>JAODUP010000517.1:0-190000 GCA_025642065.1 Paralvinella palmiformis | reverse complement strand
TGAGACTAGATAGTCGTTTTTGCCCGAATTGTCCTATTATTTAAAAAAAAATACATCCGACTTATGACGAGAAGGAATTAGTTGGAAACATGCAGCTAATTATGTGCCTGCATGAATAATAAATACACACGTAATTAGATGTAACTCATAGACAACTGATTGTATGGCAGAGTTATCACGGGATAACTAGACTGGATACATCCATGATTGTAATTGATCGCCTACAGACTAAAAAAGTTAACCTTCACACAAATATTTGATCCAGATTCGGTTCACCATCTCAGGATCACGTCGATCTTCTATTCTATCCAAACGTTTACTCTAACATTGGCTGTTTTTGGTATTGTTCCGTGTGATTTGTACTGATTTATTGGCATGCCGAGTAAGACATCACATAATAAATAACAAGATTTATCATATTGACGTTAATATACTCAGAAAATAACTCGCGCTTAATAAAGCAAACTTGAAGCGATTCTTTGAACATTTTCATCTTACTCCGAAATCTATATTATTTCTAGTTTAAACTGCAGATAACGTTATTATTAGCCACTTTATATATTCAGTTTATTGGAACTATAATTCTAGTCGTTTACCGCATAAGACATCCTAATGAATATTCGGTTCTGCATGCGTTGGTGTTAAAATCTATAATTACAGTAATGAAAGGCTGTTTTTAAATTTCATTTCTATTGATCTATGCATTTGTTTTATTTCTTTGCGCAGAAGCAATTTCTGAATGAAAACATTGGCAATTGTCTAATGGTGGTGAATGTTGCTTCTTCTGTTACCTAATTTTAGGCAAAATTTCAGGACTAATACAGCTATGCTCACAAATATCATAAATGATGTGAAAATGGGTAAACAATCACCCACATATGAAATAATCCAATTCAAAGTGCTGATTAATTGACTTTTAATGAGCTGTGGGCGCCGCCATTTTGAAGCTAGAGAGAGGCCGTAAGCCCTTGAATGCTGACATCACTTGAACACAGCAGTTTGACCAGAAGTCCTTAGAGCCCGTACAAAAGCCTGTAAAAAAGTGTTAGCAAAGAATTATACAAGAACATAACGCAACTTAGAATGACACACAAGCAAATCAACTTAAGGCAGAATGAACCTTAGTAGAGGAGGATGATTCCAATTGTCTCGAAGAAAGTGGAATCGTCGAACCCGGAACACTGACTGGGGTATGTGTGAACTCTGTGAACCAATGGATTATGAGAAACAATCTCCTTATTGACATTCTGTACAAAATGTGAACTGTAGCTGATTCAAATGCGAAATGTATTTCACAACATCCCGAATGGCTGAGATAGTAACGCTGAAGAGCAATTATTATCCGGGCCAGTCTAAAGAGTGCGCATATGATATCAGAGCATTTCAGTTTCTCATTCCCGCCTTCGAATCTGGCTTCCGGTGCAGCCGTAATCGCGACCCTCCAATAAATTAGATAATTTCCTTATATCTATGATATCAGGTATATTTCGTGATTAATATTATGGAATTTTCGGTTACCTTTATAAGCATTACATATTTAAGAATTGTCCCTTTAAGCATCTGCATTATTACGTCGAAGGTTTTAAAAGAACATGTGCAGAATTGATGTGTCAGATTTGTTATTCTCTTATATTTAATATAGAGAGCTAAATCTTTAAGATTCCACAATTTCACGACCAAACCTACAACCAACTCATTAAATTAATTGTCGACCAAAGTTTATTTACACTGGCAGGTGGTAATTGTTCGTACAAGTTCATTAATATGAAAATTGGTTTGGTTATCAAAATGTCCACATCCGCTTCTCAATTAATTATATGTAATTGTTCTCGCATCTAATTAGTCATGTTAGCTTTAAGACGCGATGTCCATATTATGAAAAGAGACATTGTCGAGATTGACACGTTTCTAATTATTTCGATTGTGTCAATCCAGGTTAGCAGGTTGTCAGCTGGTCACACTTGTATACGGCGGCCTTGTCTTTCGGGCAACTCGCAGAGTTACGTAACCAGCACAAACGACTCGGAATATTGGCCCGTGCCATTTCTTGGAAATAATGCCGGGTTATTTCTGAGAAATGGCAGTAAATTATCTGCCGAACAGGTGGACGGAGTCGCGGACGCTATCGGTTTCCTTTAATGTCGAATAAATATTCGCCAAGACCACGATTATGCGGGGCAAGCTCGTAGAAGGTATCTCGGGTAATTTGGACACGTCGAAGGCTGTGATCTGTCGCGGATCAGAGCTAATTGTTGCCGACTGTCGCAGACGGACATAAATAGCCCGCTCTATAAACTACCGACTAAGTCAGTGAAGCTAAAATACACATCTGGGAAGAAATTGGTTTAATCAGCGTTCATTATCCGGTCACTCAATGTACGGGTAGATTTTGTAACCGATGGCATAATACGTACATCTTGCGACGTCTCGGATGTGTATGCGTGCGCGGGCGCGCGCGTGCCCGTGTGCGCGTGTGTCACTGAGTGTTAGAAACGGGTCAAAAGGCAGTGGTGCAGAGAATCGGTAACAAAGACGAAAGAATTGTCTTTTTATATGGATACGTCTAATATCTGATCTTTGTGTGGGCGTAGAACTAGTTCAGGGTATGTGACTATGTCTTCTCACCAGTTGGGGACTAGATGAAGAAGTCTCTTTATGATCTGTACCAGCCATTGGCTGATGTGTTGTCACGTGGTATAACTACTCGTAATGCCATTGGTCGCTTGTTTTAACAATAGCTTCGTTCCATCTATAATTATTACCACATGTTAGAAATAAACAACCGAATATCTCCTTTTTAAGTCGGTTCGATTTACGGATATTTATTTCCCAATATATCAAAGTGGCTCAATTTTGACTAAAACGGTATTATTTACACACCGTCATGAGATGCGATACGACGTTTTGTCATCTCAGTGACTTGTGTGTTAGCAATTTGACGACTGAGATGGAATTATGTTTTTTAGACGATTGCTTGAAATGAAAAGATTCACTTGCTCTCCATTTGCAGGCTGTCTAAAATCGCCCACGCACGCGCATACACTCACACACCCACGGGCACACTCATATATATATATATATATATATATATATATATATATATATATATATATATAAAATTCAAAATCGCATCATTTGTGCGTTTATTTTTGTTGATGTTTTCCATACGCAGAATATTATCACAAAGTGGGTAAAACCCAGCACAATATGACAGACCTCGTTGCCTTAGATCAGCGCCCCACGAGTTAAATCTTTACTTCATTGCACACTTCTATAATTTAGCTACATACCTCACCGCTTCATTAGATTATTTAGCACCTGACATAATTGCTTAATCAATATAATATATTACTGCAGCACAACACTGTAGTACCTGAGGTACCTGGCAGGTCAGCAGTTGTACCATAGCATACAGCCTAAGTAACTCAACATATAATCCCAGTCCAATAGCTTATAACGCCGCTACCTCAGTATATAACTTCCTTACCTCAACATCTGATCTGAGTACCTCAAATTGGTGACCTTCTTCTAGACGCTGACTGTATGACAATCGAAACGTCTTCAAAGGAAGACAAAGAACATCTAAATAGGCATATAGCGTAACCTTGTGACGCACTGCTGACATTTACAAAGGTTCTGACGCACAGGTGTGATGTACCACACACGCACGCACACACACACACACACACACATACACATACACGCACGCGCGCGCGCACACACACACACACACACACACACACACACACACTAAGGAATATATAAGTGGCAATATGGTCCGTTCTATTGTCTATCAGAACATCTTGTTATCCTTATAAAGCTGAGGTCACACCTGTCTCCGTAAGACAAACTACCATACTGAAGCTTACGATTTAATTTTGTCCACGGCAGAGTCCCACTGATCCCAGATGATCCCGGCTGAAAGACGGGGAGCCACGAAATACCCTTTAGTATACAGGAGTCAAGAATTGACAGAAAGACCCCGGGGTTGTGTTCGGGGGGGGGGGTGGAGGTTGAAGTCGAAGCCTCTAGTGTTAAATGAGGCGTGTAATATATGCGATAAATCTGGCGTTGACGCCGAAAACATCCAATAACCTCTCAACATTAATACAACGTGTTACAAAATTAAAATAAGCCAACATCAGCACAATATCGTCGACTGGAACACAAACATAAATATTGGATTTCGTACAGTTCTGAGAACCTCTTTAACACGAAGATTGATTATCTGAAAAATAATTATCTATACAGGTAGATATATAGATAAAGAGCTTGATTGATTTTTGTATTAATTAATTAATTGGTTGATTAATTGATTGATAGATTAATTGATTGATTGATTGATTGATTGATTGATTGACCGGCTGATTACTTAACTTTGACTGAATGATTATTTGATTCGAAAGTTGGGTTGATAGATTATTGATTGATCAATCGATTGATCCTGAAGTAGCTCTCGAAATGCATCCTGCTATTATAGGGTCTCTGTTAAATATACATAATAATAATAATACAAATAATAATAATAATAATAATAATAATATTGATTCATTTCCATCACATTACTTAACAGCTCAACTGTGTTTTCATATCTATGTTAGTCATGCTCTAAAAGCAGAACCAGATATCAGAAAGTAGAATTAAACTGAAATCCGTCAACATAATATGCGTCTAGTAAATTCTGTTTCCACTAAAATGATTATGTACCCGATAAAAAACACTATTCGTGAATAATATTGTCTACGTTTAGGATTATGATGTTTGTGATTCTGTTGTCAATCCATTTTTTGTTTGTTTGGTTTGATGAAGATTACCCATTAATAATATGTGTTTGACAAAGGTGTCTATAAAATATTATCAGATTGGAATGTGTAATGATGTGTAATGCATATTATGCGTATTTTAGATTAGGTTTGTGTATGATTGTGTATAGGATAAACTATGTGTGTGGATCACTGCGTATAGGACAGATTCTGTTAATGAATGACTGTACATATGGCAAATTATGTTTATGAGTGACTCCGTATATGGTAGAGGTTTATGAATGACTGTGTATATGGCAGATTATGTTTATGAATGACTCTGTATATGGTAGATTATGTTTATGAATGACTGTTTATATGGTAGATTATGTTTATGAATGACTGTATATATGGTAGATTATGTTTATGAATGACTGTATATATGGCAGATGATGTTTATGATTGACTGTGTATAAGGCAGATTATGTTTATGAATGACTGTGTATAGGGTAGATTAGGTTTATGTAGGACTGTGTATAGTGAAGATCATGCGTCTCTCAGATGTGTGGCGTCTTTTGCTAATTATAATATTTTAATGCGAATCATCACCTTTACCATCATTATTATCATCGTTATCATCACCTTTACCATCATTATTATCATTGTTATTATCACCATTAGTATCATCATTACTGTCATCGTTTCAGGTTCATTGGCTCCCAGAATCGACATCAACCAATCGCCAGTCTCCGGGAGCAAGAGGTCACCACATTCCCATTCGCTCTTTCCCGGGAGATCAGCACACGGTGATCCGGATAAGAGAACGGCACCAGCCAACACCGGTATGTTCCTGCCCAAACCAGAAGCGCTGTCGATCCTGAAGAGGGATCTCAGCATCCGGGGAACGATCACCTGCGAGTGTTGTATCCATCGCTGTGATATCATGGAACTACGACAGTATTGCAGCGTACCGAATCCAAACCTAACTATGAAACGGAATCTTCCCGCTAATCCAGAACCGCTAAGCGTCATCAAAGAACGTCTGGATCTGGTCGAGAAGCAAAAAATCGGACACCGCCTACTACACCCGATCGAGATCCGAAAGGAGAAGCGAAGTGAACTTGGACGAGATTTGCTATGGGCCGATTAATGATCAAAACAGAGGAATGTTAACAGAGCAGCATGCTGACTGGCCTAATTTCAGTTTCTTTTTTGCTGATATAAAGGTTTTGTGTTTGTGTGTGTGTGCGCGCGTGTGTGTGCGTGCGTGTGCGTGTGCGTGCGCATCTGTGTCATATTATGTGTGTATGTACGTCTATATGCAGGTACGTATTTATGCCTACATGCATGTTTGAATGTGTGTGTGTGTGTGCGTACGTGCGCGCGCGCGTGTGTGTGTTTGCAAACACCGGTACGTGTAGGTGTACACGAGTATTGGCATGTGATCCAAACTGTAACATCGAGTAACGTGTATATACATTCGCAGTAGTAACAGAAAGGGTAACTGTGTCCAAAATGGGACAATTGTCCACAATTAAGTTATTTATAATCCAATATAAACATGTTTTATGTAATGAAGTAATTTTGTTGTAATAAATTTTTTGACATGTTGGTAAAATGCATTTTATCTTGTTAACTGGTAAACAAATATAAAATATTGCTAAACCAAGATATCAGTTTTACACACACACACACACACACACACACACACACACACACACACACATTGTGCACGTAATGTGTAGGTATGGATAACATTTTCGACAGGTACGCAATAGTTCGCGAAGAATACCAGAAATCGAGATTGTATTTCGCTCAAGATACAAACAATGTAAGTCATTCAAATTTGGTACTGGCTTAAATGTAAACAATCCTACAGAATAGCAACACTCTCCTCCTGGCCATTAAATTTAACACCATTCAATACTGCACATTTTTAAACAGTGTATTACACATACACATGTTCCATATATTACAAGCATGGTTAGAACTATAATAATAATAATAATAATAGTAATAAACAAGCTCAAATAAACCATCAGCTTCTGAAAATAACTACTGGACTTCGCAACTAACTTTTGTAAAGATTAACTCTCACTTAATTTGTCTCGATATGAGATATTAAAGAAATAAGAACGTATAAAGAAGGGGACTTAAACAGAACGTAATACATTTTTGAATTTTTGAGTGAGTGAGTTTGTGAGTGGGTGAATGAGTTTATGAGTGAATTTGTGAGTGAGTGAGTGAGTGAGTTATTTGTTTAACTTCGACATTTCTCTCAACTAGGATATATGGCTGAGGTTACTCCTCCAAGGTAAAAAAGACAAAGGGATGACATCCGAATCATGGCCCAAACATCCATAATACCAATACCTCCATAAATTTTATGCATAAATTCTTATACCTATATATATATATATATATATATATATATATATATATATATATATATATATATATATATATATATATATATATATATATATATATATAAAATTATAAAGTAATTCCATAAATCTATACATACAAACACATCTATATAAATGTCCTTAAACAATGCTAAATAATTCTTGGATCACTTATATATATAGGTCAATTTGTGTATAGATATTCTGAAGGTGTAGGTTTGTGTATGTTTATATTTTTGTACGCTTATGTTTGTCTATGTATATAGATTTATGGAGGTATGTGTTTTATGGATGTTTTGGTCTTAATGCTATGAGCTGGTGCCATCATATAAATACATAGATATGTATCCTAAAGCACACACACACACACACACACACACACACACATACCTGCACTCCTGTCAAGGCATCCCTGGCAACAGCTCGATTGGCCCTTAGGTCAATGCGCACCCGACGTAGCCGTTTACCCACTCACGATATGTACACATGCTGCTGTTAATGTCATCCGAACAGTCCTACTGGTCGAGATCCGGATAACGTGATACTGTACAATACACTGGACGACCTTAACTAACTCTGCCCTCTGGAGCAATGCATCCAGCTGTGTACTCGTAACAGCTCTAATACAAACAGCTTGATTGGCCTTGATAGACAAGATGACACAAGGAAACCTGAACTGCCACGAACATCTGCAGAAAGTACACAGGGCTCACTTAACGTAACCAGTGTGCTCTGAAAGATGGGGGCGGACTACTTATACTATACAAGTATTATAACTTCTATTTCGCAATCAGTAATTTCACTGGTGACGATATTATTGGGTTTTTAAATTTATTTTGTTGTTATCGTCATCAACAGTTAATTGTTTTCACACACACACACACACACACACACACACACACACACACACACACACATATATATATATATATATATATATATATATATATGTATGTATGCTAAGTGTGGACGTCAGCTGGAACAAAGATTCGCCTGTGGCAAGTCACAATCAATAACCCTGTCTCTGGTTTATAGTTTTTACATGCCATAAGCTTAGCGTAACACAAGGATAAATCAATTTTTGTTTGTACCGAAGCCGATATAGCAGTCTGGAAAATTTCGCTTTTCCGTCGAATTGTTGGCGCTGTCTTAAAATCGTCAAAAACTGATCCCTAGGCCCGTAGTCAATCTTGTAATCAATTCGATCAGACGGGCGCATTAACCGTTATTGGGTAAACGTCAGATTTTCTCCGCTAGGCGCCGATATGCTAATTACATCTAGCGTTCTGGTGATTATAGCAGCACGGTTAGTTTGAGAGTAATAATTAGATGGCCAGTGATAGAACATCATCGGAATATTGAAGACAGCACACTTGTCCCATAGAAAATTGTAGAACGTGCCATCCGTTCGGTGAAATATATATTTTGTATTCGTTTCCATAATTTGTGCCTCTCTTCATTCGCCGAGATTGCGCTTACTGATACGACGAACATCGCTGCGTAAAGAACAAAGCCTATTCCCCGTGTTATATTATCGCCCAATCCACTGGTATCCTGCAATATCAATTTCGACAATTATTATAAAATCTCTACAGTTACACCACGAACTATGCTAAATAGGATATATGTTTACTAGACAATGCTTACGAAAGATTGGATCACTTGTTTATACAATATTTGTTACAGAAATTATAATAATATGTTTATTATTTTTTGATTCTCATCTATTGACTTTGGACTTTAGAGCTTAACACTTTTCGGAACATCATCTCTCTCTCTCTCTCTCTCTCTCTCTGGATAATATTTTTTCATACTAGAAGATAGCGGCTCAAAAGCCGTAATTATCCGACAGATGTGAAACTAAGTGTTGATTGCCGGTGGTTAGTTAGCACATAGGACATAAGTCGGTCGGATGATGTGATTTAACGAGAACAAATCCATAGATCCGAGCTCGTCGACTACGTGTCAGGGGTGTCTCGGTTGTTTGTCTTCTGTTCGAGATAAAGCTCAGTGGTCAGCAACCAGTCTCCATTGTTAAGTCGATGTATCGCAATCCGGATGAGTGATGGGAGTCCTGGGCGTAGGGGGGGGGGATTAAGGCACCTTCGGACAGGCTTTTTAGACAGAAATGATTCAGTTCAATTCGTTTATTTCAACATTCATAATACATAATTTTAATGAAATCAAACATATGTAGAATGTTGAAAAAAGGAGGATGCTTGAAGCATTTCTTATATAATGCATCCCCCCCCCGTAAATGGAACAATAAACTGAAAATGCTCCGCACACTTTATTATACATAATTCAATAACAATAAATAATCAACAAATTATTTACACCACAGAGGGAATTAAGAGGGTTCATTTCTCTAGGCAATGGTCATTCGATGATATGAGCCTAAACAACAACAACAACAACCGCATAAATTATTCTACAAGATTCTGTAAACTCATTCTTCCACTGTTATTGAGAAGCCAAGAATTGCTTCGGGATCAAAAGGGATCGCGAACGGATGTCCATGCGTATATTTGCGGGCCTTTATGTGCCAGTGTGACCGAAATGTTTTAGTTAGCCTGGACGGTTACGATATGCCAATGGCCCAAACCGATAACTACGATCACACTGTGGTACGATATAAATTGACTTAAATAAACGCTGACACATACGGAAAAGGCTTGAATCAATAAACGAGGGTGGTCTTCTTATATTCGATAGCCAAAAAAAGTTCCGAACTAACCGGGTCAAATCGTACTAAATGCCACAGCAAAATCCGAGCTACCGTAATTCACTGTTTTGTTAATGGAGCGGGGGCGTGTTCGGTTGGAAGTAATTGTGTTTAACTCTTCTCGTGTTTCCTTACTAATGTATAATAGATTTAGTTAATGGAAGAGAAGGCTATGGGCTGTGGACGCCTGCGTCTTCGACAATTATCATTAGAAATAGAGCTAATTCTCAATTCTCGTCATGACTCGAGCCCCCATAGTAGCCTTGATCAACATATCATGGACATGCGCCGATTTTGAGTCCACTTTCGGCCAACATATCGTCGTGGTAGCAACTTATCCGACTGTTATCTATATACGACAGCAGTGATGATGCAGTCTTTTCTATAAAAAAAATGATATTAATAACAAATGTAGACAGCTGAAAACTGTAGACAGCTGACGTCATGTCAGAATATTGTTGTTTTTTATCCTGACGTAAGCAATTCAAGCCTATCAAGTTATCTTTTCAATAATTCGTGAGGATTCTTTGTTACAATAATGTCTTTTGCTTTAACAATAATTCCAATAAGATGTTGTCTTTAAGTACGTAAAAGTGGACCTATTTCTAGAAACTTTCTATTCGTTGTTAAGATTGGTCTATTATTTAAAGCTGGTGTAAATATTGCTAATATTCTTTTAAACCTCAGAGTCATTCAATCCACTCGACTATAAACGATCATTAACGGATGCCAGGCCAACGTTGACATCGACGATGAATACATCCAGATACCATCCATGTCCTCCTATATACAGTCAGAGGTAACTAAAATGTAGTGTATGAGTATTTGGTGTATGAGTGAGTGAACGAGTGAGTGAACGAGTGAGTGAACGAGTGAGTGAACGAGTGAGTGAACGAGTGAGTGAACGAGTGAGTGAACGAGTGAGTGAACGAGTGAGTGAGCGAGTGAGTGAACGAGTGAGTGAACGAGTGAGTGAGTGAGTGAGTGAGTGAGTGAGTGAATGTGGTGAGTGAGTGAGTGAGTGAGTGAGTGAGTGAGTGAGTGAGTGAGTGAGTGAGTGAGTGAGTGAGTGAGTGAGTGAGTGAGTGAGTGAGTGAGTGAGTGAGTGAGTGAGTGAGTGAGTGAGTGAGTGGTGAGTGGTGGTGAGTGGTGGTGGTGGTGGTGGTGGTGGTGGTGGTGAGTGAGTGAGTGAGTGAGTGAGTGAGTGAGTGAGTGAGTGAGTGAGTGAGTGAGTGAGTGAGTGAGTGAGTGAGTGAGTGAGTGAGTGAGTGAGTGAGTGAGTGAGTGAGTGAGTGAGTGAGTGAGTGAGTGAGTGAGTGAGTGAGTGAGTGAGTGAGTGAGTGAGTGAGTGAGTGAGTGAGTGAGTGAGTGAGTGAGTGAGTGAGTGAGTGAGTGAGTGAGTGAGTGAGTGAGTGAGTGAGTGAGTGAGTGAGTGAGTGAGTGAGTGAGTGAACTATGGCCTGATATAAAATGGAAACTCTATATGAGATCAAGTTACTGATCTATTGTGGAGATTATGTATGATATTAGTAACAATCAGATCGGGTTGCTTATTTTTAGGAATTAAAAGCCATTGTAGGTTTGGATATTATTCAATTCAAATAGAACACACACACACACACACACACACACACACACACACACACACACACACACACACATATATATATATATATATATATATATATATATATATAACACAACGTGTTGATAATTTTACTATAGACCAGCTCATTATCAGCTGTTCTTATGATTATCATTTTTATCGCAGCATTATAATTATTTATCGTTACATAGGTTGCGGCAGAGGTCGTGGAAATTCAGGCGCATCTTCTTTAATTTCAGATTATCCAATCCAATTGACTATAAACGATCATTAACGGATTAATAACGCGACATCGATGATGAATACATCCAGATACGAATGCTATCCGCAGACAGTCAGAGGCAAATAAATGTAGTGGTGATATTGAAGGTAAGCAGAGGAGCAACGATATTGAACGAGCAGAGGTGTGACTGTTTTGAGGAATGATATATGGATATGGAGTGAGTATTATAGAGTATGAGCGAGTATTTATAGATATGAGCAGAGTAGAGTATGAGTATATGGTTATATATTAGGTTAGAGTGGAACATGAGCGAAACGATGTAAAGAACTATTATGAGTATTTATTTACTATTTATTATTATTATTATTATATTATTATTTAACGTGTTATTTATATTATTATTATTATTATATTATTATTGTTTGTTTATTATTTTATTATTATTAATGTTTATTATTTTTATTTATTATTTATTAATATTATTATTTATTAATATAATATTTATTATTATTTATTTATTTGGTTTATTATTTATTATATTATTATTTATTTATTTATTTATTTATTATTATTTTATTTATTTATTATTTTAATGTATTTATTTATTTATTATTTATTTATTTATTATTTATTTATTTTATTTATTTATTTATTATTTATTATTAGTTTATTATTTATTTATTATTATTTTTATTAATATTATTATTATTATTATTATTGTTATTATTGTTTAACCATAGCCTGATATAAAATGAAACTCTATATGAGATCACACGATCTCAGTTGTGAGATTATGTATGATATTAGTAACAATCAGATCGGGTTGCTTATTTTTAGGAATTAAAAGCCATTGTAGGTTTGGATATTATTCAATTCAAATAGAACACACACACACACACACACACACACACACACACACACACACACACACACACACACATACACACACACGTCACATGATTATGTAGATATATATATATATATATATATATATATAAGTTATATTATCTTCAGGGTTTATACCTCTGTTGGTTGATCAGTAAACTTTGGTATATATATGTCTGACTTCATAATATATACTTGTTTTATCCATGTATCACAAAGTGGCACCAGTATGTTATTATATAACAACAATTATTTTGTATAGTTGGTGAATGGCCATTATTATTATTATATTATATCAGTAAATGATTTGCTTTTGAGAGTTTTGTTGGATGGCGAAACTAGGTACTGATCAGACATTAAATATGTCTCAGCATGAAACGTACCGTGAAGAATCGGCCAGCGTTTGAATTCACTATTCGAGAAATGCATATATTCTAATCGTGCATTAATGTGTTATATTGGAGGGCTATATTACCACTCCCCCTCTCACAATATCAATCTAATAACATTCGAATGGATGAAAGCGGAGAAAAACAAGAAATTGTGTGTACATGTTTTGAAAAATAATTTAGCTTTTTTCTTGGAAGAAATAAGTAACCTCAAGGGGAACCATGGTTCTCTTTTGATGTGGTGTATTTGTCTTTTCAGACGAATGTCCTCGGGGAAGACATATTCAAAATGTGCTCTTACACTAGTGACAAAATTCATTATATGTTTTATCCGAACACTTTATTTCGAAGACACAATTGAAGTCCGTTTGATCTAAAGTTCTGTTGAGGTCATCTTCAGAAAATATTTCTTTTCTAGTTATTGATTTGGACTGATGCAAAATAAGTAGTAACTCAATCACTGACTCACTCATTGACTTACTCACAGACTTATTCGCGCGCTTCTACGCCTCGGTTTCTTTTTGTAATACGTGTATATCAACATCCCCATTCCATATATCTTTTGGATGTAAATAAATATATTTTTGTAAAATTCATAGTTATCTTGATTGAAACAATTCTCGGTTTATTTGTACACACAATTTCTCTCTCTCCCTTTCTATGTTTTGTGTGAAGCATACCGTAATAGCGTGTCATAGCTTCGGTACTGTTGAGTGTGTGTGTGTGTGTGTGTCATAGCGATTGACTCTCTTTTTGTCTTAATGATTTATAATACTATACATTCTTCATACTATAATTTGCCATATGTGCATCCTTAGGTCATTAACCTTTTATAGGTACCACTCTGAATGTTAAGGTTAATTATGAAGCATAATTGTCCTGCATATATATATATATATATATATATATATATATAATAGTTACACCATCAACAACACCATGTCAAGTGGTAAATTATGTTGGGTTTTGCTAGAAAGGACATCCTATAACTCTGTAATGACATATAGTAACTATATATTGTAGTCTACTTTGTTACGAACTAGTTTTAGAACTTCACATTCTATTTAGTTAATCGCATATCTGCAACGTACCTATAATTCTGAATGCGTCTATCAACTCCCGTGTTACATCTTCATATTGTTTCAGTGGGACAGCTTACCCTGTCTTGTCACCAATTCAACCCTGTGTATTATCTGTTCAGTAATTTTCTATTACCCCGGAAGTACTTTCTTGTGAGCGAATATTGTTGTAAATGTTATATTCAGTTGTATTGTTTACTGTAAATATTCTGATTGTGATAATAATAACATAATATTAGTAGAATTGACTTAGTTGTAAGGTTTGCATTTCTGGTTTTGAACCCCAAAAGTTATTGTAATGAATAATTAATTGTGGTTTCATTATAAACAAATAATGAATATCTGTATTAGGCTATCATTTTGTTTATTTTAATCTGTGATTAAATAATTAGAAATACACATGAAATAATATACATTTATGTATTGTAGGATTTCTTTTACGGTTTCGTTTTATCGTTTTTTTTTAAATTTATTTCTAATAAACGGTCAACAGTATGACAGTCTTCCCCCTTGTATGATACGAATGTGTTTGGCTGAAT
This sequence comes from Paralvinella palmiformis, assembly GCA_025642065.1. Classification (NCBI taxonomy): domain Eukaryota; kingdom Metazoa; phylum Annelida; class Polychaeta; order Terebellida; family Alvinellidae; genus Paralvinella; species Paralvinella palmiformis. The sequence continues at coordinate 175,404 of JAODUP010000517.1, read as the reverse complement.
GACTGTTACGTGTGACTGTTACGTGTGACTGTTACGTGTGACTGTTACGTGTGACTGTTACGTGTGACTGTTACGTGTGGGTGTTTTTAGATTTATATTATCAGGCACAGGCACGGAGAATCTCGAACCGTGAATCTTCAGTGGACTGAATCCAGGATGGCGACTTTTCATGCTGGGACATCTGTAATGTCTCACCAGTCTCTAAACGGGGAAGGAAAAACAAAAAGCTAATCGCCTACAGCCGTGGAGTTTGGGAGTAGAACACCCAAGTCAGATCACGGCAGTTGTGAGAATGTTTAGATTAATTATCTAACCAGCCATCTTTATTGATATTTGTTATTTGCTGTATCTTTCTTCAAAGCAATACTATATAAACTTTATATTCCAATTGTCGCTGTCTTGAAAGGTCAGTTTGTATAAGCGGCAGGCGTCATGAAGCGGCTTCTATTAAAACTGTTTAGCTTAATTGCTATTAAAAGACTGACATCTGAGCTGAAGCAGACCGTAATAGCGCGTCATAGCTTCGGTACTGTTGAAACTATGTTAACATTTTCAAACCAGACATAATGTCTGCTATTCAAACTATTGTAGTAGCAACATTCTTAAATATTATTTATGACAAGCAGACTAGAGCTAATCTTGAATGCCATAATACGAACTGGAGAATTTTATATGCAACTAAAGTTGTTATATAAAACACACCAAGCGCTCGACCTGTCTCCAGTGGCACCGCTCGAGATGCGATGCAGTGTTTCTATTCCTGAGTCAGCAGTACTTATAATCAGAGTACTCTGTCTGCTACTGGCTCAAAACATCAATATCTAACTATCCTTTGAAGCCTATACTTTATATGTCTATGCATAAATACAGAACATAATCCGTCCATCCAAACCTGGCCACCCTATAATTCCTCTATGCAGATCGATTTATTTAGTATGAATTAATCTGTAATTGTAATTTAGAGTCCTATTTACAAACTGATTATGTTTAACCCGATTTAGGAGACCAGTGACCGCAATATGATATTATCTTGTGTCGATGCATTGGTTTTGGTTTTGTTGTTCGGGGAGAATCCTCAGGCTGTCGCTTAATCAGCACAGCCTCTATGTTGGAGTGGTTGAGAAATCTCCTCCCCCACCACTCACAGGGGAGCAGTACGGGAAAAATGGAGCCGAATTACCCTGAGGGTGGTCACTGCCAGAGTGTTTTACGTCCTCAGGGTTTTTTTAACGCCCCCCTTTATTTTAAATAATTCAGTGGAGACTGCAGCGCCATTTAACGTGGTCAGCCACCCACGATGTAGTGAGCTGAGAAATTAATCCCCGGAAAAGTTTCGACCTCTAACGGGGTTCGAACCTGCGACCGTTGGCACCAAGTGGCGGGTGCTTAACCGCTAGGCCACCGGAGCTCACTGTCGATGCATTGAAAAGTAAATTTTTAAATAACTGCTCACTCCATTTTTCTTCTAAAACAACAATCGACCCCAATGACTAACTGGGCCATGTTCAGATTTCGTGCTGACCCAATTAAGCCACTGATCAGTTCGCAGCCGCGTCCATTTTGGCTCAATATTCAGACACTTATAGCACACTGTTTAGTTTTCACTTTGTAACGGTATATTTTCAGCTTTATTTAAAACATATTTCCAAGAGATACCTGTGTAAAGAATTACTGTTGTTTATGTATTAACACTATTATTTACTCAATATACCACACCACTAAGCTATGTTATTCACAGCCACAAATTAGACCATCATTTATCAGCAGATGACACCCAAGTATACATATCTTTATCTACAGCAGACACTGATCTTTCCTTTAAACAGCTAGGAGACTGTCTCGGTGATCTTTCTGGCTGGGTGACAAACAATACACTTAGGCTCATTGTCAACAAAACATATTTCATTATTATAGGTACATCCAAACAACGCAGCAACTCGTTTCTTCCCATTGCGCATCTTTAATCATAGCATCATCAGACACTGTACGTAATTTTCGTGTTACATTTGATAGCGATTTTAAATTCAGAAAACATATTTCTCTGACATGACGCTCCTGCTTCTCAAATACTCATGACCTTCGCCGTATTCCTCGGTATATTTCTCTTTCAGTCGCCAAAACCATTGCTACAGCATTCATTACTAGTAGGCTTAATTGCTGCAACTCTCTTCTTCATAACATTGCGTCTAAGGCTATTCTAAAAATTAACTGCATTCAAAACTGCTTAGCTAGGGTTGTTACACGGTCTCCCCATTCCGTTCCACATCTGAAATCTCTTCACTGGCTCCCTGTTCAATCTCGCATCATTTTCAAACTCTGCCTATCAAACTCTTTCTTCTAGAGAACCTTCACATCTATTGTCCATGCTTTCTCTAGCAGCCAAGCCCAGAGAACTCCGTTTATCTGGTTGTCACTTGTTGTCTGTTCCCAGGGTTAAAACTCATGCTGGGACTCTAACTTTTTCAGCTGCTGTCCCTACTCTTTGGAATTCACTCTATGAATTTGTTAAGTCATCAAATAGCATCATTTCATTCCGTCACCATTTGAAATCTCACCCTTTCAGACTCCCTTGTCCTTCCTAAGTATCTTTTCCATCTGATCACTTGTTAATGAACTTTGCATCGTACCCGAACTATGATTTTACCAAACCCCTGTACTGGGTGTGCCACTAAGCTTGATTCTTTTCGAGGATATTGGCGAATAGAAGTTTTGTAATTATTAATTATTATTATTATAACCTTTTGGTCCATTTTCGGATTGGAAGTTTTCTTCTATATTTTATTAAAGCACGACATAATAACATTTCAACATAATAGAAATACGATGACATAATACAATATAGGCAAAATATAATGGCATCGATATGCCAAAAATGTTGCGAAAAATATTACAATATAATGATATGTTAGAACACACTCTGACATACTGCAATAGTCTAGTGAGTGACTAAGTGAGTAGCTGATTAGGAGTCGATGATACATTATCAAAACGGAGTAATAAACCATTCCCGCGACGCATGCGCAGCATGTCATCTCGAGATCGTCTGCAGTTTGCGGGTCAGCGAAGCCGTATAGGCAGGGCACGAATGCGACTGCTTCATTCCCTCAAATGGTGGTTTCTGGCGAGTGTTTTTTTAATGTTAGTTTGCAATAATTATTTTCGATTTTAGCCACAGTTGTCGGTCCAACCTAGATCTAGATCAGTGGCAGTAACAATTTAAAAATATATATAAACGCATTGTGACATATACCATCTGATCTAAATTCATAATTATAACAAAAGATGTATTATGGCGTTTTAAAAGTAGATATAACATGCAGAATCAGCCGCTAAAAATGTTTCTGTCATCGGACCCCCAACATCGTTAATGAATATTCATTTGCCCAAAGGCAGTCCAAATAACGAATTTATAACTTTTCTTCGCGAGCTTCGTGGTGATGAATAGGACATATTATAATTAAATGATGAAGTATGATGAAAATATAGTTATGCCTTTATAATCAGATCTAAAGTTGACGGGATTTGGTTCAGGCCAAAGTTCGTCTAAAATGATTGTTAAATGAGAAGCATAGCGTAAAATATATGAACGACAAATGTACTATATTGCAAAACACCGCCGTTGAAAAGATAAACAACGGGGAAAATAAGAATTGTAAAAGACAAGTCATCAACATGTGAACTATGGTTTGTGCTCTGTGATTTGGTGTATGGTAAAATAACCAATGATATTGCATAGAGCACAGACACCAAGGCTAAACATACATCACACAGTCACTCATTTTCTGCCACCAACCAAAGGAGATAATGAAAAGTGCAAATAGCAAATAACTTGTATTCATAAGTCAGATGTTACGATCACCTTAACTCTGGCGCAAAATAAACATTTAATATATATATATATATATATATATATATATATATATATAGCTGAATCTAAATAATACAGATTGCTCGGATACAATTGAATATTAGTCCCTGGGTTGTTTAATACATTTGATGCTGGTCTGACCAACCTGAATACTAACAGTTTGCGGAGGTTTTCTTACTTTAATTTTACTGGACTTTACTTTGTAGCATTGGTATTATTCAAAGTAAGCAGATTTAGCCGATCCCGAACACTGTGACAGGATGTGTTTTTATATGCTTCCTTTTTACCCTTTCTCCATCCATTAACGATTTGTTTTAGCAATTCGTTGAAGTTGATTGAATAAGAGCGGGCCAAGCTGATCGTGGCGAACAGCGATGGAACAAAGAATTCACACCCCAATCGATCATCGACAGTGGCCTGCATGGCCTCGGCACCTAGACTTTTTGGGAGGCTATCCGGGTTCTGTTCGGGTGACGTTCCAGTCTTATTCCGAATAGCATATTCATTAAGTTCTTCGTGCTTGGAGTCGATGAAGTCATGTCCACACCTCTTGATGGTGTATGTCGTTTCTGGAGTCTTATCCGTTGAGAGCGAGACCACCCGAATGGCGTGTTCATGTTCTGGATCCTGTTCGTACCTGTGGCCGTAACACTGTGCAAAGACAACTGTAACCTTAGCCGGCAAGATTACATTGTCTTTATCAACAACCTCTTCCTTGTGCAGCTCCTCCCAGATTTTGTGTACATCTTTTAAAAATTTAGATGATAAATATTTCGAATCGTCTTCGAGCAATATCTCCCCTGATGGGGTTCCGTGTCCGTTGACCACAATGGTAGCCAGCTTAGCACGAGTGGCAATATATTTCATGAAGTGGCGTGTGTTGGACTCAATCTCACCACAAGTTTTTATTTCGGCATTCATTGCTGGATATTTGTCGGTCTCCTTGCCGTTTAAGTAAAGACTGTAATAATTTTCCAACTGACGGTCTCGTGCCGCCTTCTCGATGTTGTAAACATATTTTCCCGTTTTGGAGATGTTCAGCAATAGAAAGGCTTCCTCAAATAGTCCTTTGTATTCTTCAATCACGTTCTTCACACTTTCAAATACGAAAGGGTCCTGTTCATTAAGAACTGTCTCTAAATCGCACTCTACAATGTCTCTACGCACCAATGATAGCACCAAGGACACTTGTCGGTGTGCCTGCATCATAAATACAGCTTCATTATATTATTACCAACCATGCACAGCATCTTTTAGTGTAATCTATACATCGATTATACGTACGCTATGCTAAATATATATATATTTTTTTTTACTATTATCTATATCACCATCAGCATCATCATCATCATCATATCATATGCAGATTAAACCAATATATAAACATCAAAAGGCTATTTGATTACACGTATCTTGCTCAGTTATGCATACAATCATTAACTCAATTACAATATGCTGTTTTATAAAACAAGTCATTAACTTTATGATCAGAAGTCTCTTTACCTTATTCCACAATGTTTTTCCGAGTTTGTTTTCAATCCGATTGTCGTAATGCTCTTTAATTTCTCTATTCACTGCCTCATTTTGTTTACGTTTCAGCCGTAAAAGCTCTTCCAAACTTGTGTCCTTGGATATACTTCCATTATCCATGTCACAGGTTCGCTTTTGGCTGTTAGTTGAACAAGATCGAACATTTTAGTGAGAGAGAGAGAGAAAAAACAAACACTCACACATTTAGAATGTAATTTCTAGAAATGATAATAATTGTTATGATATTCTAAATTCACGAGGAATACATTTATTTGAATGACTCTCTGCATATTGTTTTCCAATTTATGTACAGGAAAATAAAAACATCATCTTATCTTATAAATCATATTTTTTTCCAATTTATATATATTCACTTATATATTTTAAGATGAATATATCTGTTTCTAGAAACATTTCTTGGTGAAATAGCTATTCAACCTACGTTTAATAACAATTATTTAATATTTTCAAACAAGGCTATCATAGATTCATTAATTGAGCTGTACTAATATGATAACATTAATAAACATATATCACCAATTGATTATATATTATAGAATAATTTTAATAAGTCATCTATATACGCATGAAAATAATACTTGAATTCATGAGTGATTTACATTGCTTAGCCTAAGATGTGGTCACATCTGAGACACATTGCTGAGGAGCTACATCTCACAAACATAATGTTATCAATCTAAAGTCCTATACTGAAGACGAACAAACCCCAGACACAAGTAATAGAGATATTTGATATCTTAGGATATGTCAGCTTACATCTGTCTCAGTAAAGTCACATTTTTTTAGAATGGAGATGCAAAGTTGATCATCTTTAGGTGTGATGATAGTTACGATGTCTTGGGTTTTGAATAATTAATATGCAGCTCAAAGAATCAAGGCTCATAAGTTCAGTGCTTAACACCAATCTGTTTAATACTTTTAGTAAATTATCACCTGACTAATAATATAAACAACACTGGTATACAGCAGTGTATGTGTATGTGTGTGGGGAGCAAATCTTTATATTATAAAATATATTATTTAAGCTTAGGGCTATTTTTTTCTTGACCTCGCCACACTTACATTTGTAAACCCATTTCCATTGACAATTATTCACCCCATCATGCATAAAGTATCAACTATTATGCCCCCTTGTCCATGTACTAGTATTTTTAGCCTATACATTGTCTCTAACTGTTTTCATATGCATCCAGTTTGCTTTGCGGTTTCTGGGCTGCTATTCTCTTGCAGCATCTGGCACAGGAACCTTTCATTACGGCTGACAACTTTTAGGAATTTAGGAACCCTGGTGGCTGATGAGTAGGCCCCGCGAACCGCCATAATACGAAATCGGATACAACACGGTCAGACATTGTTTTGCAATTAGTATTAATATTTTGTGTTTTGATCATATTGTATCATTTCTTAATTGCTATTCTTCCTGCACAACTGTAGTTCAAAATGTCAAAACGAAAATCATACTGTTAAAGAGAAATTGGAGGCTATTACAAGAGCTAAACATACACATGCACCCATGAACGTTGCTTGCTTACTTGTATTTCGGGCAGTAACCCCAAGATGTCGCTTGATTAGCACAGCCTCTTTGTTTGAGTGGTTGGGAAAACACCTCCCCCACCACCCACAAGGGAGCAGTACGGTAAGACGGAGCCGAAATAACCCAGATGCCGAATACGCCATATATTATAAATTTATTTAGAATTAGTCCCCGTGGAACGCTATAAATTACAAACCATGTGCGTCTCCCTCATTTGAGATTATCAGCCAAGTTAAAAACTGCCATTTCGGCCATTATTATTATTATTATTATTATTATTATTATTATTATTAATCATTTATTGGTCCATATATTCGCTACCTTTACCTGGAAAATGTGTTATTTCTGGTGGATGAATATCACCAATCCAACATAGCTGTTACTTATTTTTAAATGAACAAATGATTAAACAATTATTGTGAACATTTTTGGAATAAACAGTTGTATATAATCTTCAAGAATGGAGCAAAACCAGGTGAACACATGGACTCCCCATTATCGGCCACCTCTACAGTTCTCCGTCTTGCTTCGCAGTCCTCTTATAACGTGGTCGACGGGTTTTGGATGCCAACAACCGCGTTATAACTTGAGGCTACTGTATATATATATATATATATATATATATATATATATATATATATATATTTTTATGTGTGTGTGTGCGTGTCTGTGTGTGTGTGTGTATTACAGTTAATCTGTATAATCAGGTAATATGCATATCACTTAAAATGTTCAGTAAACGGACATAATCCACGATGCCAATATGCCCATAGGACATAATCCCTTCATATGGAGAACAACAACAACAAACAATTTAACAAACAATTTAATTCAAAACTATTTTGCCATCTGTTATAAGTCTATGTGTAGAACACATCAAAAGTTATTTCCATCTGATAAAGGAACCAAGCCCCTCAGAACCCCAGGAATTGTTTTGATATCCTGATTCCTGTCTGAACAAATGTTGTGCAGTTTTCCTGGAGGGTGACTGCGTGCCATCTTGCATCTTGTATGATCTTCTGCACTTGGCTGGCGGGTCGCCACGATGATCAAAGAACATGGCAGATGCGACCAGGGCTTGATCTTTGCATCAATAAATTCATTTCATTTCAATGAAATTATATTTAAATAAAAAGGTATTTTCTAATTAAACATTTAATTTATTAATGGGATAAAAAAATTATAAATGTAACTGAAATTTGTTTTATACGCTTCATGTGAGGGAGTTATGTATTACCTGAATATTTCAGGTAATATACATATTATCTGATTATACAGACACATATAACACACACACTCTCTATAACAATGCATGCATGAATATTACACTTAAAACCTAATCATGAAAATTAAATATCAGTGCAATAGCGAACTGATATCAGTAAACAAACGTACCAAAAAGTATAACGTGCAAAGGAAGAATACAATATTATATATTAAAAAAGGTAGAGTACTTTTTAAAGCGTATCATATGGCTGTACTGTATCTCTTGCTATATGTCTGATCTGTTTTGATTGGTCTGTTTTCAATTCATGGTGCACCATCTTTTCCTTTACCCAATTAACAGAGATACATGGAAACATTCTAGAGATAAGTTATAACCTAAAGCTTTATTGACTGTTATATCAATTTTAAAATTTGTAGGGCTACCACGAGATAAAATACGGCTGTACCCGATACAGTTCCGCAAAGACTTTATCCCTAACTGAATCTCTATTTACATAAAATTCTACATAGCCTCTCCCACCGTCTATCCATTATGCTGCTCCAGAATATCTTATTTACAGATCCGGAATAAACTGTCTCAATGCAGCACCTTCCTTTATTATCAGCCGAGATATAAGTTTAAAATCCAATATACAGCTGTACGTCTTGTAGTTGTAGAACTTATGTATATCAACACGCACGCGGGAAAAAACCTCACGTACGCGTAGCCGCCAGTACTAAAGTTACGGCAGATAGACTAATATGTCTGTTGAGCAGAATCTGCTAAAAGTATATGAATGAATATTTACCATATATACAATCAATTTTCTAATTGACCACATTCATAGTAATATCCATATTTTTCTATTATCAATATTTTACAAAGTCCTTCAACTTTTGGGGTTTAACCACCACACGACCAGTTCTTGTTTTTACTTCCATACATGGATCACTTCTCTTTAGTGGTGTTCTAGCACTCTTTGGTGGTATTCTTGTACTTGAGACGTTAGCAAGCTGTTTGATTTTGGGCTTCATCATTCACTTGAATTCAGTTAGGTCTAACTTTCTCCACTGGTTTTACAGAGTCTTGCATACTGGCTTGTGACGTTAGAATCTACCTCGAATCTACCTTAGCATGCTTAGCCTATTCAGTTATTAGCGGGGGTGTTTCATTGGTCTCACACAGATGAGCACTGTTTCTACTGTTTATTCATCAGAGGTTAGGCAGGACTACGTCCAATACTAGATGACGGGGTATGTCGATGATCTAATAGCGCCATAGCGAGTGAATAACTTTCTTCAAGATACGTTTCATGCTTTTTACCACTGATTCAGCCATTCCATTTGCTTTAGGATTATGAGGGTTTGATGTATAGCGCTCAACATCCCATTCCTTTGCAAAGCGAGAGAATTCAAACGAAGCAAACTGAGGTCGATTGTCGATGATTACTTGACACGGTACACCAGGACAGGAGTAATACAGATTAACTGTACACACAAAATTATAATGCACACATCACAATAAATGTCCGTATTCACAGGTTTAAAACTCGAAGCGCAGCCGCTTCAACTTTGCTTCTTGTCCCGAACGGAAGTCAGCGCTGTTTGGTCATGGCGGCCAATAAAACGCCATTGAGTGCTCGGTCTAGTTTTCTTTCAGGTCAATGGGATGGAATAAATAATAAAAGGTCGGTGCTGGCGGCGCGAAAAAATGTGATATGCTTAGATGCTGGAATATATGAATATTAACACGAAATTCACGTTGGCGACGAGAATTTTTTTACATGAACATTTATCCTATCAAACATGACCATTTGATGTTATAGGCTTGTCTATCGGATGTTTATACGTTAACTCAATAAAAGTGATATGCTCCAAAACGCCTTACTTTTAACTTTGTCCGCTAGATGGCGACTTCAGCAGTCACAGCCATATGTGATAAAACGAAACTAAAACCTTATGCAATTAAGTTAATCATTGTGTAAATGAAATTCGAAGTTTTATCTCACCATAGTTAGTAAAGTAGATAATAAAATAGTAGATCTAGTTTATTTATTTTAATAATCCTTGACAGTCCTTGATGAAGTAAACCCATATAATTAACGAAGTGGTTGGCAGTTGTGTAGCCGAGCATTGGAAACGTGTTTGCTAATACGAAGCATCTACTGACTGAGCCTAATTTCGTTATCATGTTATAATTTCTTGCGATATTAAGTTACCAACCTAAATATTTTTCTTTTCTGAGCAGCATCCAAATCCTTCCAAGACATTGTACCACTTTGAAGAGTATTTATTTTCCACGACCACTTCGGTATGAAAACACTAGCATATATCCGTAAACAGTATTAAATCACTGCTTTGACAAGAGACAGAGTCAAAGGTCTGTGGCTTGGTCTGGGTTTTTCTCAGTTCTATTTATAGATCTATTAGTCAAATCGGCCTTTCTCCAACTCGAACGTTTAATAATAATTCGTGCCATTATTTAATCGTCTCGTTTTGGAAATAAACTATTCAATAGTTTGTCCAAAACAGCCTCAAGGACGGTATTCATGTATGTGTCACGGGAGAAAAAACATTTTGGCCAAAATGTCTGGAGAAAGACGCTCGATCCCCCCCTTTAAGGGTCAAGACAAGAGAAATACACCCGCTTGACATCGTTACAAATAACAACAACAACCCGAAGGATTCATTCAGTCAATTAATTTATGTATGAAAATATCCGCAAACATGTTTCTGTCAGTTATAACTGAAGTCTTATTTTGCTTATACTCGAAGCTGTACAAGATGTGTTACATTAAAACAAACAGCTATACACCTTAACTGGCACACTTTCACAGCGCTTGACCCGGGGTCAAATTAGAATATCCAGACATGCTTAAAGCTATATTTACGACTATTCATTAAAATCAAGTTTTGGATGGTGGTCGTGGGACATTTACACTAATTCATAAATATAAAACATTTAAGGTTCGAAACTGAGGCCAATTTTAATTTTTTACGGAAAGTATTTACACATTTCACACATATGATAATATTATACCGTAAGAATTGTTTCACAATTTTGAGAAAAAAGATCAGATAAGTAGTTACTATAGTTATGGAGATCATTAGTTGTGATCCGAAAAAAATTGTTCTATGGATAGCTATGGTTTCAAAATATGCACATTGGCAAACAATATAAGTGCTACCTTAGGGAGTACTTTAAACAAATTTGTTGTTGTTATTTGTTTTAATATTATTAAATTGATCTGCTGTTCTGTAAAAATTAATATGCTAAATGATCACACTTCCTTGGCATCATTATAGTTAAGCAGAGTTAGCGATAAATTTGGTGGTTCCGGTTGTCCACCGGTTAAGCAAGTTGCACTTTGTGCCAGGGTCACAGGTTCGATTCCATAAAGAGATTGTAAGTTTTCCAGGGATTAATTTCTTAATAACTTATAAATCTATTAATGATATGGTACCTGCATACCTCTGTGAACTGGTGTCCATTAGACAGTCACCCCGAAAACTCAGGTCATTCAGTCAGATATTATTGCAGGTGCTTGTGCTTCCGCTACAGTCATAGTATCACCACATTATGGTGATTGTGCATTTAGTGTCGCAGCCCCCCACTTTATGGAATAGGTTGCCACCAGATAATAGAAATGCATCGTCTCTTGAACATTTTTAATCCGTTCTAAAATACACCTGTTCAATGTTGCTTTGACAGATAAACAACAATTATATTTTAAATCTCTTATAGGGTTTTACAGACATATAGACAATTTCCACCACGCATGCACAGTCCACATTTATTGTGGTTTGCAGGTCAATGAAGCCATGTACGTAGTAGCATGGAACAAGAAGTGTAAGTCATTAATTGTTGGTAAATCTACGTTTTGGGAGATTCACAGAACTAAATCGATCTACAAGTTCTTGTAGCAGTTTAATTTTTATTAAATATAAGGCATAGGCTATGAGCCAAGAGGGTTGATCCGTACCATACAGATAGAGTAAGGCTTATTGTGATTTTTAAGAATATGTATGTCCCTATATATGGAAAAAAGGGATAGCTGTGTATAACTCTCGGCCAGCTCTGTGTTATCACCCGAACTATTAATATACGCCCACTTCGCTTCGCAAAAACATTTGATATTTGCTGAAATTGGAATAAATATGTTTGTAAAGACCACTAAGTGCCAATAATTTGCATACTGGATGCCAACTAATATAGTAATAGAAACAGAGAACAATTGTGGGGGGGTTAATTAGAGATAACACGGACACCAAGAGGCCTTGACATTGACTGACTTCTGTCAGATGTTTATTTACGGAACACTAAACAAGTAAAACTTGAATAGGTTACGAATATCTCCCCTCTTTGAGATTAAGCTAACTACTTGAGCTAATAAACATTAACATAATAACTCAAACTATTTAGTATTCATAAAATGTCCTTTAAACAACACATCAGAAGGATAATTGTTTCTTCAATTACTTTAATAAAATAACAGTAAATATATGTAAACACATATTAGAAAGTTTCACTTCTTGGAGCCCTTAAGATAAGATGGTGTTTTGACTACTATGCCATTTCTAGTAGTTATCCTAGAATGATCAGGTTATACCCTTTGTGGATTAGATATTTTATCCTTCACATTCTCGGTTTTATCCTTCATAATCTCTTGCCAAAAAGTCTTTGCACTATGAGGTTTAGCTTCTTCCAGTTGCCTTGAATTATCTTTCAAATGGACTCAACTTGTTGCTTTCCTTTAGACGAGCTCGGTTTCTTCTATAGATGTCTCCATCCTCTGAACATATTTCCTATGATCGATCATCTAGTCTCTTTGTCAGAATGGCTTTCTTCCACACCTTGTCATTTAGCATGTATGGTTTCATCAAGACAAAGTAAATCCTTTGCGCCTTTATTAAACTGGTCAGTTTTCTTGTTTTTTTCTTCAATTTCTTTCTTTCTTCTTTAAGATTTTTTCGCAGTAGGTTCTAAACGTTTGCTGACTGTTGGTAATAGAGTTCTTGTCCTCCGGTCGATGAATCGTTGTGTTGTATCCATCTCGGCAGACGTGGTGTTTCTGTAATTGAGGATTGCCAGGTGAGGGTCTTGTTTGGTAACTTTAGATTTTCTTAGTATTCTTTTTTGCTCAGCCATACCATTGGCATTTGGGTGATGAGTTGACGATGTGTAATGCTCAATGTCCCAAGATCTTGTGAAATATGGGAATTCCATTGTCTGATGTGATCTTACACGGTATTCCATAGCGTGAGAAGTGTACTTTAAGTTAACTTGTCTAATTCCCAGTAGTTACTGAAATCATCCATAGTTACTAGATATTCGACACTCTCAAAACTATATATTCCTATCTTTCCCATGGCCTTTCCGGCAGCTCATGTGGCATGAGAGTCTCTTTCTTGTTTGCGGTGTCATACATCCTAGATGCTTCACACAATTATACGTAATGCTTGATTTCGCTTGTCATACCAGGCTTCTCTGGACATTCTTAAACACGCCTTTTCAGCTCCATAACCACTGGGAATATGTTCTTTCGTATCGTGTCTCAATCCTTTTGGAATCACCACCCTGTCTCCTTTAAATGTCAGTCATTTCATTTGTGAAATTATAATAAGGAACGAGTACAGTTGGCACATTGGTTCTCTCATCGGGCCATCCTTTTAATATGAAGTTCTTTAACTTGACTAAATCTTTTTTCTTGATTTTGTTCATTCTTTCATTTCCAATTGGGAGATAAGGGCACATGTTAACATTTTCCTCTTCTTCCTCGGTATTAGGTAGACTTGCTCTCGATAACATATCTGCAATATGTTGTTTTGCAGCTTTTTGCCACTCGATGGTGTAGATTGAGAGTGAAGAAGCATATTTTGAAGTCGTTTTGGAGCCTTACGTAATGTGTTCTTCACAATCGCCTCAGGAGGCTTGTGATCACTCTTAACCAGAACTCTTCTTTCATATGTAAATTGGTGGAATTTTTCCAGACCCCAAACGATTGCCAACATTTATTTTTCTATTGTTGCATATCTCGTTTTAGCATCCGTTAGGCTTCTGCTTTTGTATGGTAGTGGTTTCCCATCTTGCAACAGAATAGCTCCTAGACCTTTGTTGTTTGTGACAAGTTTCTTCTGCGGGTCATAATATGCTAGAATTTGTCCTTTTGTGATAAGAAGTTTGATTTCACCAAAAGCAGATTTTTTTGGAGTTACCCCACTGGAACTTAACACCATTCACCGTAAGCTGGTGAATTGGTTCCATCACTTGAGATATATTTGGAAGGAACTTAGACAGAGAGTTCACTGTCCCTTGTAAGGATTGAACTTCATATTTGTTCTTAGGTGCAGGCATATCCAGGATTGCAGTTATTTTCTCAGGGTCAGGTTTCAGTCATTCATGTGATATGACATGCCCGAGAAATTTAATGCTTTCTTTTCGCACTTCCATTTTCTTCTTGTTCAACACAATTCCTGACCTTTGGCATCTTTCCAACACAACAGCTAGCTTGACATCATGATCCTTTGTTGCAGTGTCCATATCACCACCACATCCATATAACACAATATAATCCACCACACAGATGACACCAGATAGTCCATCAATTACTTGATGGAGCCGTTTTTGGAAAATCTCAGAACTTAAAGATAATCCAAATGGAAGCCTTAATCAGCGGAATCTTCCATGATCAGTAATGAAAGTGGTAAGGTAACTTGAATCTTCCTCCATGGGCACATGCCAGTATCCATTAGCTAAGTCTAGCTTAGTAAAAACTTTGGCAGTAGACAGTAGTCAGCGTATAGTCAAGCGTAGGCAGTGTGCATTGTTCACGCTTGAGCACATCATTCAACGGTCGAGGATCTAAACAGATGCGTAAATCACCCAATTTCTTTTCCACTTTGGCATTTAAGTATTCCACTATACACATTTCCTCAAGTTTCACTTTCTCTTTCACAAGTTCTCTTCTAGTAGGCATTTTCTTAGGAATACAGTTTTCCTCCTAGTGTAAACATTCAGGTTCACCAGACAATGTCCCTATCTTATCCTCAAACACATCATCATATTGAGCTTCAGGTTTTCGGATTACATCAAGATTTTCTACAGCAGCGACATAGAATTTGTCACAGTTTACATTTATCAGTCCCATACTAAGAGAGGTCTCAGATTAGCTTTCACTACATAGAAAGTTGTCTAGCATTTTTCTCCAGTCTTACAGGTACCAATCGGTTTTATTTCAGATTTGTTCCACACAATCAGAGATTTCACCATAGGTTTTATTTCAGTGTCTTTGACAACTGGTTCAGGAATGAGATTCACAGTAAAACTACAGTCTATTTGGAATTTCACATTTTTTTTCATCGATGATCATTTCAGCATCGATGTCTTTCCCATGTCTTCCAGATAAAGAGTTGTCCAGTGCATTGACATTTTCAGACAAATGTATCACATGTGAGTACTGAGAAAAGTGATCAGAGTCAGAATAGTCAGTTTCGATTCCATGTACCCTTGTATTTTCAGGACACCTCACTGTGAAGAGATTCTTCTTTTTGCACTTGTTTTGTGCACATAATTTACACATCAGAGGCTCATCTTCGTAATGAGACTTTTTGTACTTCGGCCTTAAACTTTTATATTCTTTCTTGTATGCGTTCGCTTTCGCTTTATGCACATTTTCTTCTTCATTAGCATTCCACATTTTCAGTCTTTACTCAGCTGATCGGTATATATCAAAAGTGTAGGTATGTGGATGTATTCGAGATCGACGTCAGCCATTTTGACCCACATCCGGCGATCTTTTTACTTTGGAGGGGATCCATACTACTTATAAACTTCTCATAGGTTGTCGTTGTGGAATTCTATCAATTCTCGCGAATAATATAGTAGGAAACCTTGACTTTAGCCACGAATTCGATTTATTTCTTTGCGACAACTCTTTTATTGTCTGCGCACATGTTGAATGTTTGCTCCAATTCAACACGCTACATCGACTTGATACTGTCTAGTGCAAAGATTAAAGCTATATGATATCTCAAGCTACTGAAAGTTTGATAACAATCCTATTGGGAGAACTATTTATTTAATTTGGGTGAACTTTCATAGTGAGATCGCCGTAGGATCATAACGTTGAAACATTGTCATGGTGGATCTGAAATTGATGCATGTTCATTGACTCATTTTACTTAGTAAGACTTCATAGGTTATACTTGAAACGTCTCAGAGCGTCAGAAATCTACCTTAGATATGGTAAAAGTGGATTTTATTAAATCTTTCTTTTATTAGTGACTATTTTGATTACCGATTTTGAAGGGCGTTATTTCAATGTTATTAAGACATTCTTTAAAATGTTTGGTCACATAACCTCCAAGATCATAAATATGCCACCGAAAAAGAAACGGGGACTGGTAAATAATGTAGGTATCGCTAAGAAGCACGTGTTAGAATAATTTCCTAACTTTCCTATTGCTCGTGAAGATTTTAAATGAACACATCCTGTGCATCTTTGTGTACTTAAAACTGTGACAACAGCCGTACCAGGACTGGAAGAGAACCTGTATTATTACTGCCCCCTGCAACCCCTTTTTTGCCTATTAATGCTACCATTCAGATAATGGTTGATAGAACTTTTTTCATGAATTCAGTGTGTCCACGTCTCCTTCATTTCAGAGAATCTCCTTTATTTCATGATTCTGCTAGATCTCATTTATTACCTCCTTTTTGGGACAAATCCCCTTTTTGGGGAAAAATTGGAGATTTTCTGTATTTTCTTATTTCCTAACAGTTGAGTGTGTTGGTTTGGTTTTGTTGTTCGGGAGGATCGCCAGACTGTCGCTTAATCAGCACAGCCTCTATGTTGGAGTGGTTGAGAAACCTCCTCCCCCACCACTCACAGGGGAGCAGTACGGAAAGATGGAGCCGAAATACCCTGAGGGTGGTCACTGCCAGAGTGTTTTACGTCCCCAGGGGTTTTTAACGTCCCCCTTTATTTTAAATAATTCAGTGGAGACGGCAGCGCCATTTAACGTGGTCAGCCACCCACGATGTAGTGAGCCGAGAAATTAATCCCCGGAAAAGTTTCGACCTCTTACGGGGTTCGAACCTGCGACCGTTGGCAGCAAGTGCCGGGTGCTTAACCGCTAGGCCACCGGAGTTGAATGTGTAACTGAGCTTCTTCTCCAATAAAACTCTGGTTTATTAAGGTGTATTATCTATTTTCCCATTCATGTCTATCTATATACAGTTCTTCATCTATGACTATGAGGTAACAAGCTAGGTCTCCACCAGTCCTTAATATTAGACTACACCAGCAAATACAAATGTAACACGAGCTATTTTTCTTCCAATTTTACAATTTGTTTTACATTAGTGTATTTCAATAAGTAGTGTAAATATTAAGTAGTCACATAGGAATTATCATTGTATAATATGTTGTAATTTACTTGGTGCTGTTCTTTGGAAAAGTGTCTGGTTGTATGATAAAAGGTAATATAATGTACTGTGAATCACATAGGGTTAATGAAGTACATGTAAGTGAGGATGGAATGGCTATGAGGGCAAAAGGAGGAGGCCATTCACTGAAATAAAACAACTATTAAATATCTAACTTATGGTATGTTATTATATAACTTAATACCATATCTTGTTAAAATAGTATAGATTGTGGACAGATTTCTTTAGGGCAAACCCTTAAATGTAGACTCTAGATGCAATCAGAATTAATCTACGGTCACTTTTTTTCTAAAAACTTTCATCCCGCTCCTAGAACTTATCCCTATGGCCATGTTGCACCCACAAATAAAGCATACAGCTTTATCTCTTATTTTCATTTCAAGTCTGTGGACACACTGCAATTGGAAAAGAACAAACTAGTTGCCATCAGGGTTGGAAAAATCATGGTTTCTTTTGAATAAATCGGATTTTTTCGATAAAATTGATCTTTTTCAACAATCTCATAAGAAATACTATGTAATTCTGAAAATAATTAAATATGTGGAATATCATAATATACCCAATAGGCTGAAGATTTCATTCTTAGCATGTCTAAAGAATTAAATCACAGCTGTGATGTACAAATTTAAACTTTATTTTAAAATACATACAGTTAAATCAACTGGCCGTAGCACGCAACAAAACAACCAATCAGTTTGTGGTGCATGTGATTATTCATTATTGGTAGCCTGATTAATGTCATCTTCATATTAGTTGTCAAGAATCCGAAGCAATGTTTACATTTAGAACTCTGTACATGAACACAAGTTTGGCCGCTTTTGCTACTCCAAGCCTGTTAATGTTATGCAGTTTACTGTGTACAACACCAAATGTTGAATAAGCTCCTTCCACAACGGAGCTTGACACAACTGAGCACAGCAAGCATTGAATTAACTGAATGATTATTATTATAAATCAATGCCAACCCTGGTTGCCATCCATATTCATTCCGGATTTAGTCAAGAAATCTTGATTATTAAGAAAGGTACTGTCATTTTACTGTTTCAAATTTTCGTCACAAAATGTTTATTTTGCTAATTAAAATCTACCTACAGGTACTAATTCTGTCTTCTACTCTATTTGTATAATATGAAAGAACTACATGCCATCCATATGTCTTCCAGATTTCGTAAAAAATCTTGATTATTAAAAAGTTATAAGCCTGTTAGTGAAAATCCATCAAATTCGGGTCACACGATTGTAATACTAACATATGGGAATAACAGAACTAAAACCGTCGTCATATAAATAGACGATGACTTGAACATGCCACAACTTCCTTAATATTCAACATATTCACGTGATATTTGTGTCGTATTATAGGTAGTGCGAATTTGTTATCTACATACCTAAAACGTCTCTTTCAAAGTCAGTTTTATTTTTTGCAGGAGCACTTTTCTAGTACTAGATCTAGTATCCTTTATAGATAATACAATCCTGTCTCTCAGTAGAGCTTCACGCAAGCAATCACAGAAGGTGAATGTTTGTGACAGATCCCTCAGAAGAGATACATAATTAAATGTCAATGGATTCTCCTTCATTTTGCTTTCTTTTGTTGAATTTAAACCTTTCGTAAGTTTCATTCGTTTCACCAATAAAGTAGTTTTCAAATTTCTCTTTAATTACCTTCATATTGTCCTTTTCGTCTTCAGTAAGTTGGAAGCTGTCGTAGATTGCAAGACCTTTTGGACCGACTGTGTTCAAGAACATACCACATTGATAAGATGCGTTTTTATGCGTGGCTAGCAGACCACGTGCAGCGTTTTCTTCAGGTTGAGCCATGTTTAGCAGACTTACCAAGTAATGTTCACTATTTCAGCAGATACTAGTCAGGTCAGCACTAGAGTAATATCCTTGAATGCACAGCACATTAACAGTTTTGTATAAGTTTTCAGAGTATTCCTTGGTTATAATACAGTTTATAACGTTTTTTTACCGCAACCACCATGTATAGATAACTCGGACAACATGCAAGAGGTTTTGACATTGACTGACTTCCGTCAGATGTTTATTTACGGAACACCATACAAGTAAAATATGAACACGTTATGAACAAAATTTTGATATAATGACAAAACCTATGTTAAATTTAGTGGAAAGGTGGTCGAAATCGCTTGAATTTCAGAATTCACATTATACGTTTTTTGTAAATATTTCAAAAATGAAAACATCCAGATTATCATTTAACCCCTCAAAATTTGCCCAAGGAACCATGGCATTGGAATATAGCATTACTTTGTAATATAGTGGTTGTTTGGGGCACATATTTTGCCAAACTTCAACCATACCTAATTTTGATATTTTGGAACAAAACATAGCTTTTGAACATTCGTCTACTTTTTGGTATCTCAGTGTAATTTTGGTTTAAGTATGTAACATCCCAGATGCAATATTTTAAAAATTGAAACATCTACATACCGGTATATTAAAAATGCTTAAAAGTAGTGGATAGCCTTAAACATTACTATATTTGTATCTGTATTACCCAACTAAATTGTTATTTCCTTTTGTCATTCCAGGTAATGTGGTGTAATTGCTAGTAAAATCGCAATGGAAGAACAAACCAGAGATGAGGCCGAAGAACCAACTGTAATACATTATATCATTCACAAGGAAGATATCTGCTCGGATTTGAAGAATGCCAGAGACATTGGAGGTGAATGCTACACAAACTTCAAAGCTGAGAGACTCGAGACGGACCCACCAATCAAACGCTTTCATGATCCAATGAAAATGAACAAACTGAAAACCTTCGGAAATTTATGCAAGAAGAAGCAAGTCAAAATTGGTGGCAGATCCGTGATTCTTAAAGCTGGCAGAACATTGTTTGGTCGCATCATTGTGATGGAACATGAAACAAATCTGCAGATAGCTGATGTATTATCCATCCTCTCGGTCCATTACCATGGGCACTGGCAACTCCAGAAGGTTTCCAGCGTAAAAGCAACAAGGCTGCTCTTGCTAGTTATCTACAAAAGAATGTAGCCCTGATCCTGATCATTCTGCAACCATAATAGATGGAATGAGCATAATCCAGAAGGTGAAAGGGGGATCACGTCAACTTTGAGGAAATTGCCCAGTTTGTTTTGTCGATGGCACTGAAAGATGACAGCACTAATGACAGGATCGACATCGTCTTCGACACCTACCAAGATACATCCATCAACAACTGTGACTGAAAATTCAGAACATCACAGCATCGCAAATTGTAAGGCAGTGGAGAAGCTTCTTGGCCCATGTTGGGAATAAATCTAGCTTCATTTCATTTCTGGTGAGCGAATGGAGGAAACCAGATTACAACAAGCATGTGAATGGAAAGATCTGATTGGTAACAACTGAAGATAAGTGTTACAAAATCACCACGGAATGACACCAAGAGGTGCTTGAGCTTACAAAGTACACACGATGAAGTAGAGGGTCGACTCTTCCTTCACGCTGCTCAGGCTGCACAGACTGGATATCCAGCAGTTGTAATCAGCTCAGATGACATTGACGTATTCATCATGGCGTTGGCGTTTAATACTCAAATTGCATCAAAATTGTTCCAGAAATGTGGCACTAAAGAACGGAAACGAACCATTGACATTACCAAAATTGCAGCTTCAGTGGGCGCAGATGTTTGTCATGGACTTATATGGGTGCATGCTTACGCAGGTCGCGACACTGTCATTTGCCGGCAAAGGCAAATTCGGAGCGCTTAAACTGCCTAGGCATAGCAAAGAGGCCCAATAAAGGTTCGCCGAGTTGGGACAAGAATGGAATGTGGCCGAGGAGCTTATGGATAAGCTGGAGAATTTCACATGGCTCCTATATGCATCCAGGTCTGGTACAAAGGAACTTAATAGCCTTCGATACCATCTATTCTGTGCAAAGAAGGGCGGGATTGAGAGCCACCAATTGCCTCCATGCAATGACTGCTTCCGAAAACACGTACAGCGGGCCAATTACCAGGCAGCAATTTGGAAACGAAGCCTTTAGAGACACCCAATGACCCCCAGTCCAGTTGGAAAATGATAGAAATGGGATGATCAGGAAGGAACAACTCTGGCTGTGGACTGGATGAGTGGACAGCCAACACTCTTCTGGATTTGTTGGCCTGTAATTAATCCAGGAGCTGCTAGCTATCAAGTTGTATCTGCAGTGCCAATTGAATGAACTGTACAGATATGTGTAAACTTGCCGCCTGTGACAATCAGCCATTGTTTGTCGAGCTAGACGATGACAGCCTCGACGAGGGTGATCCATCTGATGAGGAGCAAGAATACTGATCCAATACTTTCGTGATGTCATTTCAGACATTTATTTTCCGTTATAAGTGATTTAAGTATAATATATATGAATTCATTGTAATTTAGAGTAGCCTGATGCATAAAAGGATAGGATCAATTTATAAGCATTATTTAGTATGTGTTTTAAATGCCTGTAATCTTTGTCAATTGGGTTAAAATTGATTGGTAATAATACTGTATAATAACAATTAAGGCGTATCTGGTCTAGAGATCATGATAAATCTAGAGTGTGGAACAATTTTACATGCATTGTGAAATATAATAGTACATATCTACTTTAGGATACTACCTAATACCAAAAATTACACTGAGATACCAAAAGTAGACGAATAAACCTAAAATGTTCAAAAGCTATAGATTGTTCCAAAATATCAAAATTAGAGGGTACGGTTGAATTTCGCCAAAATATGGGCCCCAAACTACCACCATATTAGTTAGCATCCAGTAAGCAAATTATTGGCACTCTGTGGTCCTTAAAAATATTTATTCCAATTCCAGCAAATATCATAGCCTAGTAGAATTATTTTTACTAATAGATAAGATCATTCGTATGGGCAAAGATGACGGCATATTTTTGTCTGAAAAATTACATGTTATTGAAAATAAATCGTCAAGTTGGGAATATGAAACATATTGTGATCTCCGTGATCTTGCGATTGGTAAAAGAATGTTTGTATTATATGGTTCAGCGAGACCGGTGAAACGCGATCCGCTAACGGACGTCCGCTAGATGGCGCGGTCATCCCGGAAACTGTCTACTACATGGGTATTATTATATTACATATTATTTGAAGATGTAGCGCCATTGAATGACTCCTGCCTGTAATTAAGGGTTGTTTATTATTGTTATTATTGTATAGTTAACGAGAGTCGTTATAGAGATCGTGTTTAGCATTAGTCAGGAGTATATTGGAGAAATGGCAATTTTTAGTATATCTAGGCCTGCAACGTACTTTAGCATTAATAATATCAGGGGACATCCAAGGTGCAGATGGTTTAACTGTTATGGATTTTGATATGACAGGTGCCTGTTTATTAAGTGATGTGGGGTTGTTGACATAATTGTGATAAGCCAGCTTTAGGGTTGGGGATAATAGTTCATATTTTATTATTAAACACATGAATGTTAATGTTGTCAGTATACCGATAAAGAATATTACATTTATATAGTCGAATGGATTATGCTTAAATTTTATTTCAGCCATGACAGTGAAATGATCCCATAAACCGTATTTGTGTCGGTTAGTGTATGCATATATTTAGATAATTATGGGGAAGTCTTGCCAGTGACAATGAATGTGTGTGGAGAAAAAAAAAACATGTGCACACAGACACACACAGATACACATATATATATATATATATATATACTAAATGGAAAAAAAATACTTTTGGTGAATGGGGCATGCGGTTATCAAGTGTCAACTATAGTCCATTAGGATACCTATATGTGAAGCTGTTTATAACAAAGAAGTCATAGGTCCACATTGTTCAAGTTACAGGTGTCCCGATATTGACGATACACCCTCTTCCCAAAAAGGCAAATCTAAGGATTTAATTACTAATTGGACTTTACAAATTCTGCTTTAACAAGATTTTCCGCTGTTT
This sequence comes from Paralvinella palmiformis, assembly GCA_025642065.1. Taxonomy (NCBI): domain Eukaryota; kingdom Metazoa; phylum Annelida; class Polychaeta; order Terebellida; family Alvinellidae; genus Paralvinella; species Paralvinella palmiformis. Next base: position 151,861 of record JAODUP010000517.1, on the reverse strand, counting down.
GATGACTTGACTGATTACATTAACGATATGCATTATAACTATAAATAATTACAACGAATGGTGATTTTGTTACATTACATTACATGCATGAAATATAACATCTTCCGTATATTCTTTACATTGTTTACCTTTAGTACATAATAGTTAATCATTATTTTAAGATGTGTAGGCTGTTTAAAAAGGCCATAATGTGCAAGCATTTTTTTGCTATCCAAATAACCCGTTTTCTGTGTCACTGATTGAATTTAAGCGTCTCTGGTTAACAGGGACTCAGCATATATATATATATATATATATATATATATAGAGAGAGAGAGAGAGGAGGGCATTCTAGTTTGGGGTTCTAATCTCAGCCACGTACCTATGGGATATTCTAGCGTAGAATAAGGTCGGGCAAAACGTCCATAACACTATTTTGGCGAATACTGCTTTTGGTAGTTCCATATAAGGAATCAAATGATTCCCTTCTGCATCCCGACCACACGTAAGCGTGCTGTTGTTGAAGATAATCGAACGGGATGTACGTACAACTGGTTTACCGTTTCATGGTCATTTGTTATAAAGTCGCTTCCATGTTAATGAATAAAGTGGCACTAAATAGCTATGAAGTTTTAGAAGCTTGGCATAGCTTTCTAAACTGGGTCATATAACCTACATTTGCATGGCTTCAGATACGGCGAGCGATGACAGACAATGTCATGAATGATAAATTCTCGGCATGGTCGCCAGCGGGGCATAGCGCCACCTGTGCATTGGAGCAAAACGCTCATGCCTGCGCCCCACGAGTAATTTGATATAAATATATAATTGTGTATTCATTTTAGATGGCATATCGTTGTGTAAATACAATATATGTTTATTAGACTGTGCGAGTGGGTTGATGTTTTAAACATTGCATGGCACTGAATGCTGTTCAGTGAGTTTAGAAATATATATTTCTATTAATGTGTGGTTCAGATCATTAACATTCATTCACTCATAAGTAGCCATACTTGTTAGGAGTTAATTATGAGTCAATTCCTTACCTTAATTTATGTAATATATCCCCAGCATTATCATAGGAATTATGTACAAATCCTACTCAAATATGAGGAACACCATAACAAGGAAGATATAGCCTGAGGTTTTCAATTTGTTTTAAATTCCTAAACAAATATAATTTCAATGCACGTGTAAGTACAAACTTCAACAGTCTTCTATGTCAACAAAAGATACATTAACTAGCTGTTGTGCCAAATGTTAATCATTATAGTGCAGATAATATTGATTATACTATTTAGTGTGGGTGTGTTTGTATATATATATATATATATATATACATTGCTACAGTTAATCTATATAATCAGTTAATATGTATATTACCTGAAAGTTTCAGGTAACCTGTATTAAATCTCAGTTATCAATAGACATATTACCTGAATATTTCCAGTAATATACATACATATATATTACTTGATTATACAGATTAACTGTAACATATATATTGTAGTCTCGAGTTAATTGGATGTAATATTTAATTGTATTTTAGAGTTACTGTCCTTATATTTACATTTATATTAATCCTGGATATATATGTCATTTATTGTTTATTTTGTTGATTGGTATTGTTTGTATACGTCCATGGTGTAACTAGTACTATGTTTTACTGTATTGTGATTTCATCAACAGCAGAAAATCCAATTTAGACTTTAGCATACGAGGACTTCCAGGCAATGCATACCGGTACTTCAAATAATCCAGGCGATTCAACAGACCCTCAAGACATTTGTCTCTCCCCCCCCCTCAAATACAGTACTACAGTTGAGGTTTTCATAAATCAGGCAAATAAATCCCAATGTACATTAGACTTTGTTGATTTATGTATGGACTCCATGAGTTTATATATATTTAGAAAGTATTTGTATTTCAAATACTTTTCAATATATTTGTAAGTGATAATTTTCAATGGTATATGTATTTCAATATTTTTAGAATATTTGTATTAAATACTTTCCAATATATTTCATTCCATGTCTGTTTAGTAGAATGACTTGGTTTCTGTTAACATCACATTAAATTGACATGTATACAATTAAAATAAATGTGTTAACTATATACATTAGAATAGTTGAGAAAGTGCAGTTTGGTCTTTTAACAGTAAATTAACCAATACAAGAAATAATACAATTTTGATTAACCTGATATCAGCATAACCTTTGATATGACATCATTGTAGATAAGAATATCAAAATCTGTTTATATCACCTTTAAGGCTTTTAATTTAGTCAGGGTTGAAGCACCTCAGAGACAGGAAGTAAGTCAGAGAACATATAAATACAATTGTCAATCTGATATATATATATATATATATATATATATATATATATATACATATACCATATATATATATATATATATATATATATATATAATTACTACTATTTAGGATAGTGAGAGGATTAGGAAACCATTACTTGGTAGGTAAAATATCTATAAAAAACAGCCTAAGATGCATGTTCATTACTTGGAGATCTGTAGCACTGATATAACTGATGTTGCCTAAGTTAATCAGTCAAAGGTTACTTGCAAAATGAGGACCTACTATTTCATTCTTGAAACACACACCCACACAATCAAGTTTCAGAGGCGACAAAAGATACACATACCACTCTAAACAAAATTGTAGAATAATTCAAAACTGTATATGGTGCATCATTATGAGAAAATAATCTTCAGCTTGGTTCATCAAGAAATGGAACTGACATTAACATTTTAAACATAAGCAACAGGTTTATTATATCACAGAAAATACAACAACATTAAAGAAGAATTGGACGCACAAAATGATGTATCAGAAAAATGGTGTATTTTTATAAGCCGTTAATGACTGAGCCATAACAATATCCTGTTTTATGTAGAACCATCACAGTCGCCATAATATGCAGACATAAGAAACAATGATCTATTATGTACACACAGACTCACACACACAAAAGCAATACAAATAAAATCCTGAAAACAAGCATGAAGGCTTAGTATAAAAACGATAAAGATATAAGCAAAAAACAAACAAGGTATACAGCAATCAAATTGTTTGGAAATGATAAGTGACATTTTACCAAAATTAAAATACGTCATGGGAACACTAAAGAACTGGAACAGAAATACATCTGGTTATACTATAAAAATATTGACAAAAGAACAGAAATATTCTCTGGTAATTATCATAATTATAAAATATTCAGCTATTATTTAATTCCAGCTTTTGTTGAATATTATAATATGAAATATAACTTCATAAATGGGCGATATATATATATATATATATATATATATATGTGATAGGTACAGGACACCACTCTCCAGTAAAATGGAGTCCTTTCAGTATCTGTACAAAGCTTAAAAACAAAATCAATATAAAATTGGCGATTGTCAACTGCTGACAATTTTTCAATTTCAAGATATTTTCCTATTTTATTGCTTGGAAGAAAATGACGTATGAAGTACTAATACAAATCATTCTCAAGTTTCATATCTCACATATCACATTCAAAAGCTCAGATATTATATTTCCAATAATTCACTACCTGACAATCCCTATTCTTTGCTGTTCAATCCAACTTACAAAACATAATCACTTTCATTGTGTGCATTGTTTAATGATTATTTATGAACGTATAAGTCTTCAATTGTTAAACTAACCTATAAAACGGTAGAATCTCATGGTTATGAAAAGAGGTTTACCATTAACCTGTAGCACACAAAGAAACCTCTAATTTAGAATCTAATCTCAATTTCTACACAAATGGCACACGTGTTAAAGCTGCACAATCAACTGATAATCACAGAAAATACTAAATAACAGTTACAACTACCTGCAGTAGAGCTGTAGTTCTCAATATACAATATTATAATTTGATATTTTAAACATAAAAAAACATAATACAAATTACAGAAAACTCTCTAAGAAAAAATATTACATTAATTAATAAACAAAAATAGTTCTCTCTATTGAGCACCCAGATTAGTAGACCACCTGTCTTAATTGATCCCGAAGCATAGTTCCTCCAGTTGGCTTGTTAACCCTCTGTCTCACATGAACTAGCTCTATATACACCCAACAGCAAAATCCCCAGTTGACACTATATACATGTACTTAAATGATAAAACAGCAAATAAATTCACAGACACACAGGTAACAAATTTATCATTTACTTGTACAAATGATAAAACAACAAATGACAAAACAACAATCCGAAATCAACTATAACTACCTAAAATTAAAAATAAATAATGATGTTGGTTGTTGCTAATTAACTTGTCACTCATTTAAGGAAGGCTGTCTGTATAAAAACAGCTTATATATATATATATATATATATCCCCCCACCAAACCAACCACACCTGTATATTAATTACTTAACTGTACAATATGCAATTGTATTTAAATGTTCAAATAGAACCAATAATTTTATCATCAATTTATACTGTGTAAAAACTCTTGTAAAAACATTCTCAGACTTCTGATTATGACACTATGTTGTGTGTGTGTGTGTGTGTGTGTCTGTTGTGTGTGTGTGAAATCTAGTAATCAATCAAGATCCTCAAGAGCTGCTCTTACTGTGTTCTCTAACAAAGTGATCCAATTAAACTTATCGTTGAAGTCTTCAGTTTGACAAATCCAGCTTCGACGTGGTGTGTATATTCTGAAGGCATTGCGTACAACTGAAACAGAAAATAAACTGATACCATTAGAACTTTTGGAGCATGATATAAATATTGTTTGTTGACAGCGACTTGGTTTGTGTAAATGTGAAAGTTTGTGTCTTTGAATGTCTGTCAGCATAACTACAACGCTCATTGGCAAATGTAGCTTAAATGCACACCAGAAGGTGTTTAATTACAAATGTTGACTCAGTCCACCAAAACTACCTAGAACGAAACGCAACAACAGACATCCTCCACCAAAACAACCAGCAAGTCTTGTTGTCCCAGAATCAAAAGTGCTACTGATCTTTCCACCAAAAGACGCACTGGGGAAAATCATGTGACCAGAATGGACCAATGAGCGATGAACACATACTGGTAATAACGAAGCACACAACATGTACACAACTCGGCATGAAAACCTAAACTACCAAAACTAAAGCAATTCATTCCGGCTACAAACACGTACAAACATGTTTATCAGTAATTATTGTTCATTTTTATTGAAAAATCTTGTTTTAAGTGTTACTACTTCTTTTATTAAATATAAATTACAGTGAGTTTATTTCTAATTATACATAAGTATATTACAGTAGGTCCACAAATCTGAGACCAAAAACAGCATGAGAAGGTCAAAACTTTAGAATCACATAAACTGCTATACTAATTAATATGAAACTGAATGGGCCGCTGTTGGTTTTGGGTTGGTCCCATGCATTCTCCTAATGGTAAAAAGAAGTCAATAAAATGGTCAGAAGACAATAAATGACTTTTCCCCATTTTGTTACTATGCCTCACTCACTCACTCACTCACTCACTGACAACACTGATGACATCAATCAGATTAAAGACTTTTATACATCACTGATAACATCCTAATTATAGTTTAGAGCAGTGCATTGATCTTTGTTGATGTCTAAGTGTATTGACTATCAATACCGTGTCCAATGGTAAATACCACTTTTTATGTTTAACAGACTGTGTTAGGATCAAAATTATAAACAACAAACAAAAAGGAAAAAAATATTTCATGTCTATTTTTGGAATGCCAGGTTGCAAAATATACAAAAGTAAATATTGCTATTTTTGTTTTGTCAGTGAATGTGACAAAATATAATTTCTACATGTTTTACAATAACAAAGTACAGTCCACTTGATATGGATAGTTAGGGTATAGTACTAGAAAATGCCAAATAGAATGACATACTATAGAAATTAAAGATAAAACAATACTAGAATGTGAGTTAATAAGAGTAAGCATCTGATAGGATATTTATTGATAAATTCAAAAAGTTCTACACTGATAAGAAAATAGTGGTAGATTCCATTACATTGATAAATATAGCAGGTAGTGACATTAAAAGGTGGTATTTATCTGTAACTCAGATTATCAGATTAAGCATAACTGAATGAGTTGATCAAACAAACTATAATAACATACGTTTTGAGTCAGGAATGTCCTCGACGCTGAGTCTGGTTAGTCCACAACAAGTCTCAAATTTGTAGTTCAGTTCACTAGCTCGCTCAAAGGGCAGATGTTTTGTTGTACGTCTTGTAATCACTAAGCCATCATTGAACAGAAACATGCCCAGTGTCTCTATATGTTGATAACCTCTGGAAGGAGTAAATTAAAATGTGATACCTTTGTTTTAAATTTATATCAAGAGAATTTTATATTAGTTCAGATCTAAAACTCCACATAGATCTATTATGATAGTGTGCCATCTAGTGATATATGTCATTGTGATACAACTCCACATAGATCTATTCTAATATTGTGCCATATAGTGATATATGTCATTGTGATACATGTGGAAATAATTGGGGAATTGATGTGGAGAATACTGCAGCACCATTAAAACTGGGAATATTGCAGCACCATAAACTGCAATGATTGCCTAACTAAATGTTGTTTTTATAATATATATATATATATATATATATATATATATATATATATATATTAAGGGTGAGAAATGGAAGTATAATTAGGAGAAATGCATTGTTTATTTTATTTTAAAGAATTATTGAAAATGTTTACTGCTACAATATTAATAATTATATTTGTGCAGCCAATGCTATTCCCTACAATGGCTGATGTTATGACTGAGAAATATATTTTATGATATGGCTTTAAATATTACCTGGAGTTTTAAACACATTTGATAAATTATTGACCTGTATCTACTACTTATATATAGTCAATACAATAAAACATTTATGATCTGCATAGTATTCACATCTGTCCTTAAGAGACTTTAAACAGCTGATAGGAGATATTTTGTATAAATTTCCTAAGCTTAATTTATTATCTTGCAGAAATAACAGAGATATTACTAGATTAAGAGAGTGGTTAAGACACCCAAGGTGACAATATTTGCTGAGTGATATAAGCCAACTCCAGCCCATCATAACATTTGGTTTGGATCCTGCCTGCATTTAGCAGGAGGTACTTCTATATGTGCAAGTGGAATTTTATTTGGATAAAATAAATCCGTGGGGATGATGAACAACTGCTGGATTTTAACTTAATTGTTTATTGTGATTATTGGTGTGTTTTACGGCCACTTTTGTGCACGAGGTAGGTTAAATGGGCCGAGCGACCTCCAAAGGTAATGAAGTGAAGTCAAAGATGAAACAACCTACAGATATGCCACGCCGGGATTCAAACACGGGTGGTAGTAATCTGTGGTGCACCATGCTACCGCTAGACCACGGAGGTGTCCCAGATTGTTTATTGTGTCTTCTAGTACGTTATAATGAACACAAAAAGGTTTGATTAATAAACATCCATCTCTTGTCTTCCGTCAAATTTAGATGTAATAACAGTATAGAATGGACTTGTGTATTTGCAGACTTAATGTTGATTGGTAAGTTTATCAAATAGACCCAGGGCATGGGTAATTACTGGTAGAAGTAAAATTATGAAATCCAAATTACCCACCTATTAAAATATTTTATTGATGGTAACTTTATATGCAGACATGTAACGTGTTTGAATGTGTAATTGCTACAACACACAAACTACCAAAGACTTGAAAAAAGGGAATGATTTTGAAAGTTTCATCTATCATCCCCCATCTGCTACTGAAACAAATAATTAATTTTTCTTAATAAGCTTGTCCTGACACAAGGATTTGGCATGCATCAGCTCAAAAAACACTTTAAATGCATTGTATTGATGCACATCTTACTCAAATGTATTTTGTCTTAATTTATTTAACAGGGTTTTTTTTTATAATGAAGTGCTCAAGACACTTGACCAATTGTTTACACTAGATAGAATCACTGCTGACACTATAACAAAATAAGCTGAATGCCCGGGATTTTTCCATATCAACTAATATAAGACTTCTGTTTATTATTTATTTATTTATTATTATTATTATACCAAACTTATAAAGTGCTCTTTCCATACTTAAAGCCTGTGGTAACCAATGTAGTAAATTAATATTACAATTGTGGCTGGATTACCCACAACTTATATTGGGCACAAATCTCAATGGTTTATCAATCAATGGTTTATAATGCTGCAAAAATTTCCGATTTCAATGGAAGCATCAAAGGGAAAAATCCATTCCAAATAATTGACAAGAGAACAACAAAATATGGACATTATCTTAGAATCAAATGATCATTAACAACAGGTCACCTTAAACATTTTAAAGTGAAGTGCATGAAAATGTTATTGATCCTAATCTGAGTAAGAGTACCTGGTACGGCTAATAAACAATCTTACACTGACCCAGTTAGATCATGATCAAACTTACAATGTTAAAAAAGTATTCAGCACAAATAATATGAAATAAGATACATTCTGGTTAAACTCATTATAATAAGTACAACTTCATTAGAGAGTGTGATATGATAATGACATTGACACTGATTACGGTCAAATTAGTTGAATTAGACGGTTTAACCATTGAAATCAGAAGTATATATATATATATATATATATATATATATATATATTATCTATGCTGTCATCTCACCTCAGCTGAGGTGGCTCATCTTCAGCAGGAGGTCTCAGGTGTGCCATATCTTGTTGCTTGACAAAATATCTGTTGGCTTCTAGTAACACCTGCAGTAATAAAACTATTCATTTACTACTTAGTCAATGTTTGATCAAATGTTTATTCAATGTCATACAATATTGGTTAAGACATCTCCTTCCCTTCAACATTTTCCCAATTTATACTAGAATCACTGTATGCATACCTATATATGTAGGTATGTGTGTATGTCCATACATCTGTTTATGCATGTGTATGTATGTATATATATATATATATATATATATATATATATATGTGTGTGTGTGTATGTGTGTGTATCTTTATATGTGTGACTACAAAATGTTTTCCATACACTAGCCATGTTTTGTTTATTTTATTGTTTTATTAAGTTATGGGCAGGTAGGAAGACAGCCATTATGGCTATACCTGTGACTCAATTTCCTCTATTACTATTAATATTCTACTATGTCATGTATTATATGTGAATCAGAAATTGTTAATAAATTGTTTTGTCTTGTCTTGTCATCAGTGTCTTATCCTCATTCAAATACAAACTATTCTAAAATTAATAACTTTTGTAGATTTTTTGGACAATTTTGGTTCTTTAACTCGAAACATAATCCTACGCCTATCTACGTAGAAATTATAACAAATTTTTATTATAACCCAACATGTAAAATATAAATATGGAACATTGTGCAAGACAATCTGGTGGGTGATAGAAGGATTGCATCAAGATACATCCAGTGTAATCTGCTTACCCAGTGTATAAAAATAAACAAAGTCTGATAAAACAGACAGGGTTAATATTGCATGATTATGATAGCAGCCATACCTGATAGTGGCTAATTCTAATCATAAGCGACAGTTATGAATATTGATTGAAATATCACAATTTACAAATTTCACATTAATAACTTCCTGTTTCCAATATGTGTAGTGCAAATTTAGCAATACCTCTTTACATTAATTAATTTTTTATATATTCAAGCTGAAAGCCGGAACTCATGAGTACTATACATAAATATTTCTACAGTCTACTAAGGATCTCATCATATTTGCTTGCAGTCTCCTCCAACCAGTAATGACTGTACAACACAGCAATTTCTCTAAAGGATATATAATTTGCAGTTGTCTTTATAATCCAACAGTGAACACGTTTATACCCTGTTACTGGTTAGTGAATTCTAATCCAGAACCTGCCAGTTTTTAGCCCACCAATTTTACCCACTAAGCTATCACAACATATCCCATAACTGGACTAAACAGATTACTACATGCATGTCCTGGTTGTATACTTACTGGACAAGCAATAATTTTCTTCTGTAGCATCACCAATTCTCTCTCCCTTTCACTTCTAAGTTTACACTGAAACAGAACAGAAAAGAACAAGTTACAGCTCTGCCTGTTATCATTCCAGAATACAAACTTCAGGATCATGAAATCGGATCAGATTAGCTTGAGAAGATTTTTTTAAATCAAGATGCTGGATCCTGGTGTATTGCTGCTTCTGTTAAAAATTGGTGTCGTCACATGATTATAGAAAGAATATTGAACCAAAACATAAATTGTGTTCTTGTAACAAGTATATATATATATCTGTGTATGCTTATGAATATTTGATATGTATTAATTATTTGCTTCCTTCATTATTTATCAGGAGAAGGTCTTCAATATAAACCATATTTCTTCTGACAGTCTCCTTCTTAACACAGCATAATATAATTCATGAAATGGTGTTCATAATTTCAAATAAAATAAATATTATGATTTTATCGAAAAGATGTTTTATTGTTGATATAAGGAAAATCTTCTCTTTAAATATCAAAAGATAACATCTGTGATGGTTATTCAGGATTTATTTTATCCTGTATTAACTTTACACGTATTCTATTCTTGGCAACTTAACTTCCCAACTGACAATGTCAAAATCAACTCACAATTGTTTCAATAATTGCAACATCCTTAGATCAGAAATGTGGGTTTTAACACTTTTGACAAGAAATATTTTGACAATTTACTTCTACTGAATACAAGGGCAATTACTGTCTTATATTTAATGTGCAAATGACTTTGAATACAGACCTTTAATTGTGATTGACATATTGATTGATATATTTATTCAGCAAGCATTTACATAATAATATAATTTTATAAATACATATGTACATAGTTATATGCTTGTTGAGGTGATGCATATCCATACATTAAAAAGCCCTACCTGTGACACCTCTGTTGCAATTAGTGATGTCAAGTGACTGAGGCCCTGTAGCCCAACAAGGAAATATTGTCACAAAACACCAGGATAAATACACTAGAGCTGTGATAATGATGGAAATGGAAGCCAGTCATGGCTCAGTGACATCACAAATACTACTAATTATTAATAAGTAACTTCTTAAAATGATTGCTAAGTGACTTAATTGTTTTTTTATAGGTACTTTTTTTAGAATCGAGTACCTTATAGCTGAACCAGTGTGACACCTTTTTATGTGATTTGTACTTGTTACAATTCAATATTTGTCTGGCATTGATTTCTGATATTGGCTAATAAAAGTATATGAAATTTAAACAAATATAGATCTATAAATATCTGACTATGCAGCAGACTTTATGTCATGATAGTATCATATGTCGAATAAGTTTAATCAACTACAAACTAAAATGACTGAGTGACCTACTTCAGTGGGCAATACATATTTACTGGATAATATATATATATATATATATATATATATATATATATATATATATATTACTATTTATTACACTACAAAAATGGGAAAAGGTATTTATGCATGAAATTAGATAAAACAAGAAAAGATAATGACCACAATAAAATTATAATATTTTAATCATCTGTAAGGTAGGAGGACTGGTATTATTGTCACATCATACAGAATAAAAACATAGTAAATTTAAATAAAATATACTAAGATATACCAAGAACCTTTTAAGTCAGGATAATTGACTGAATATATTAAACTAAAGACATATAAAATTGTGAAATTCTATATCATTTATATGAGAATTTCTTAAGATTATTAGTTACAATTGAATGATTTTGGGGGGAAAACAATTAAAACCTGACACGTACCTGTCTGATAAGATGATCTAGTTCAGCAAATGTTGACACTGCCAGTTTGAGATCTGCTCTGTCAGCGTGATCCTTTGGTGTATGTGTCTGGAACCATGTCAACAGTGTTGTATACTCCTTGATACGACGACATGGTAGCATCAGTATCTCTGACAGGCTGTATTTGAAACGTGACACAAATGATTAACTAAAACCACTAGCCACAACACAAGATATTGTGTTTTAAAAATTATTGAGATAGAAATAATATGTAAAATATATCACTTTCTTCTCAAAGAATGCAAAAATTCAATATCTTATCCTAATGAAGATAAACATTTTGTATAATACATTAATTCTTAAATAGAACCACTAATTTAAAAGCTAACAAAAAATGTTAAAATAAACTAAATAACAAAAAAAAATTAATACAACAATAAATATTCAACAAGCCATGTAGAAACATTAATAACTTTTTATTCTACTATATCTTGGTGAACACCCAAATAAATATTTCCTACATCTAGTAAGTGTCTTTTTTATTGGTCGGTCAGTTACTTGGTCAGTCAGTTAGCTTGTTTAGCCTTGGTACTGGTCACTTACTGTGACAAAATTATGGCCAAGGGATGATTTCTTAGGGAAACATCCCACAAATACATGAATGTGCCAGATTTGAACCCACAAGCTAGAGATTTCTAGTACAATGCCTTAACCAATGTGCTATCGGAGTGCCCTCATGAAGATTTAGGCAACACATAGACATTTTGATCTGAGTGTTTACATAATTATTTTGACAAATATTTGTATACATCAGGCTTACGTTAACATTTTTGTAGCAGGTGTTCTTTCATATCGTTTCAGGAATGCTCTGAATAGAGGAGCATTCTCAGCGCTGCGCTCAATTGTGACAAGAACAGTTGGGTAATTGTTGATAAAATTGATGTAAGCCTTAAGCTTGGCAGTAAATTTAACAAAGATGTCACCAAGACATTGCTGTGGACCCCAGTCAGATAAACGCTTCTTTAGATCAGCTGTCATACGCCTGTATGGAGATAAAATAGATTGCAATTTTACACACAGAGATCAGACATGGGGTCACATTTTATTATTCTAGCATAGTTTCAATATGTCACACATATATAATTGACTTATAATATTGTTTTACTTTCTGTAATTTTACTTGAATGTGAATTTATTTGAATCTAAAACTTTAATTTAAATTTGGTATTAAATGTAATTGTTAATAAGGTTATACAATCATGTAACAATAATTGAAATTAACCAGTTAAAATGCAGATAACACCAACTGAGATCAAGAAAAGTCTTCCTAGAAAAGGATTCTTATTGACCATTATTTATATTATTGTATATTCATGCTGATTTACAATACGGCAATAGTTGATTATAATATTTAAACAATTATTTAAAGGAACCATAATCTCACCTGCCTAACTGAAGGATATTTATGGCATCACCAAATATAATTTGAAGATTTGGAGCACTCAATATGGCACTGGATAAAAAAAGACATTCACACATAAAATAGTTATGCAAATATAAGACAAGAAAAGGGTATAAGTTTTCTGCTGTGAACTGGCCTGTAACTGAAATGTGTCAAGCTGTCCCTTTGCAAGACAAGTCACCCACCCTGATCTTTTGTTACTGAATGACTGATATTGTTCTTATTATGTCTCCAGACTGATATTGTTCTTATTATGTTGCCAGACTGATATTGTTCTTATTATGTCGCCAGACTGATATTGTTCCTATTATGTCGCCAGACTGATATTGTTCAAACAAAATAGATACACACAATAGGATCAATGTTGGGATGATTACAGGACAGAAGTAATGAATTATTGTGATTATAATTATGAATATTGTTACATAAATAATGATTGTTATCAATCAGGATTGTGATTACATTGTAAAGTAATCATGATTATAGTCATGATTACAATGGATGTCAACTAAATAGGAATATGACATATCTTTGATATTCTTTCACAATTATTTGATTGATAACAAATATCATTACCAAATAAAAACTGGATATTTCTATAAGTATATTTATTAATCGAAGCTGTTTTGAGATTTATCTTCTACATACAGTATTAGTTATCAGAGTGGAATATTTTCTCTCCAATACCAAAACTTGCTGCAGATGATGATGGGATGATGAGATATTTCACTACAAGCTTTCCCAGGGTGATGTGTTCTTGGAATTTCAACATACAGCAGACTTTAATACCATTGTACCATACACTATAAAGGCAATTTGATTAAATATTTCAGAGGTCAATATTTATTATTGAGCAAAGAACAAGTAATAAATTTGCTATAAATGCATGAGTATTTATAGGAAGAATACACTGAAATTACAGAGAGTCATCAGTGTTGGCTGAACATTAACTTTAGATTACCAGTACCTCAAAATTAATCCTGCATGTCACCTAAATATCAGGTAAGTAAACTATTAGTTTACCAATTTGTTTTTTCAATTTCATGAGACTGTCAAGTAAATTATAATGTCTACCAACTGTCCACAAACATACAACACACTATTTCAAGTTATGCCTACTTAATTAGACCAACCAATTATCTAGAAGCATGCAGTTACCAGTTGAGCTGGGTATCATTTGATTACCTGATGCACCAGGTATGCTGTGACCATAGCCACTTAAATAACAAATAAGATAATTATCCCATAGACAAGTAAAAAGAAGGAAACCGCAAACCAAGAAACTTATCCGGATAAGGATTGGACTACAATCACATGATGCTTCTTTCTTGAGTCTACTGTAATATTAATATTGGTGTTATGGCCTGATATATCATTGTAAATAATCAAGCATCCCGTATAATCATGAATTACAATTAACTCTGCAGTGTAATAGAGTTTAATCACATTGTATCTAGAAATGATTATTACGATTACATAAAATCAGGTAATCGATTACCATTATCAATTACAATTACCCCGACTCTGAGCAGGATACAAATTGACTGTGGAAATACATTAAAATAAATAAGCCAATCAAAATGAATTGAATCTTATTGGAACAGCATAATTAACACATTTATTACAACTCTGTCTTTGTTAGGTCACTAAGAACTCCAGAGTAGAAAGATCATATGTGATCACTGAAAAGGTTTAAACTTTTGCCCAAACTCCAGTAAATGATGGATGTTTACTAAACTGGACAGCTTGTACAAATAAACCAGCTGTTGGGATTGTGATAAAATCCGTGAGCAACAGACTTAAAATGGAAGATCGCATGTGATACTTGGATGATAAAAAAAGGGAGATCAGTGATGACGGAACAAGAATCGTCAATTGTGGTGCAAACCCATCAACTGGTAGTCAGCATGAGCATTTCAATCATCCACAGCAAAAGTATCATGTAACTTGATACTATAGACTGTCCTATTCACAGTAATACCCCAAAACTGCCTGAAGAACATGTGACAAAGGGATTGTTCATTGATGTTTTCATTACTCTACATAGGCTGCAACAACTGCATTGTGTATGCCCCTAGCATGTTGATATAACAATTACTGAAGGGCTGCCTCTGACAATAGTAAAAAACATATACAGGAAAATTCACAAATTGGAACTGGAGATGGCTTAATTGCAATAAGGAGCCTGGTATCCAGACCTGTTGTCTCTGCTCAAACAAGAGTTGTACTATCTGTTTATATCAGGTGGAACATAATCACATGCTCATTATATTATTATATCTAGACATATGTTATATATGTGTGTGTGTGTGGGGGGGGGGGGTTAATTAAAGTATATACATTTATGGTGTACTTTATGTTGACTGTTTTTTCAGTTAGTTTAACTAATGAACTACATGTATAAAAGTTATTAATTGCATAACTTGAACATTTTAAATGTCCAGATGCATATTTTATGTTAATATAATTTTACTGTAAAAGGACCCTGAATGTATTTTGCTAGTATTGCACTTAACATTATACAAACATTATTATTATTAATATTATTATTATTGTTATTAGTAAGCAATAATT
Source organism: Paralvinella palmiformis (assembly GCA_025642065.1). Classification (NCBI taxonomy): domain Eukaryota; kingdom Metazoa; phylum Annelida; class Polychaeta; order Terebellida; family Alvinellidae; genus Paralvinella; species Paralvinella palmiformis. Next base: position 136,047 of record JAODUP010000517.1, on the reverse strand, counting down.
GTCTCACATTGTCACAAATACCATTATGGTAGGTAAACAATTAACATATTACTGATTCAGTATCACATATTTTTAATTCCTTATAAATTAAATAAATTACATGCAGTGCCTTCTTTCAATTGTGTCTATAAACTGCAAGCCATAGGTTAGCACAATGGTTGGTGAACTTTTGATATTTGGAGACTTCAAAAATTGGAATATTTCAATCCACAGCTTTTAGGATAATTTCAAAAAAAATATATTTATGTTTGTGCAGCATCAAACAGACTTCATTATTATGCCAGATAAGTGATCATAATGACTTCATTATTATCCCAGATAAGTGATTGCAATCAGCTAATGATAATCCTGTCAAATGTTTTTGGAAGTCAACCTAGAGTCAGTATTCAACTGTGCTACTAACAAGCCCTGGAGAAGGCTGATAAACCTGAACAACTTATGTGTCAATGGTATCAAAGGTTATTATAAGTAGATCGATAATTGGTTAATATTTGGCTTGAATTCTAATAAGTGTTTAGGATGTCATAGGACACAAAGCACCAACACATACCAAGTACAGGTGAATTCATTATTCTGTCAACTCGAGAAAACATTTCACTTGATTATAGTTACCTATCATTTTTTTTAAATTACATCACACATGTCCCACATTACAAACAATGTATTTGAAAAATATATATTCTAAAATGACGGAATGAATCTATTTACAAAAACCAAAATCTTCTGAGAGAAAGTGGATGAAGGAAGGAAATGTTCAGTGAATATAAACAAGGAGAGATAACGATGATTATAAATATTGTAATATATAAATCATCATCATCATCATCATCATCATCAAGGATTACACTTCACTCATTTGTAAGACAATTTCTGTCCCAGTATACCTTGGAATATAACACAACATAGATACATGATCCAATATAAATGCTGTATTGTTACAATTGCTAGCCTAGGGATGTTTCTTCTACATCATTGTTATACCATTCCATAAACTTAAACCAGTATAGTGTTGTTGTCGTCGTTGTTGTTGTTGTTGTTAATCACACAAAACTGGGACAAATTCTACTATCAAATCAAATTAACCAACTAATATTAAAGCAGCAGCCATGATAGCTGTCCTGACCTTCCCCATGATAATTTAATGTTATGAATTGAATACTCAAGACATAATAATGCAATATATGTTCATTAATGAAAAGAAAGAAAATATCCTTGAACAGAAATATTGTCAAAAATTAAGTAACATGCTAATTAATATAAAACTGACTTGTTAGTGGCAAGTGCACTCCTCAGTGGTGTCACAAATACATCTTCCAAAATAGACAACGTTCGTGTGTACTCTATTTCAGAGGCGAGGATTTCTTTTGCAATCTGTGTACGTTTATCAGGATTCTTACTCAACTGATCAGCAGTCTGAAGACAGTAATTAAACAAATATAATACTATATATATATATATATATATATATATATATATATATATATAAGGACATAGAAAATTAACAAATAAATTCACGAATACATACTTTACAGGGTAATGCTGCACTTAATTAACGATAATCCTTATTCATATGCTGTACTTTAAACCAGAGATTCAATCATATCATTATATAGCTAAAGCTTAAGTGGTTCATTTATTCAACCCTATAAATGATTAAAGAAGAATAAATATAAAACTGAATTATTCACATTCTATTGCTAATAGGAAATAAAATATGCATATTGGAGAAACTATCTATCATATTTCTAAGCACATTAAATATTATTGAAATATAATGAAGTAACTTAAATTGTGGAAAATACCCAAATCCAGTGGGTCTTCTTATGACTCAAATATCAAGACTGGGGAAAGTGACCTATTTTATAAAAAATATTTGTGGCTTTTTATCATTGAATTCTCATTTATTTATTTTAGCAAAATCAATTATCTCAAACAAATAATGTTCATGTTTCAAAACAATGGGACTGTCATCTTGTTCAAGGGTTTAGTAATACATGATTCTGCCAACACATCACCAAACTTCACACACACACACACACACACACACACACACACACACACACACACACACACACATTAGTGGGTTCAAGAGTGAGAAAGATATCAACCCTTCATAATTTGGCAATTTGTTTTTCATGCATCTCTCTGTAAAGTGTCAGATTACAAATCATCCAAATATTAGTTTATTGATAGGTAAGTGAAAATTGGGCTTATTATAAATATTTTTTAAATCAACATAAGGCTATTGTTTTTTTGAATACTTGTTTTCCAGAAAATTTCCCTTCCAAAATTAAGATCTGTCAGTCAGGACCAAAAATAAAATCACTGAATATATAGGGTCAGTTGAAAAATATTTACACAAAGTTCTAGTTTCTGAAAGATTTGCCACATTAGGTACCCTTTCTTTTAATCATGAATCGTCAGCAAAAGGTAAACAATAGACATGTCACTGTCAGCCTAATCAAAGATGGTGACAGGTCAGTTCCACTTCAAAATTATTTCAGTTATTTCTACAGTGAATCGGTCTTCAAGCCTAGAAATCTTGTAAATTTAAATTAACTATAACTCCCTACTCATCAAGAAACACATAAATAGTTTGAACTTGTGGAGGTTTACTTAAAATTGCCACCGGAAATATTGCTGTGATAAAGCTATCGTGCACATATTGTCAGCACGGAAATAATAATAAAAAGAATAAAAGTCAATTTTATTTCCTGGTGGCGGGTTTTAGCTGTGATAGGCAGCTTTGTAAAACAAATATTCAAAAACCAATGGCCTAATCAAGAAATATATAAAAAATAATCTGGCTAATAATTTCTGGACAGGTGCTTGTAAATAATACAAGAGAGTGTTGGCTGAATAAGGTAGATGTACAAGATGTCACACCCCCTTGTAAGAAGGGAAAATGGCCACAAAATTAATTATTATTGTATGTAATAATTACTGGACAATGACCAAATTTTGACAATATTACCTGGACGTATTAAAACAAACTAACCAGTCTGCGTGATATGTGATTTTTCTGACTTCGACTTGTCGGTAGACTGCTGTATGACTTAAGCGTTTCTTCCCAACCTTCAATAGACTTCAAACTCTGTGGCAGCTGGGATTTCTTTGCTAGTAAACGATAAGATTAGAAAGATTACAGATCAGATAATCTAATAATATACATTAGCATCAGTGATCAAAATACACACACACATTCACACGCACAAACAAACATGCACAATCAGACAATCTACAATACAGTTTAACTGAATATTACATAATACATTTATCATAAATGTTTATAGATATATTAGCCATTATAAAGGGTAATTACGGTGTAACAAAATCCTGCAAAAGACATTAACATATCACATCATAAAAACGATTTAATCCATCCAGTGGCTTGTTAAATTGATTTTGACCTTGCTTACATTTAGAAGTTGATGGTGACTTGGACCTTTTTGGTTTAGGTGCAGGTCTCATTCCTTCTATCTCATCTAAGCCACCCTGTTCATCTTCTCCACTGATATCCTCTAGAATTTCCTCTGGAATATCTTGAGTGTCATCAGAATCCTTACTGCCCAACAACTCTTGATTTTTCTTGTCTTTTCGCCTCTTGTTTTTCTTCAGGTTTATGTCAGCGACTTCATTATCGAATTCATCGGTAAATTCACTATTTGGCAGACTCTCGTCATAACATTCATCAAGTGCCAGGTGACCAGATAACATATTTGCTGACATTGTTGCTCCTGGGGTCAGTGTGCTTCCATGATTCTGAAATAGAATCAATCAAAACAAACATGCTTTGTCTGAATGTAATAAAATGTTGACATTGTACAATTCTGATTTTTGTTGTACAATAGACTGTTATAATACTCTGTGTGTACATGTGTGTTTATGTATGTGTGTCTGCTTGTGTGTGTGTACATGTGTGTGTGTGTCCATGTGAGTGTGTTTTATAAAGATAGCTAAGGTACTGGCAGAGGTGTTATACTTTAATTCAAAATGAAATTACCACTTGAAAGTTGTTAAAAATATATGTATATATGTATGTGTGTATATATATATGTGTGTGTGTGTGTGTGTGTGTGTGTGTGTGTAAGTAAAAACAAATTGCAGTGACAGAAGAGTATTAATTTGAAATATACACTGTTATTATCAGTTCAGCCCTCCCTCATGTGTTCAAATTGGATTACTCAAATCTACATCTGCCTGCATCAGAGAAATCTGCTTGAATTGTCAGTTGATCACCATAAATCAGGGTGATTTGGACTTTAAGGTAATTCTTTGGTAGCCAACATCTTTTTAGACATTTCTAATACAAATAAGTTTGTGTTTAGATGGACCATTGTGAGCTGGCTGTCATATGTGGCTAATTAATTATACAATTGAATATGCAAACATCCTCAGTATTAGCATGATGAAAGTGGTGGTGTCACATATACACAACTGAGAAAAATTTCAACCTTCAGTTCATGATTCCTGGTTGGCCATACATGCCCTTTAAGCTGATAATCAAATATAATTTATGCCACTAAACTATTACAGCACATTATAAGACTACTAATTCTCCAGAAGTGTTTAGAAACCACATAATTCACAGATGTGTGGTTTATTCACAAGGGTTTTGCATACCTTGCTAGTGGACAATTTCTGGAGTACGTCATCAACATCTTCTCCATGCTTGACACTGCCAGCCTTCTGTATCAGGAATCTGGCTAGAAATGCGAGTGGATTCTTTGCCTAACAAAAACGAAGATGATACATCAGTGAACATGTGTGTGTGTGTGTGTGTGCGCGTGAAATGATTCAACATTCCTAAATTTAGTTAACTTCTTGTGTGATAGGATTTAGAATTGGCTTACACTATATTCCCATAAAATCCTTAAAACTATCCCCAAACAATGAAAAATAACTGCATTCCCGTCCCAGTATGACCAATGCTGCGGTTAAACAAAATGCACCCTCATTTAGATCCATCCCACAAACTAAATTGTACTCCCTAACTTCCATCCCACAAAGCTTTAATTATAAGTAATTCTTTACAAAAATAACACTTTCTCCAAAAAGAGTTTTCAAATCAGATTAAAGAAATCATATGGAAATTCATGCTCAGAGCAAATTTTTAAGTGTGGCAACTCTAGATATCTTGAGTGCTTGCTTTATTTTGTTAAACATCCATGATGTTAGTATTATTAATATTTTTATCAATTCAACTTAATCTCTATAACACAAAACCCACTGTTTATGATCTGGTTTCTCCACTTCCCAATATCTATTTGACGTTTTGAGATGCTACATTGACACAACATCACCATATTGCATCATTAATTATCCAGTGAAGGGAAAGGAGATCCAGGTTTATTTTAATTTATCACAGATGATTAGAATTTTAATTTACAGTAATGGGGAGTGAGTGAATGAGTTTGTTTGTAACTGTTTGTTTGTATAGCCACAGTGCTGGTCACATTTCAGAGACATTTACAACTACAGAGGAACAACTCTCTAAGTAAACATTTTACAAACATAAGTAACTTGATTTGATTTGAACCCTTACATACAACCCTTAATATTTGTACAGTGTGCGACAGTAATGCTCAACCACTTGACCGGGACCAGTGTTTCAAAGTTCAGTCTAGTATCAGTGCCATAGTACTCAACCGGCCTGTCTAGTGTCAATTTTAATGGAAAAACAATAAAAACGAGTACAGAGCTATAGGATAATACTAACAGTGACCCATCAAATAACCAAGCTCATGATCTTTTTATTAACTTGTGACATATCAAACAACAAACACACAAATGGCTTCACTTGATATATCCAGTCAAATCTTGGACACATGCCTTCCGGCTATGAAATTGGCATAACATGTTAATGTCACAATCAACACTCGCAGCTTCCCAACTGAGTGTAATGAGTGTTCTGGAATTTATCTGAATACTGAATACAATGGTGAAAATGGCAAGTGACATAATATTGCCATTTTTTCCTGTTGCCAAAATATCATGTTGTACAGAACTTCATATTATACTCTGAAAGCACTATTTTGATAACACACTGAACATGTGTAATATTCTCATTCATTCAATAATCAGTTCACATTGCAATTTATAATAAAACAATCACTCACTTAAAGTTCATTTGGTCCCTGACATTGTCCCCATCAGAATCACTCATAATAGTGATCAATTTTTTCAGCCATGTTTAAGAACATCAGTTTGTCGAGTAGCGAAATCTAATGCATGAAGCAACCAGCCTCCGTGTAGAGGTTTGAGTCTAGTGATCTTATGGCTGAGTTGAGTGTTTGCAATTTTGCGATTGCATGTCAAGGATTGCATGACTTGATCAGCTTAATTTAGTGACAGGCATTGATTTTGCGTGCGAGATTTGTTATAATTTATATTTGTTTGCCGAGAATAGAAAATAATATGAAAAGATTATATTTTATATGTCATTTTATACAATTTGATGTAACCTGCTGAACATGTTAATTGCAATTTGTCTTTAGCTTTCATATCAGTTACCTTTGTTGTCATTCAATCATGGCAATGGTTTGTCAATTACTAGTTCAGATCTGCTTATAATGGAATTACTTAGTTACATAAAGGCCAATGATCTAGTCTGCTTCAGATTTGGTTATGGCTGGTGAATAATGGTGTACTTTGAAATATGGTTTTCACCGAATGGTGTAGAAAAGAATGCAAAAATCAACTTTCCTGACAGATCGAAATTTGCCAGTTTTTGCTGTCACCAATATGTTCAAAATGATGAAAGTCACCAAATTTTGCTGTTGCCAAATTAAGCTGATATACTGTATGCAGATTAGCCTTTAAAGCAAAGACAAATGTGTCATGCCTATACACTAGATGTCTCAAATCCGTCAGCGGGAATTCCAGCTTGTTTTCCCTATTTCAATTACTATCAAGTTTTCCGGGTATACATCTTTGTTAAAAATGTGGAAACTTGTAAAAGGAGTAAAGGAGCCAACTGTACAGAAAGTTAAATAATACATAAACGTCGCAGTAAGTTTTGTATTTCATGGATCAGTTTGAGCTGGCAGCCATCTGGATAATTAATTGTGCAATAGTATATACACGCATGCTCAGTGAATGCAAACGGAGAGTGATGACATCACAACTAACTTATGAATGACAGTATTTGACTGGGCAAAGGTACGTCGAAGTTTACTAAGAGACAAAAGATAGTACAGAATATTCATGATGATTCCATGTAAGGTTATTGAATGCTGCCAGGAGACAAACTCTGTGTAGGTATGAATGTGTACTTGCTGTTTTATAATACAATCATGATATTTAAAAGGTTTTACATTTTTAAATCAATGTATTTCACAATATAGTATTACCTATCTATCATTTAGTAAGTGATGATTGATGCATTGTTAAACCTTGCATATCACATCATATATAAGATGACCTCATGTGTAAAATGAATTGTACTTATGGTCAATTCATAAATTGCCTCAAACCCATATATTAGTCAAGTGGCAAACCATCAGTTATTATGGGAAAAATGCTCATTTTATTTCTTTTCCCCATTCACATTAACAATTATTAATGAAGTATTGCAATTACAATTTTCACACATTAATGTGAATCTTTAGAGACTCATTATTAGTAGAACATTAGCCCACACACTTATAATAGTGAACTTTACATCACAAAAGGATTAAGTGAAAAAGACTTAGAATCCTCGACAATGGACTAATCAGAGGTGAACTAAACTCATAAATATTTAAAAGGAAAATATGAATCCGTTCAATTTAAAACTATTTGGATTATGAAATTAAGCCTAGTCTTGCTTTGTACTTACTCTAAACATTAATTACAATCATAATCCCAGAATAGAGTCACAGTTAAATAATAATAATGTCACTAACGACCAAACATTGTTTACAATCACAAATACAACCACCCCCTAAAATTATTATTATCATGCTAACTGTCAAATGTTTTATCACAGAATGCTATGAACAATAGCTAAACCATCTTCCTGAATTATTATAAAATGCAAACCATGAAACATACATACTAATATTGTAACTGAATTTTAACTGAATTATTATCATTACAAATATTCATGTACATTTATGCTACTTTTGACTACTCCATCTTAATGATAAACAAATAACTTAGTAACTTACAGCTGCATTTCTTTCTTGGTCTGATGACTGAAAGATAAATAAAGATAATTATATAATATTGGAAGATATAATTTTGTCACTTACACTCATTTCTTTTAAATGTATAAATCTGATAAAAAGTCAAGAACTCAAAACAGTACACTAGATGGGATAATTTTAAATGAATAAGTTGGTTCTTGAATGCACAATAGAGTGCAGTAAGTATTTTCCAAACGTGCACATCCTTACATTTTGTTCCATGCCAATCTGCACAAGACCTTCAACCAAAGCTTCACTGATGTCTCTCAGACCTTGTACATCTATCAAGCCTGTTGCATCAAATACTATCTGTCCTTAAATGGAAAAAATAACAAATAGTAAATAAAAATAGAAAGTTTTCTGTTATCTTGTCAGTGACATACAAACAGTGATCCAGAATGATCATTTTATTCCATTGCATTCAGATGATCCTACTTCAGCTAATATTGGATCAGGATTTTAGAACTGATTTCTGTTTTAATACTTTTAAATTACATGTGATACTATTTACTGTTATACAATTTAATACACTTTGTAAATAATTCTCAATTATTTTCATGTTATTATTTTTATTATCATTATCATAATCATCCACATCACCATTAATATCATTAATTGATCAACAATAGAGATTCTCTAAGAAGTGTAAGATAAAGGATGCTTTCACCTATAAATAATGTTTATCTTTAAAATATCTTATAGATAATATATAGATTGTTATATAGACATCATCATTGATTTCTGCCATGCATCCCTAAGTCATATTCACATATGTGTTTTTCTGTTGTGTATACACTTGTATAATATTCAAGAGTTACTATGATTATTTACAAAGTTGCAATACTATTATTCAGCAAGCACATGAAATGGTGAGACTCCAAATGATTCTAAAACAAAATTAGAACAAAATTATGTTTTCTAAACCGAAACAGCTACTTTCTGAAGATGGAGTTACCTACCAACGAGCTGGGAGACGATATCTTTGTGTTTTTGCTCAAAGTAGTTTGTTACTATTTGTTTGGTAACAAGACAGGCCTCCTTCACTTGGTCAGCTGTATTTGCCCAAACATTCATCTTACTCGTACAGAAATAATGGATCGGTGGTGGGAGACCTTCAGAATTTGATGACCATTCACTATTTACTGTAAAAGAAAAAGCAACATACTTTAAGGTGTTATTCTATTTATCCTGATATATGACCAAAATACAGTGTGTGATCAATACGATGTCAACATCATGTTATATACTATATAATGTATCTGAAATGTCATTAAAGTGTTTAAAATATTCACACTAATTTTATAATGATCTCTGACTGATGCAATCTTATAAAACATAACAAACTCTAAGTTGGCACCTATTGTAAATAACAGACAAGCAGCTAAATAACCTGTGTAAAATTAAGATATTAGACAAACTATAAAAATTATTGATATAATTTGAACTTGGTACTGTTAACATCTCCATAATATCCTTACTTACCCTAACCTGACTGGGATATCTTATCCACATGCTAGAAACTAGAACCAAAGAATATGTGAACTTTTTTGCTCTTATAATGTTTGAAAAATCAGGTTATAATCAGGTTATAGAAACTGCTGATGTGACCCATATGTCTGAAGAGTGATTCCAAGGGAAACAACCAACAAATACCAGGTATTATTTGGACTTAAGTAGTCATTTAGGTGATCTTAAAATATTTCCCTGCCATTAACAGCAATATTACATATTTGATTATTAAGGTATCTCACCATGATTGTAGTTCCCAATAATGCCAGTAGGGGCACTATAATGCATGCCAGTCAGTGCCTCCAACCTTTGAAGTAATTCGATTCCTGGCTCTGGAAAAAAACATTTATTGGATTAAAATTCTAAACAGAGGAAATGGTTGCTTAATTTTCATGTTTTTGAGTATAACAAATTTATTTTTAATGTGAAATTTCAACTAAAACATGAACTATTCTTATCTGTTCACATAAATTTCTATTTAAATGTAAATTTATAACATGCAATAAATAAAACACAGGGGTCATTCTTTGTTAATGCAGACAAAACAATATACATCATACCACGTAAGTGGTAAAGTATTCTACTAAAAACATTCTTGAAAATACCTTTGTGCAGATATGAAGCATACTTCAAACCTTAACATGATTTACTTGGGTATAATCCAACCTCAAGTATATCAAGTACAATTCAAATAAGATTCATTGGGTAGAAAACTGAATATGAACAAACCACTGTATAAGCCAAAATAAAAACAATGTGTAAACATTTAAGAAAAAAGAGCAGAACTGTGAACTTACCACAGGATGAAAGTGGAATAAAGAAATCAATGTGACCTCCTTGTGCTGGTGGAAGAACGTGATTTGCCATATTCTGGAAGAACTCTATAAACTCTCCTATATCAAGATTGTCACAGGTGATGGTAGAACTGTGTACAAGTCTTATTTCCCAAGGATATTCACTGTGAGCAAATATACCAATACTCCTGGAATATCAAAATGTGATAAATACAAATTCTATTCCAAAATCTTCAAATTTACAGCACTGTGTGAGTTTTAAAACTATAGAACAATATTTTGTTTCATAATTTTTGCAACTGAGCATAGTGTTTTTGAATGAACTTGTATGTTATGGAAGGGAAATACATATGCATAATTTAAGTCAAATTATTAATTTATTTAAATTTGTTATATATAGTATTTAATCCATCCAAGTATCAAATTCACCATCAAACTATCCTTTAAGTGATGATTGGAGGGTTCTGTCTTGTTCAAAGGCCAGTTGAACAGAGATAATTTCGAAATGATGAATAATGTATTAGGTACATTGTTTTTAATGGCATGTGGTGTATGATTCCTGGTGGTCAGTCATCAGTTGAACCAACTACTGAGAACTGCCCACACAGATTAATGATGCTCAAGTGCAGTATAAATATATATTATCTGCATCAACTGCATCATTTTTTACATTTAATATTCACAGAGTGAAGTAATGCCATTGAGATTATTTCAAATTACTGCTCACCTACTCCAATAGATTTTGTTTCAGTATTACTTTCATTTGTGTTTTGGTTTTCTTGTAGTTAGTTTAAATTTCCCTTGTATTAATAATATAATTTATTGTATCCAAGGAAGTTTTTGTTTAGGTTCATTTTGACTGGTTTGAAGTGTGTATTGTCAGTGTATAATATATCTGTATATATTAAATACATCATTTTGACATAATAATATGTAACTGACAAAATTCTGCATGTTTCTTTAACAATACCATAGACTTACAGTCTTATATTAACTATCAAAGTATACATCTACAAAAAAGTTCCGACTGCCACACACACACACACACACACACACACACACATATATATATATATATATATATATATATATATATAATACATAAAACAAATAAATATATAACAATATAGAAAATAATATATTGATGAAATGATGACTTATAATATACCTTCTAAAATCAATATATCATATATACATACACATACACACACACAAATAAATAAATATTAACAATAATAGAAATAATATATTGATGAAATGATGACTTACTGAGCACTACGACCTTCTAGACAGAGGTCAAGCTGACTCATCAATGACTCCAAGGTTGTACCTTCATACTCATAAACTATTGGAATAACACCAAACATCACTGCATCAACCAGTACCTAAAATAATTGTATTAAATAATAGCCATTGAAATGTTTATGTAATATATATATATATATATATATATATATATATATATATATATATATAATGGCTTAGCACAGACACCTGCACAGTTAGAAGCATTTATAAAAACTTGACTTGTATTAATTTCTTTAGATAATAGATCATAACATTCCATAAACTTCAACTTAGATTCCCTTATAGTTATGGCTTGGACATAAACCCCATTACCAGAGATATGTGATCAACTGTGTTCCCATTTATGCCAGAGAGATCCCTATGATTTCTAAATGAATGACAGAAAGTAATTGGTGTCTCAGTGATGTGTTGGCTATCTTTTGTTTTGGTGTTGTTTTAACTGGATTGTGTTCATTCCTCACATTTCTAACTTAGTTGTGGGATATGTTAAACTTTAAACAAAGAAGTGTCTTAAATTATCTGTGTATATGCATATCTTTAAGTGTTGTAAGTATTTTTTATCTGAGTGAGTGAGTTAGTGAGTGCTTTTTTAGTCTCAACACCAGTTACCACTAGAACATGTGGCTGATGGGGCAACTCCATATAGAGAAATAAATCATCTCATAGACATTAGTAACTGTACACTGTGTCTTAATTTTGTTTAATTTGTTATAGAAACTCACCCATTCAAGATTGCTTTCACTGATAAATAATGTTGATCAATTATATAGACAATTTATTTGGGGTATTATCACATATTTGAATGGTTCCTGCTGGTAATGGCAGTTTATTAAATCTATGTTATTATTGTTATTGTTTTTGCTATTATTATTATTAGCCGAGTTTCTAGCTCAATACCAAGCCTTGAATCCTATATTTCTCACACATTAAAAGGAAATTTAACAAACCTCTGCTGCCGGAACTCTTGAGGAAATAAACACTACGCGTGGGTTTGGCTGACTTGGATAACTCTTGCTCACTGGTTGTCTGTTGTTATGTTTCCATGGCAATGGATAATCTCCTCCTCCTGCTAGACTTGGTCTGAAAATAAAGAGAATTCATGGTCATTGGCTTCATCTCATAATAACCTGGTCTACACCGGATTATATCCACACACTAACTGTCACAGATGGTTAATTGGATTAGTTCACTGTTATAGCAGAAATAAAATTTAAGCATAATCCAGTTGACTCTAAGTGTAATATTCTTTATCGGTATACTTATGGCATTGATGTTCTTGCATTTAATGATGAGATAATAAAATCTGAACTTATCACCAACACTAAAGCTAATTTATCACAATTATGTAAACTGAGTGCCACACTCCACTTAAAACTTTACTTGACAAACAAGCCCCTGTCAGATCAAAATGCTTAAAAATTAAACCACCTGCACCATGGAATTGTCCCCTGGAATTATTAATACCAAAATTGTGTTGCCGATATTTAGAACCCATATAAAGGAAATCAGGCACACAGCTTAACAGGTCTAGATATACTAAAGACTGCCATTTCTGGAATATACTTACGATAACAGTTAAATCTTATTTTTATATGAACATAATCTCCAACATCTCTGACAATCCTCGTCAACTCTGGAACTGTATAACTAGGACTCTCCATAGAAAGGCTTCAGTTTTTTTGTCCACTCATTATTTAACAAATTCACTTGGCAGTTAAATTCATTTAAATTCCTACTGCATTCCCAGTTTCTACTTCTAGTTGTAATATTGATTTTCCAGTTGTACATCACCCTTGCACAATGTTTAAACCAGCCTCACTTACTGAAGTTGCTAAACTGATTTTAACATCCTCTAATAAGTCCTGTGAACTTGATCCTGTCTCTACATTTCTGCTAAAATCCTGTCTTCACACACTAATTGTTCCAATCACCAAGATAATAAATCTATTACTAAGCTCTGGAGTCCTCCCTTCTCATTTTAAACATGCTCATGCAAACTATCTTCTTCAGAAACCATTTTACCAGTCACTGACCTAAACATCTCTCTTTTATATCTAAAGTATTTTTTTAAAGTTGTATCCAGTTGTTTGAATCTTCACATAAACTTTAATCAATTGTCTAATGTTTTTGAGTCTCTTAAAACAATTTCACTCCATAGAAACTGCTCTACTGAAAATTCACAACAATCGACATATTACTAAACATTGACACAGAAAAGTTACAGCACTTAAACACTATTAGATTTATCTGCATCTTTTGATACTATCAATTATTCTGTTCTTCTACTGATCACCTCTCTAATTGGTATAGTATATTGGGCTCAGCACTCACTTGTATCCAGTCATTCTTAATAAATAGGTATCAATCAATAAAAATAAGAAACTGTCTTTCAAAGGCAGTGCCTTTGTTTTGCGGTGTTCCCCAGGGCTTTGTTCTTGCACCGCTACGGTTTACTCTGTATACCACTAAGCTCTCTTATTCACAGCCACAAGTTAGACCATCATTTATATGAAAATGACACCCAAGTATACATATCTTTACCAATAGCAGACACTGATCTTTCCCTTTAACAGCTAGGTGACAGTTTCGGTGATATCTCTGGCTGGATCAATGCTAACAAAACAGATTTCATCATTATAGGTACACCCAAACAATGCAGCAAATTTACTGGTCTCTTCCCCACGCCCATCCTTAATTATAGTATCATACCATCAGATACTGTATGTAATTTTGGTCTTACATTTGATACCGATTTTAATTTCAGAAAACGTATTTTTCTAATATGTTGCTCCTGCATGCTTCTATCATATTCATGACCTTCACCGTATTCATCTCTATATTTTTCTTTCAGTCGCCAAAGCCATTGCTACAGCATTCATTACTAGTACGCTTGATTACTGCAACTCTCTTTTTTATAATATTGCATCTAAGGATATTCAAAAACTTCAGTGTGTTCAGAACTGCTTAGCTAGGGTTGTCACATTTTTCTCCTCGGTTTTCCCATTCTATCCCACATCTGAAATCTCATCACTGGCTCCCCTGTTCAATCTCACATCATTTTCAAACTCTGCCTATCAAACTCTTTCTTCTGGAGAACCTTCATATCTATTGTCCGTGCTTTCTCTAGCAGCCAAGCCCAGAGAACTCCGTTTATCTGGTTGTCACTTGTTGTCTGTTCCCAGGGTTAAAACTCATGCTGGGACTCGTACCTTTTCAGCTGCTGTCCCTACTCTTTGGGATTCACTCTCTGAACATGTCAAGTCATCAAATAGCATCATTTCATTCCGTCACAATTTGAAATCTCACCTTTTCAGACTCCCTTGTTCTTCCTAAGTTTCCTTTCCATCTGATCACTTGTTAATAAACTTTGCATAGTACCTGAACTATGATTTTACCAAATCCCTGTACTAGGTGCACCACTGATCTCAATTCTTTTCAAGGATATTGGCGCAATATAAGTTTTGTAATTATTATTATTATCATTAATGTTTTAGTATCCAATAATAAAAATTAAATAATGAGTATACTGTATGATAGTATATGTAGATACAAATAACCAATTTTTTTTCATCATAATATTAATATAATATCAGTATTGGTTACCAGTTTTAATGGCATGTACATACACAACATTTTATAAGTCGGTAATATTTTGTTTAAGGCCCCAACAAGCTATTTGATAGTTTGTTATCAATTACACTCTCCAGCTCAAAATGTCTACAAACCTGAGAAATGAAATTTTAGTTAAGACGGCAGGTTCAGTCTTATCACAGCTGCCCAGTAAATCATGGAATAACAGAAATGGAATTGAAAAGCCACCTCAGTGTTCAATGTTGATGTACTAAAATGTTGATGTACTTATCATCAGCTGTCTCTCCAGTGATGGGTGACCAATTTTATACTTTAGCCCTGAATGTTCTTTTTCTATTAATTTTGTGCTCACTTATTCCTGTGCCATCTTCACAATTTTTCTTAAAACTGTGTGGTACTAATAGTGTTCGCACTGAGGCTGAATCTATGAGAATACTTTCAAATTAAGTAGTTAACCAAGACAGGTTTACAATGCAGATCATATAGACATTGTTTGAAAAAATAAGAAATATGTTTTAATTTCATACCCATTTCATACTCAGTTTTCTTAGTCAAAAATAAATTTATAATAGTGTACTATCATTTATTATACGCAATTGTGTTCGGAGGAAAGTATGTCTGTTAATAAACTTATTATAATTGCTCAAATGGTACTAACAGATATTAACTATAATTTACATTGACCTAGTCAAATTGTAAAATACACAGCTCATGACATTTTAGTTTTATAATAATAAAAATAATATTAATAATACACGACATTTGTATAATGCCCTATCCAGCTAGATTATAGCTCCTGTAAGGTGCCTCACAGTATAATTATCCCTGATTCGGACCTGTTAAAATCCAGCACACACCTCAACTCTCTAGGGAACATACAATGTATGCTGGTACTAGAGGTGCAAAGCATTATACTCAGACCATTATAACCATCACGTTTTGTCAGGTTCTCAATTCTGGTTGAATGTACAGTCACTACATGACAGCACTCACTCAGCAGCTCTGGACCCTCAAATCTGAAACCCTTCAGTTACAAGTCCTACCCTCTAATTAACTGTGCCATCATGGCTTAAAAACATATATATATATATATATATATATATATATATATATATATATATATATATATATATATATATAAAACAATGCCATTATATTATTGATAGTTGTTGTTGAGTTGAGTTATTTAGTCCCAAGCAATGGCCAAATCTCAGACATATAGTTGAGGACGAACTCCCTGAAGAGAAACAAGTCGCACAAACACAGGTATGATTTATACCCAGAACCTGGTGTCAGTGAATGTCTTCATGTTTATGTTGTATGAGTGTGGCTGATCCCATAATATTAGTGAATGCCTTCATGTATATGTTGTATGAATGTGGCTGATCTCCCAATGTCAGCAAATGCCTTCGTATAAATCTATATAAATAAAAGTGAATGCGTTTACTTGTTTGTTAATTTTACCAAAAATTCTGACAAAAGAGTCTGATGATAGATGACACTCAGGTTGGGACAATGATGTTTACTCTTTAAAAACAATTTTCATTCTCAACCCAAGGTTATATGGGCCAAAGTAGCTCTCCACAGCAGTAAGCTTTAAAGTTCATACAGAGCACAGCTTTTGAGCTTGTGCTGTATATATAACCTAACTAATATCTGAATGTCAGACAAAATCTTTTGTCAGATATTCAATAAAAACGAAGAAACTGCCACTTTTAGACCATTTTTCCCAAAAATTCTGTAATCAGCAGATAACAGATATAACATAACATACACCTCAGTTGATAGAAGTCCATTGAAAATTATCAAAATATGTGTCACCTGTGGCTCACCGAAACAGCCTGAACCAACCCACTTAAAGCCAGTATTTGACTAGGCATGATAGAGTTATTAAATATGTGTTAGATGAATTATTGTTCATATGAAATAGAGCCAATGAGATCAATCAAATTATATGACAGGTCAAGGTCACATCATTGTTAATTGTTTAGCATACACTGTTGATGCTTTAGATGTGTGTAAACTCAAGGGCAATTGCTATTAGCCAATTGTTAGCTTTTAATTCACTACAAATTATGTCTGGCTATAATGGGGGGGGGTCGTATTTAGAATGGTACAGCAGCAGAAAGTAAAAAGTGAGTTATCTATTTGTCACAAAATTAGAAATATCGAAGCCATGAAATAACTCATTATATACTAATTATACAGTAATCAATCTTTGGTGTGTGGATTGTATATCAGATGACAAAAACTTATAAATGATGATTGATGTAAGTCAGACATGAGTAATAATGGAACATCAATAATAATAATAATATCCAACATTAATCAGTAATTGAAAGCCAAACAAGTTCATATAACACAACAATCAAACACAAATTATGACAGACAGACATTGGATGACCTAATAGTATTAAATGACTAACTCACAGCACTTCAACAGACTAATCTAGAGATTGGGTTCAATGTCGTTATCTAGATTTAAGGAGACTAAATATGATCCAGTGTCTTGAATAATCTAATTATAGAATGATATGTGTCCATGTGTGTGTGTGTCTGTGTTAGTGGTGTGAAATAAGGCACTGACAATGAGAATTTTAAATCGTAAAATGAAAATATTCATCAGGGGACTTATTAAAAACAGCTACTTTTCATACTGAGACATGTTTGGTATCTTAACAATCCCTAAATCAGTATGGAACAAAACCCAAAAATTTTATTTTCCTGCCTACATTTGTGATACCCAGAAGTACTTTCTACTAACAACACCTGATTGCTACTGATGCATACCTTGATGGTATAGGATGTTTTACAGATACTGTAGTCTCCCAAGGCTGGTCTATCAGTTCTCTCAATCGTCTTTCTTCATAATTCTCCAGCTGAAGGCTCTGTGATAACAACATCTTCTGCTGACCACGAAGATCTGGGTCATCTTCTATCTACCATTAAATATTAACGAATAATTCAATAACTAACATGTTTGAGTGTTGATGATTGATGATGATTGATGTTTTACGGCCACTTTTGTGCACAAGGTAGGCTAAATGGGCCGAGCGACCTCCAAAGGTAATGACATGTTTGAGTGTGTGTGTACATTAGCAAGGATGTGTATGCGCATATGTATAAGTACCACATATACTTTTGTATAAGTCGATCTCGTATATATGACAGGGTCAGTATATCAGTCAATATTGGGGGAAACCACCTAACTTGACTATACGATGAGTCAGAATTTAAAACCTTAGAAATATGTTATTTTCAGAAAAAAATCTTTTTGACTTGGCATGTTGAAACTAGTGGTAGGTATATGTGTATGTAAAACTGATTTCACAGCCAAAGACATCAGTGATATTTATATATCAAACTAACAATGAAGATAGCTAATCAAACTGAAAAGGTTAATTATTACTCAGGTACTCACACCTTTATGTTTTTAAAACATCGAATGAAACAAATTAAAATATAAAACTGTCACTGATAATTGAAAATTAAACTGAACTGTTTAGTAGAAACAGGAGTAGATCTAACTGAAAGATAAAACAAATTGTACCTATTATTGTTGACCAGACCAGACAGCTTTTTTCCATCTGACTCATGAAGATGAGTAGGGAAAAATGCATTCTTTCAAAGATTAAAACCTCATCTTATACACAAGTGTATATGGTACATGCATGCATTCGTGTATATATGTAGTTCACCTCATTGAAAAGAACACCAAAACCATAATATTATCTAAATATAATGATATATATTCAACTAATAAAGTAGTTGACATCTAAGAAAACCATTTCTCTACCTCTAAAATGTGATGGTTTTTATGTCTTTCACTTTGTCGTAATCCATATTCGCCAAATCCAGCTGGAGCAGATTGTCTGAGCAGGGCTGTCTTGACTATGCCAAACTTGTTGTGATGGATGAGCAATGAATCGTGAACTGTTGGATCATTGGGATTATAGTCAGCTAGCAGAGCCTTGGCTGTGATTTCTAGGTCTCTGGGTGTGTGATCCGGTGGTTGCCATGGAGGTCGAGAAAACAACACCTCGCCTGAAATGGTTGCAAAATTGGTCAGCAACTTGCTGATACACATACCAGTTTCAAAACATTACAAAAAACTGCAAAATCCCAAGTGCCTTTTAAGACAATTGTAACCTAACATTGTGCTTATGGAAAGGATTTGATGGGGTAATGATTTCAAAAAATAAAGGACTAATAGATATCAGTCAGTGGCTGCTGGATTAGCAGTTAAGTACATTTCATTTGGCATCAACTTGATAGGTTCGATTCTCAAAAAAGATTGAAAGTTTCTTAAGATTAAGTTATAAGCTTGCAACATTCAGTTAAGTGGAAGCATTCAAAAAGGTGACAATCCTCATAAAAGTAAGTGGTTCAGGTGAGCAAGTAAAGAGACCAAACCAGAAACAGATGTTCATGTAAATGCTGCTGTTTTATGGGCTGGGCGACCTACAAAGGTAATAAGGTAAAACGAAAGATGAAACACCCTTCTAACATAGCCAGGCTGGAGTTTGAAACCAGGTGCTATAGATATGTGGCTAATCATGCTACCAGTAAGGCCATGGAGGCACCCTCTTAAACAGATGTTCATGATTTCTTGCATTATTACCATTTCCTGTTTTTTACATATTATAAAATGTAACAAATCCAAATACTGGAATCCCAGAAACTGCTCTGAAGACTATTAGTAATACTAGTGTCTAATAGCATTAGACAGTTAAATATAACATACAGTCAGAATCCATTAATCTGGACATCGTTTATCTGACAAATCCACCACCCAACACATTATTGCCTGTGATGGATTTAGCTCCATTATAAATGACTCTTTAATCTGACAAAATCGTGTTCCGCATTCCGACTCTTCATTTCACTAACAGAATGTGACATTTCAATGTAAAATGACCTCAATAATCTGACAACAAGAAAATGTTGCCGAATATTTCCACTGGTTCAGTCAACCAAGACACACCAACATGTTGTCAGTAATGGTTCATTAACCGCCCACCCACGATAATTGTTATATCGTAACCAATTACAATCATCCTCGACCATACACACCGACACGCGATGCTTACATTGCCTGTGACTATCTAATAGCCAATCATGACAATTAATGGCTAATTAAAAACACGAATGTGTGATCTTTCCAATGAGCAGATCATGAGTTAATGTAATGGACAAAGTAACACAAGTATTTCTTTACAATGTCTGTAATTAACAAACATCAACATAAACAATGGCTTCAATGTCATTCTGTATATTGTGCAGAGTTATTAAATATTGGTTTAAATATAGAGGTATATCTTTATGATTTAAAAATGTTTCTCGAATATCCGACATATTATCATGCGACAAACCTTGTTGGATTAATGGATTCTGACTGTGTAATAAATTTTATTCTACTGGTTATCTTTGTAAATACAAATGAATGTTGGAATGTCCTAGTGTCCATCACAACATTGTAAACTTATTAAAAAACATCAAAGACATTATTGGGCACACAGACAACTAAAAACATGGTTACTTTTATTTTAGAACCAGTCTTCAAATACACTGTGGGTGACCAACCACATTAAATGATCCCGTCTTCTCAATAAATTAACAGTGTTAAAGTTGCACGTAAAAAACCCTCTGAGATTATATATAATATTCAGGTACAGTAGTGACTGCCCTGACAGGGTATTTGGGTTAAATACTACTGCAGTGCTCAGCCATACATGGTGGGGGAAGGACGTCATAGCAGCAAGTCAGTAAAGGGGACCAGACTGGAAATTAGTATTAAATGCCAGTGCTACCTTTGTTTTATGACCAAAAATCATGAACTAAAATAAATCCCTTAGTCAGTGGTCCCTGTTGTCAAAGTGAGCGTTTACTTAGGTGTCGATGTTCATCACACCCGAGACACATGATTGAGGCTTGGCTCATCACAGAAGAATCATATAGACCTAGAAATCATGCTCCATTGAATTATCACCTCCTGCAGGTATGTTCTACCTAATGGTCCATAGTAGCAGCCATTAAGACAGATCGTGTACTAACATTATATACTATGATTGGTTATGTAACTGTTTGACTGATTGATAAATGGAACAATCAATTAATCAATTTACTTATTGATAGTAAAATTTGTTGCTGTATATTTACATTATCATAATTAATAATTTAGTTTCATATCAGGGAAATAAAAATAAAGTATTTTTAATAATGCCCTATCTGAACTAAATCATATTTTGTATGATATATAATAACATACACAACATACATGTTATAATTGACAGTGGATAAAGTATTAGTTATTTAACTCACGGCTTTCCTGTAATGTTAATTTGTTTCCTCTCTGCTTCTTGTCCTGTTTCACATTTGTACCGTCACCTAACGTACCGTAAAGACTATTCTGTAAATGTAAATAAGTTCTGAAGATAACAACTGTATCCACCAAAATTGTTCAGCATTTCTTGATATCAATTTAATGGACTAGTAACCATCTGTCTTTCCTAACCCTATGGTCAAATACAAAATGATTAAGTTTTGTTGTTGATATTAACTAATTAATTTTGTTTTACCCCAGTATGGTCTGTGTTCAGAATTACTGAGCTATTAGTAACATATGGTGTGATTTATTATATCCAGACAACACACTTTTCTATAGTAGAAAATGGGTTACAACTAGTATCAAGACATGTTATATAATTTTACCAAAGTGTATCAATGTATAATGTAGTATATGTTAATTGTATTTGAAGGTTAATTTAACTGATGATTTGAATGTATGTTTGTACCACTTGTAATTCTGATCCATAACTTTAAATATCTAAATGTATTCTGTAAGTTATTGTGTAATTATACTATACAACACTTTTGAATGACTCCTGCTACTAATGGTGCAGTATTAAGTCTTTATTATTATTATTAATTCAGGGCTTAGGATTTTATATTCAGTAATTTAATTTCCCGTGATCTGTTTAATTGACTGGATCTTTAATGAGGAATGAAATATGCCCCCAGACAAATATCGCTGAACTTTTATACTACAACCCTGACAAGTATCTTTAACTGTATTGTAACAATGTCTAGATGTCAGGATGTATAGGTACATAATGGCCAGTAACAATGACTTATATGGCAAGATTTATTCAGCCAGGGAGAAATTCAAAGTTAATTAAGGTGTCAACTGGGGTTCAAACTGTTGATCTCTTAAGCACGAGTTCAGGAATGTGCTTAATGTACTGACCACCTTCTACCTTACCTGTCTATGATCATTTAACAGGTTATACTTAGTTACCATATTGTTGTATAAAATAACTTACACGTTGTGATTTTAGAACATCCATGTCCATCGTATGTATGCAGGCGATATAATGGCGTTTCCAAGCTCCGTATTCATTATCAGCTGGTGTATATGGCAGATACCAGCCACGGCGCTGACACTTCGCAGCCCATATCACATCCTAATTAGAATAAGATTGTGCAGTTAATAAATAATATTAATAATAATAATAAAATTCTTAACAACTGATATATCTGAAACAAAATATCAGATGATGTACCAGACACAGAACACAATAACATAATGAGCCAGAGAGCAAATACAGAAAAATATATCAGAGACAGAATATGAGATAGTGTTCTGCAGATAGAACACAAGATGATTTATCTGAAACAGAATACAAAATGATTTGAGGTGCCAGAGATGGAACACAGGATGATGTGCCAGACAAATAATGTAAAAGATTATTAGACCAAGTGGCTCCCATTAATTGTAAAAAGCATCACCTGCCAAATCGCAAAAAAATAATAATTACTGCAGACCTATCAATCGGTTATTCAGTATTTATATATTAACAAAGACAAAAATCAATTTCTAATAGATCTTTCTAAACCCAAACATTATGGGTAAGAAATTACAATCCCCTACCAATAAAATAGGACGGAATAGGATTTATTTGCATAACACTCATATTGTATTTTTATTCTCAAAATTCCTGACATCAATGTACTATGTTCAGTTTAAAGATAAACTGCAGGATTCTCTCTATATCCAGCTTATTTAAGTAAACCAATATCTGAACTCAAATTTTCAAAATTTTAGGTGTAACATGTTCAACATAATTCATCTTCCACTATGAAAATGAGAATCTTTTAAAAGCAGAACAAAAAATAATCTGATAGCTTAAGGGCTAACATCACAGAATCATGAATAGTTGTGGATGATTCATTAGTGTATCATGCATTTGAAATCTCTAGGTTTAGGTCTTATTTATCAACTATAACAATTATGTTATACAATATATTTTCTTGCAAGATAATCAAAACAACAGGCCAAAGAAACTCAAATGTTATTCAACAATCTGCCAAATGTCTTAAATTAGAAACCACGAGATTCAATCATGGTTTGAAATTCACAAAAACACTGTAGTGTGTGTGGGGGGGGGGGATGGGAGAGGGAGGCTCCATCCTAGCTATACCACTCTTAGCTCAATATCATTTGAAAATGTTCTGGGATTGCTTGGTCATTATGTATCTGCATAAGCATGAATTTAATTCAACTTACAATTCAACAATCCAGTGGCCTTCGGAAAAAACAGCACTATTAATTAATTACTACAGCTATGTTATTATCTATTCTGAAGTTATTTATTATTCATGGATGGTCTTGGATGTCATTTATTTACATCTTAACCTGACCATACACTTGTATTATTTGTATTTGGTCATATCTTTGGAGTAAATCCCCAAATATTAAAAGCATTTAGTGAGTTTGCACTTTAATGATAATTTAACAATATTGAATTGTTATCAGTATTTACATTTTTACATCTGACATGGTTATTACTTACATTGTTAAAAATGCATTATTCAGCATACTTTGTGACATATTATTACCATTGTAATCAAATCTTTTAGACAGTCTGTTATTAACTCTTCTACAAGTATCATTATTTGCATGTGGTCATCATAAAAATTGTAAGTGACTGATTTCCGACAAGTAATAAATTAATAATTTTCAAAGCTGACATGCAACTGATAGTCATCACATGTATTAAAGGACATTCATTTAATTTAAAAAACAGGAACAGAAATAAATAATGATTGAGTCAATATCATTAATCCCTATACAGTGAGGTGATTAATGGACTGTGAGGTTGTCATCAGAAGTGATAACTCTATGTCAAATCTCACTTCAGAATACATATATACTCAAAATATTGTAACATGTGTTCATATCAATGTTGGTGTATATAATAGAAAATAGACCTGACTGTATTATTAAGTGATGTTAATATTAATATCGCAAACTAGGGTATAGACGTGTTATGTTAATATTCTTGTTACCACAATAATACCTGCTCTGTGAGAAACTTCCAGTGCCATGATACTATTGCTGCACGACTCAGACTCCGTGGATCCAGAAATGAGAAGATATACAGTGACAGGAAACGTGGAAGAACTGATGTGAAATCCAGATGACGCAGTGGCACCTGTTCACTGAACCACTTCTGTACAAAGTATAACTGGGAACGTCTTGATTGGTGGAATATCCTGTCTAAAAAGCGCTTTCTTTGTGAATCTGTCCATAACTCATACTGCAACAAAGGATATATAAATATATATATATATATATATATATATATATATATATATATATATATATATATATATACAGGCTGTTCATTTAGTTTTAGAGTAGGAGGAGACTGAACTAGAGTAGTAGGAGAACATATTTAGCGAGGCCTCAGGCCGAGCTTAAACCAAGGAGGTGTAATTTTGCTGGACCCAGAGTAGCTGGCGCTGCAATGGAAGTAGCCGGGGAAATTCGTCGGTAGCTGGCTTTAATACATGCCTGTGTATGTAATAGTATATATATATATATATATATATATATATATATATACCACAAAAAATATATATATCTAAACTTAAAATACTGAAAGAAAAGGTCAGAAAGGGTAGAAGCTTATTTATATTGTGAAGGATTACACACTTCTTCGTTAGATAACAAGTGAAACACAAATAATTAAATTAATATAATATAATTGACAATAGTTCTTCCAAGTAATATATATATATATATATATATATATATATATATATATATATATATATATATATATATAATTTCATTAGTATTCTAGAACAGTTGTGTTCTTCTGTCTAATACTACCATAGCATTTATCATGGTGAAAATGTTATGAATTGTTCATAAACATTCATAAATGGCTCACAAACAATAATTCATGAATAGTTTATAACTTATAACTTATTCAACAAAATTCAAAATATTCCTGAAACAAACCACTTAAATATAAAATTGTGAATCAGACAAAACAAAAATTGTCAAGTTATCACAAAATCAACCAATTCTTTGTATTTTAACAGCTATCACAATTAAAAATGTAAATAAATTATTTAGCAAGTGAGTGAGTACTTTTGTTAGCCACATCACGTGTCGCATCTGAGAAATATGGCTAAGAGCCAACTACATGGGGAAACATCCAACAAATGTGGATATCATAATTGAATTTGAACACTGACCTGAAATTTTCTACCTATGAGTACTCTCCACTGGGTCATAGAACACCTTAACAGACTTTCTATTGTGTCTTCATTAATTTAATAAGAAATTGTTGTGTGAGAAAAAATTCCAGAACAAATGCACATTGAAGGTACAAATCATAACTAAAATTTCAACTGGCAAATGTTTGCTAGTTACTAAATCTTTAACTAGCAAATACATAGAACATCAACTAGCAATTTGCCAGTTTGCTAGCATGAATTTCAAGCCCTGATATATATATATATATATATATATATATATATATATATATATATCAGGCAAATATTAAAAAGAACAGAAACCAGATATTATCAGTCACTATGATAATAAATTTAAAAGAGCTTCTGATCATATTGTACAGTATGATGTAACAACTTACCCAGTTACTGACGAGGTCTCTCCGCTCCAAGAATATCTTGAATAGAAACAAAAATTAAAATGTCTTGTAATGTTCTGTGAGAAATGTGACAAATCTGATTTTGCAAACTCAACATTTATAACACACTGATGTGTATGTAATTGTGCAATCATATGGATGCATGCAGGCTTGTGCACATGCATATAAACTAAACAGAAATCATTTCATTTTAACAAAACATTCTTAAATACCGTAGGTCCCGGCCATTAAGCTGACCCTTAATTTTGTTGGGGGGAGGGGGGTTAATGGCCGGTGCTATTTCAGTAAAATCTAGTCATCAGGAGAAAAGAATTCAGTGTGTTAGCAGCCATCTAGAATCTAGATATAGATGTAAATGGACATCAATCATCAATTTGATTTAAACTTATGCAGTCATGGAGTGAAAATAGAAGTGAAACAAGTTGATGATAATTATACATGGCTTTATAATGAAAATCAATATTTATATGTAGAATTATCTGATTTTTGCAATTATGGGTAAATGCTGTTGGACTCAGTAGTGCATTTTATGAAGGCAGCGTCGGTAACAAGACAACTCATACCCAGACATCCCTTACCCAAGAGTATCGTATCTCATTCGTTTGTCGGCATAGACATTAGCATGCCCCCATATACATATTTTGTCAAGGCATATTTATACTAATAACAGGATAATTACTGATTAATTAATTTATTTTCAATACAGAGTTAATTACTAACTGACTGCATATACCAGTAATTTACATTGTCTCGGTTATTGCCGCGTTAGTGACCAAAACGTACCACCAAAGGCTCAGTAGTAATTGACAATAATCATCAATATATATATATATATATATATATATATATATATATATATATATATATATATATATATGTCTAATTATTTCTAAGTCATTGATTTCATATGCGGTTCAATGATGATTGAATGTTTAATCAAGCCTTTAATTTAAGTTTGAGGGCCTACGTATGCACTAACAGTTTGTGTAAACAATTGTTATAATTTGCCTTGATCTATTGACATTGGTACGAATAACGAATTACGAAAACTATTTCCTGCATTCAAAACATCACCTGGAAATACTGCAGGGAAAAGTTCAGATTTTTAGGTCGGCTTAATGGACGGTATTACCATAAATCATACTATTTTAGGCCTAAAAACTACCTCGGCTTAATGGCCGGGACCTATGGCATTAGGTACACATTTGATCTATCAATCGATCTATTACAGAACCATGCGTCTTCTTTTAGAGATCCTCAATTAAAATTCACATCCTGGATTCCTACCTGTTCATTAGACGGCTTGTGTACTATGGGTGTCCAGGCACTAGACAATGTCTTGTACATGTTTGTGTGGAATTTCTGAGGTGAAACTGCTTTCTCTCGCCTCTTCTCAGTTACCTTTCCAAGTACCTTGGAGTCATCCTTCGTCAGCTCTTGAACACTACGTCTAGTTGAATTGACGAGTGACGTCTGCTTAAATTGAAGAGCTTCCATATTTTCAGATCCAGGTCTAATCCTTCACAAGCCTAATTGTCAGTCGTCCATTACATCTGTAATAACATTGATGTATGGTTGTTAATTAATGGCTCTTTCATAATATTGTAATACTAGCCATATGTCTATGTTAGTTATAATTATAAGACAATTCTCATCCAAATCATGCATTCTCCTTCCACATTAGCTGAAGTGCTCCTCTCGTAGGCTATAATAAAATAATTATATTTTCATACTCAAAATTTCTACAGAGATATTACCACCTTAAGCAATGCCAGTTGAATATAACTGAGAAATCCACAAACATATACATGTATGGGATCTTACTCTGTCATCCATTTAAATGTTACCACAATGAGCTCAATGTCTGATTGTCAACATTAATAGGTACAGAATGATTTCCCACTGGAGTAGCCTGACCAGACCTGGCCAGTTAGATGAACACATGCTTTATATTATACAATACTTCCTGATCTGTCCAGAATTTTAATTTTCATGTGTACAAATCAACTGTACTACGTTTAAACTTAGATTTGTATGTGATTTATGTCAATAAAAGATGCAAGATGAGAAAATAGTATTTCTTGTAATAGTGCTCATTATCATCAATATAATGGTGCCTGTATTACAGCAACAGACAAATATAATTGTAAATGTTCATATTTCTAAACAGTATAATTGTATTTTAAATTGTAATTGAACTATTTTGAAATAATTGTAACCCATAATTGGGAAGCTCCGTCCATTTACTTTGTGAAGAGTAAATGGCCCTAATGTTAGATACAACTGGGATTTTTGAAGAATTACATGGATTATGAATCATGATGAATATGGCTCACAATAATTCTGTTTAATACACATTATCTATTTTATCACAGTTATTCTGATGTAAAAAACAAACATTCACACGTCTTTTTAGCTTAGGCCTAGTGTAGGATTTATAATATACAAAGATACATTAGTGTGTGTGTGTGTGTGTGTGTGTGTGTGTGTGTATTTACCACTGATCACTTCTGCTTTCTTATATGAATCCATGGCTATATGAAAATGATTTCAATAACTATTAATATATTTAAACAAAACTGTGTGTAGCATTTATAAGATATATGTATTTCCTGCTTTAACTACTAACGCTTTGTTTCTGCATTATATCAAAACAACTAATATATTCAAAAACGTCTAAAAAACAATTCAGTGTGTAAAAGTTCTGACTAATGATGTGCATCAATCTCTGAATAATAAACTTCAAAGCCAGAAAAAAATAACAAGAATCTGCTGTTGACTAATTAATTACAAAAATAAGTTACAATATAAAAACAAAAGTTATACACTTTGTGAATGTGTTAACTCAGTAGGGAGAAGCAATCAAATAATGTCCCTAGATTAAATAAATTATTCTTTTTTCTCTCCTGTATGATGAGTCTTGCTCATTTTATATGCCAGACTGTCGCTGGTGCCAAGGCTGTCTGAGAATGGCTAGCATAGGAATGATTTATCATCTAGAGGTTTCAAATGATGTGGATCACAATTATTCACAAATATTAGAAAACACTAAAATGTTTGATGCACAGGTGTCCAGAAAAGTATGATGGCCTGATCCTACAACATAAGTTTAATCCAAATGCATCTCTGAACTAAATACCATGCCAGATATTGTTTCAAGATTTTATGCGATGCATTTTAGGATTGTGTTGCGATCTGTGTAATGTAGGTCCTGGGTGAGTATGATAATGTTAGGCTACAATGTAACAAAAACTAAATTATTCCATATCTTTTGAAGGCCACCCCTCGGTCACATATTGCAGCAAATAAGTTTAGATTGGTAAATATGTTGATGATGGAACTCCGTGCCACATCACTCAAACTAAATCAAGTCAATAATATTCTAAATGACACAGCCCCAGTTTACTTAAATACTGCATTCAAATTAACAACATCCTAACATAATATTAATACAAGATCCAGTACAAAGTCTCTTAAATGGTTTGGAAAAAATATTTTTAATTATATATGAATATTGGCTTGGAATGAATTACCAACTGAAATTAAGTTTCTTTTCAAAAAAGGTGAAATAATTTTTTAGTTTGACAATCTTAATGACCAGGAAGAAAGTTCTTACATTTTTAAAACCTGGTCCTATATTACAGGAATCTGTTCATTTGAATTTTGTCTACTCCACCATCTGCCATATATATTAATATAGCTATGATTTTTTCCTCGGGACAACAATGGAAATAAGTGTTTTCACTTTCTTGTGTTAATGTTATTATATGTATTTACAATTACATTATGATTGAGGCATTAGTGTACAAAATAAATCAAATAAAAAATACTGGGATAATACTCAGTGAATATATGGGCAAATACACCAAGGATAAATAAAAAGCCAACTATGCCATTAGATCTATGAGTGTGGATTCATTTAAAATTATTATAAATCCAAAGTGACATGATAATGATCATGGATGACACCGTCACAGACTGTGATTGTCCCATTCTTTGCAGACGATAATTTTAATTAAATTCGTGCAGAACTTCCCTGAAAATGTTTATCGTGTTATTGAATTTAGGCGATGGTTACTATAATTTTAACGAGAAAAAATATATAGCGCATGGTAAACAACCTTTCACTACTTGTAAGGACCAAGACACATGTTAGCAACCGCCAAGGTAAACATCTTTCTCCAATTATCGTCTGCCGAAAGCTGGCTATGATCTTCAACTTTCACTTACCGTATGGTGTATTCATTTACAATTTGTTATACCATGGATAATATCCCATATCACTGATGCATAATTACAGGATAATGTGGTCTCCCTGAGGCTTGGAGATTTTAATTTAACGTATTTACTTTTTACGGTCTAATGTAAACCATAAAAAGAAATTCCCTCCTCGTCGAATCATGTTGGTGCAGAGACGCTTCGCGTTGTCAGGCAACCGCAATGTTATGGTATTTAGAAGCTCCAACTGTTTGTGAATATTCATGAGAAAGTGAATTAGTGTCCTCTCGTGTACCGGTTTATTAGAACTATTCTACGTTGGTTGTCATTTGAATTAGAATAGTGTTTCTTCATAATGGCATGAGCGGAAATACGTGAATTTATTTAATATACAGCTCGTACAAAAATCGTAGTTTATTTCTTTCTGTAATCGTTTGCTTCATAATTAGTTATTTTGAGTGAATTCAACTGTAACTCTATTTAATATAACCATTTAAACTGTATTTTATTGCAAATTATTATAATGGTAAGAATTTTGTCTGTAGGAATGAATAGTTAAATGTGTGTGTGTGTGTGTGTGATATCTCAAAATGAAAATGAAAACTCGGTGAACAAAGTTGAGCACTGTATACAAATATGTCCCAGGACCAGGTAAGACATCTGACCCCTGTAAAAATGTGTTTGTACGATGTATTCCTATGCACCTCACCGATATCTCTAAGGTATAACCATTGTCAAACACAAACAAAGCTCGCTCTCACTCTTTATGCTACGCTAAAACGGTTTGTTTACGAACAAGTGTTTTAGATCATTGATTTATGGTTCCATTTATTAAAAAAAGAACAATGTATAAAACATGGAGAATGGGAGAATCTAACTAACGTGATATTGGAAAATGTTCTGAAAAAACACACTTCTCTCTGTACCCGAATAAATTTCGTTACACGCTGAGTTTTTTTAGCCGAATCCTTGTTTGGCCTCATGGCTAGAGTGTGGGACTATTTACCCTTGGTTATGGTCATGCAGTACGGGAGGTCGAGGGTTCGAATCCCGGTTGTGGCACTGTGGTAGGATGAGTTTTCCATCCAACCAGGCAACTAATAAACATTTCTCCACCGAATATACCATCTGTTGTAAATTATAAATTTATTTAGACATAGTTCCCGTGGTGATGTTTTACACAACAGACCATATGCATCTCCCTTATTTGATGTCGTCAGCCATGTAAAAGAGCTGCACTTTCGGCCATTATTATTATTATTAACAAACACGGGTATGATCCGGATCGGAAGTCAAGACCTTGATATTTACAGTGATCGGACGTCCTCATTATACATTAAATGGATTCTCATGTAAAAGTTTCCGTTCATCCAAATTTTTATTCTTTAGAATTTTAACTTCATTCTTTATAACAACGATTTCAAAGGGAGACATGATTGGTTTGATTTATAGTTAATGGTGTTGTCGGTTTTTAAAGAAAGTGATAAACATACTTTCCCTCTGAGAGGAAAAGGAACGACCATCTTTGTGAAATCTGTTAATTAGTTTCGTCAATTTATCAATATAAAGGATGAATAAAATGGACATAAAATTCTTTTGGAAGGTCACCACTGCCGGAACATTTACTATTTGCCATGGTTTGTGGTATATTTAATAACTGATTCTTAGTTACGACTAACATATTATTGAGGAAAGCAATTCTTTCCCTCCTCTGAAATTCGATTTTGTTCGATTTGTCGCATTATAAGCTAAAAGTGGCATAAGCATTTTCCTGAAATTTTTCTGCTGATTTAGCATACATAAACATACGCGTACAAATAAGAACACTTATATTTATACAAACGAACACACACACGCATTCATGTACATAAACATATTTATATAAATAAATAAACACACACACACCTGTCTTCAAACATATCCCTCCCCCAACATATACAGAGAGAGAGAGAGAGTGTGTGTGTGTGTTAACCTTCAGTGAGATCAAAAATGTTACATATAAATAATGTATGTACTGTACTCCCTGATAGTAACCTCACGGAATAATAGAAAATTGTATCGTTTATATTTCATCATTCAGTCGTTATTGCTAGCGGGCCCCACTTCTACCTTCTACATATTGAGGAGTATATGATCATGACGTGAAAGGTTTTGTCCGTCACACAACGGGAAAGATTTTCTAGCTGAAAAAGAAGAAAAATCGATTATCAACTATAAACAACTTCCTTGGTAACTTTTGTAGTCATAATAGGTATTAAAGCTGAGTCCATATACACGGTATGAGTAATGCGGCATGCGAATCCGAATGCGTATGCGACATTGGGGTATCTATGTGTTTCGGACACCCCTACCGACCTATATATATATATATATATATATATATATATATATATATATATGTCAGTGGTCACCCCTCCAGGGGCGGATCCAGGAATTTTTGGGTGGAGATATAAACAAGGGTGCAGACATTATATAAGGGAGGAGGGACTCCCCACTTTCTCTGTGGAAGAAAATGGAAATCAGATAATACCTTTCAAGTGTATACTGTAAAACAATACTGATAAAAGTAGATATTCCTGTGAATAAAGACCCATGGTATGAGATTTGATGATTGGTTCAGTGTATATACAGGTTGTTAGGATTATTGAGGGGGGGTTACCCGATTTGTTACTAGAAACACGAAAGTGTCCAGAGTCATAATGTGACATATTGTGCATTATGTCACTAAATATTTAATAAGCAGACTGACCATTTATTTAAAGGTCCATATTTATGAGAAAGAAACAATGATATTTATAATATTTATTACCGCAAGTAAATTTACATCAGTTAGTCGAAAAGGCTGGCCTTCAACAAACGTGTAGCGTGTTCTTTAATGAACCTATCTGCACTTTTGGGTAAATCGATAAATTTACTGTAATGTATTTTCCTTAATGTTAAGGCAGAACACCTTGTGTCAGTCATCCGGATCTTCAAATGGCTCAACACAGAGAAACTACACTCAGCTTCCGCAGAGTACATCGTAATACATGTACATTTCTAATGTTCGGAAAGGAATCTGGATCTGCAGATACGAAAGATTTCATCGAAGTATCAGGTAAACCTGATAAATGGAATACCAATTGATCTCTTATAATAAAGAAGAGGTGTGTCAACAGGTACATTTGACCTATTACACTCTACCCTTAGACCCCTTGGCATTTCCTCTTCAGTACCTATTAGAGCCATGGGTTAATGTTTTCTTTGGGTCACGGGTTGAGTTTGGGTTTAAGTTTTGTGAGTTGGGTTGGGTTCGTGTCTTGTGTATGGGTTGCTTGAAAAATATGCGTTCTATTTTGTATAAATCCACCCCCCGAATACCAACCACCCCCTTATTCAGCCACCATCAATGTTTACTCAATACGAATATCATACATTGCCATATAAATACCCCCCGCTATTACCGCCACACACTGATCGTTAAATGTTTCTGGTAATCTGTGAATTAATTGACAAGCTGTTGGCTATCAGGACGGCGTTTATAGTATGATCAGCGATAGTTAGATTGAACATTATATATATATATATATATATATATATATATATATATATATACCATCCCACCCATCACAGAATTGGTCCAGTATGTGTTTATATAGCTAACAATTCATCTCCAGTTTGAACAGTTCAAGAGGAACCTGTTATAATAGCAGTAGGTAGTTAGTGTCTGGGACTCTTTACAGAGAGGTGCTGTGTTATTATAGCTGTTAATTAGCAAGTAGTGTGACTGCTTATGCATGTGTACGTGTACGCCTGATCTTTGTGTTCTAGTGCTATGAAACAACACATATCTTGTTATATACGATTGGATATTAGTAGATATTGTATTTTATTTAAGACATTTATTGGATTCTAACTGATCGGAAGTACTCTTATGTTTTGAATAGACATAATTTTATTAAAACTATTGCTACTGATAACCATGGCTGCTGCCAAACGTACGGTTAGCTCGGTTACATCAAGTGCTGCTAGTGAGCGAAACTTCAGACTGGCTGGCCATGTTGTATCTGCTAGGAGATCCACTTTTAAATCATTTTATGTAAATAACATCCTATTCATGAATAGTGCTATTCGTCATACTAAATAGTCACTATAGGACACTACAGGGTTTTAATATACAGAGGTGAATAAGTTACAATGGAAAAGTTGAGTTCGTTTTTCAATAAATTATCTTAATAGCAGGAATTTTGTATGTTTCGGGTTGGGACTCCACTCTTGTGGGTTGGCTTGGGTACGGGTTCAATTTAATTTTAGTATGGGTACGGGTTGGGTTCGGCTTAAGATTTGTGAGTTTGGGTTGGGTGTGGGTTGAGCTTTCCAACCCGTCCAGGGCTCTAGTACCTATATATGAAGCCAGCTGCTTTGCTTCGTACCATCTCTGGAATTCTACACCAATTTCATTCCTCAAACATTGAATCTCTCATTTGATATCGTCAATCAGTGTGTACGCCTCAAAGACGTCAATATCTCTTCTTTGTAGTTTTGTCTGACAAACCTTTCAAATAATCGAAACTAATCTTCAATACTGTGAAGCCAACAATAACTCCAAAACTCTGCATATTACATTTCAAACCACGAGTCGTATTCTTGGTGTCGGTATCCCAATTCCAATGACTTTCATTCACCTTTGGGTAAACATATGGATTAACCATAGCTGTCTTTTAGCTTAGAGTGTCTTGCACAAACCTTTAAGTTTCTCGTGGTGAAAAGAACTACTGTGGCTGCTGCTGTGAGACACAGGAAGCATCCATGGACCCCAAACGCTCCCATGGTTCTGCACTTGGGCTGGCCACATGTGAGGGGGTGGTTGCCAAGAAGCTGAAGCAAAGGAACCTGAGGGAGAAGAATAGGGGTCTAGCAGTGGGTCTGCTAGTCTGCGCTCCATATCTGCGCCCTTATCCTTAAAGGCCTCATGATATCCCGTCTGCATCTCCTCCCATACCACAGGATGCATATGTCATACACCGATTCACGTATGTAATCGCTGAAGGCTTCTTTCATCCGCTCTGTATTGGGCCTCACCATCTACTGGGTCGACAGGAACAGGTCCATCTTGCCACTGAC
Source organism: Paralvinella palmiformis (assembly GCA_025642065.1). Taxonomy (NCBI): domain Eukaryota; kingdom Metazoa; phylum Annelida; class Polychaeta; order Terebellida; family Alvinellidae; genus Paralvinella; species Paralvinella palmiformis. Next base: position 100,389 of record JAODUP010000517.1, on the reverse strand, counting down.
GGCTGAGGAGAACGATTCCGAAGGGCTGGGAGTCGATTCACACGACACAGTTGGAGTAGCGCTGGTGTTGATGACAACTTCAGCAGGCTGACCGGAGAGTGGAATGACAATGTCATCATCATCATCATCCTTGACAACAGGGGGTGGAGGGGCACTAGGAGGCAACGTCTTCGACTTCATCTGCAACAATAAAGAAGAAATCATAAGAAATCATAAATACAAAATGTAAGCACATTGTTTTTCCCCAATCCACAATTCAAATGTTAAATTGAAATTTGCATGTATATTTTAAACAATACTTACACTCATAAGAGGCATTTTCTTTACAAGTTTCATAGGTGAATGGGTCAGGAAGGCAAAATTACCCATCACCCACTGATCTCGTTCTGTGGGCTCATCAGTGCCACCATCAGACTTCTTTCTGAGCTTGGTGAATCGGGTCCTAGGGCTGGTGTACCAGGTCTGCAGCATCTCGACGGTCAGCCCCAGGAAATTTGCCTGTTGTTGCCACAGGAAACCATTTTCTGTGCATCCTTGTAGCCCTTCAGCTTCTTCTTGTATAGCACTTCGTGCGACTGGAGCCATTCCACCATCGGGTCCTATTGTTTCCGGCTGAGATGTGTACGTCTTTGGCCTTTATTCTTTGGCTTCTGAGATTGTTTTTTTTTATCTTCTTCTTTGTCAACCTCCATCTCTGGGACGAGCTGATGACACAGCCTCAGTGGGTATAGAGGGTGCCGCTCTCTCTCTCTCCTCCTCCTCCTACTACTACTACTGACCACCACCACCAGCCACAGCAGGGGCATCAGAATGGCTGGAATTGCTCGGGAATTGAGAGGCTCCTTTCCCTTTATTAGAGGCTCCTTTCCCTCGGAACTTCTGCTTCCTGCTCCCTATCCCTCTTTGTCTTGGAGGCATGATGATGGCGTCAAATTTGAACGGGGTTGAACGTGACAAGAACAGGGTGGAACTGGTCAAGAACGGGTTAGAACTGGGTAAACACGGGGTTGAACTGGTCAAAGAACGGATTAGAAACGAGATGAACGGCTACTTTTATATGTCTTCAACGTTGTAAGAACTACCTAGGGTCGAGACGAAAACGAGATGGACTTATCTTGAATCGTCTAAGAACGAAGTAGTGTTGTATTCGAGGCAATGTTTTCCCAAATTTGCCCGTTTTCACCCGTCTCCACCCCGTTTCATCAGTTCATCAGAGTGGCTTCGTCAAAATTTTAAATATTAACATAAAACGAACTACCTAACTGTATTTAGGATAACATATGGAATTTGAATTTTTCCTGAGATTGCAAAAATCTTGAAAAAACGAAATTCTAGTTTACAACTCCTAATATTCAAAATATATTATGTCTGCCTTTACACAAATTGTATAACCATTTCTTTGCTATATGTTATGTATAATATTACTTTTTCTTACCTTACAGGCTAACTGCCCATCATGACCTCAATTAGCGAAGGTTAAATTGTTGCCGCCACAATACCTACGATTTTATCGTGTTTGTGTGTGTGTGTGTGTGCGCGCGTGTGTGTGTGATATATCAATTCAAATATCAGTTGAAAAGTAAAAAAATGAAAACTCAGCGAACAAAGTTGAGCACTGTATACAAATATGACCCACGACCAGGTAAGAAATTGGGTCCCTAAAATAAAAAACAATACAAAATTAACTGTTCATTATAAAATTATATATATAATAGCATTATAAAAAATAGGGAAGATACTAAAATAGCGCATAATATATATAATTATAGACTCTCCACATGCCATATCTTTTAAGTACAGCAAGACCCAAACGATAGTTGTTATTCACTGGAGATGTATCACAACAAATTGGGAGAATGATTAGCTAGATTGATTTTGTAACAATATCCTTTAAAACACTGACCATTGTTTATGTCATTATATGTAAAAAGAGATTAAATTATATTAAAAATACCGTTTCATTAGTTTTTCTCTGAATCTCTGAACTATTTTTACGGTACCGCACATAAATTGTCGTCTCAAATGTTTAATTTTAATAGACTCGAATCGCTCAGTTATATAATATCAACTTTAAAAGGTAGAATTGTAATTTCATTTGTTGCTGGTCTGTGTTCTGGTCTATATGTGTAGTCTATATATAAGCGTAGATGACTTTATCTGTTCAATATTATATGTGTTTATGTCAGTTAGCTGTTTGAGATCATGATATTATTTTTATACAAAGTGCAGCTGCTTTCAGGTTTGTTAGATGTATTATTAATAATAAATCATTAAAAAAAGCTAAATATATTCTATTTATTTAACATCAAGATTTTTACAAAAATTTAATTAAGTTCCATTTCCATTAGCCAAAATAATACTTTTTATTAGATCCATTGTCCAGCAGGCAACTCATATTATCGCTCAACTGTCACAGTTGGATTTCACGTCCTCATAACAGCTGAAGGACACTGAATGGCCTAAATTGTGCCGATGCGTCGCTAAACAACATTCATCCATCCATCCATAACAGCTGATATTACCGCAGTTATAATTTGACTTGTAATATATAGATTTTCCATTCAAATAGAATACAAGACATTTCACAGTTTCTAGCACGATCTCCATTTGAAAAGGTAACCGAAAAGCCATGTTATCACGACATTCTCATATAGTAGTAACATATAAAGCTGCAATGTATATTGATTGTATTGCCTTTCTAACGTGAAAACAATAGTTTGAAGACACAATGATCCAACGTGGTATAAATGACGTATAAAGGGCATTGATCTCAATCACATATCTACCTAAATTCAACGTGGAAATTGCGTGGAGAATACGTTGACAACACAATGCTCAATTCCTTCAGTTATACCTTTTGGTACTATCATTAGAAATAATATTGGTTCCAAAATAAGCGTAGGATTGACAGGTATGTAATAGTATATGCTGATGAAATAATCTTGTTAGTTACAGGAAGACACAGTTTACAAACAATGGTGAATACATGACTGATTACAACTATCCTCCAAATGGCTCCTACATATTTCCTAGATCTATACACAATACTATGAGCTGGCTGGATCACATCCTAACAGCCAAAACATTTGTCTCGATCTTATAGAATATATAGATCTTCTAATCATCTGCCAATCTCTAATCATCTGCCAATCACTTTATTTTTAAAATGGAAACGTTTTCATATTATCGAAACATAATGACTTTAATTTATTCTACGTATTGATCTGTGTATCACCAAGACATTATGCGAGTCGAGTCCCCATTTGGTTCTCGCTGTGCGAATTAAATACAAATTTCAGCCTATTTCTGGATAGAATGACTGCGTCAAGACATCTCTTTCATGTTCCACGGGAGAATTTTTATTTTGACGGTCTAATCCAAAGACTAGACATAGACCCAGTTATGACCTCATGAATTCCCTTTGTGCTGGGTTCAAATAATATTTCTTTCTTTCTTTGTAAATCCATTGAGGATCGAGCTCAATCAGATACTTTGGCATAATATATGCTCCTCTGTGTTAAATGATAATGTCTGTTTTGGAAGAATGTTATGAGATGAATCGCATTAGTAGTACTTTACTGGCATAGACCATGAATAGTATAACAGGTAAGAATAATGGTATGATGACTAACGTAAATTGTTGAACTCTAATTGGAATATCAGCCATATACCTAAAATAGGCAAAGGTGTGAATACTTTAAATATATACACTGAGTATCTATTTATTTTTAGATACCAAAACAAGTACAACCCCATTACCACAACAACTGAACACACCTATGCATGGTACAGTCCCTAAGAAAGAAAATGTAAATGTAAATGTTGCTGTTTTACGGCTATTTTTGTGCACAAAGTAAGCTAAATGGGCCGAGGAACCTCCAATGGTAATGAGGCGAAGTGATAGATGAAATATCCTTCTGATATAACCCAGACGGGGTTTGAACCCAGATGCTAGACTTAAGAAGAGAAAAACAAATACCCTTCTGACATAACCCAGACGGGGTTTGAACCCTGATGCTAGACTTAAGAAGAGAACATACACTGTGAAAAATTAGGTATGTTTCAATTGCATTGTTTTTTTCTTCTGTTTTCATTCGCACCTGTACTCTATGCTATTTTCTAGGGGTCTTCTTCAACCTTCGTTCTTCCTGGGGCATAGGTCATTAACAACAGTCTTCCAACGTCTTCTGTCCTGGGCTTTCTTTTCAAGCTCCCTCTAGCTGTAACCTGTCCTTTTTATGTCTGTTATGAGATTACTTCTCCATGTATTTCTTGGGCGTCCTTTTTTTCTCTTTCCCTGTGGGTTCCATGTTAGGGCCTGCCTGGTGATAGTTGATGCTAGTTTCCGGAGTGTATGACCAATCCACCCCCATCGTCTCATTCTGATATCATCTCCAGCATTCTGTTGGTGTGCTTGGCCAGAGAATTTGGAGTATTCTTCTCAGACAGTTATTAATAAAGGTCTGTAATTTCTTGGTGGTGGTGTTAGCTGTCCTCTATGTCTCTGCTCCATACAATAGTACAGACTTCACATTGGAGTTAAACAGGCGTATCTTTGTGTGTAATGACAACACTTTGGAGCTACAGATGTTCTTGAGCTGTATAAATGCTACTCTAGCCTTGCCAATCCTTGCCTTAACATCCGCATCTGTACCACCATGTTTATCAATAATACTACCTAGACACGTGAAGGTCTCGACCTCGTCAATTTCATTTCCTTCCAGTTTGACTGGCTCCATGCTGACTGCATTTATGTATATTTAACCCCACTCGTGAAGAGATGGCTGCCAGTTCACCTGTCTTCTCCTGCATCTGTTGATGGCTGTGAGACAACAGTGTTAGTTCGTCGGCAAAGTCCAGGTGTTCAAGTTGCGTATTTAGTGTCCACTGGATTCCATTTCTTCTCTGCTTTGTGCATATCTTCACAATCCAGTCGATGACCAGAAGGAAGAGGAATGGGGACAGCAAGCAACCTTGTCTAACTCCATTCTTCACTTCAAAATGCTTCGTTAGTTGTCCACTATGTATTACTCTGCAGCCTGTTCCTTCACAGCTGTTCTTAATCAAGCCTACCAGCTTGGTCGGTATGCCGTAATGTCTTAGCAGTTTCCATAGTGTATCCCTGTTTATGCTGTCAAACGCCTTTTCGTAGTCAACAAAGTTGATGTAGAGTGGGGAGTTCCATTCCAATGATTTTCCAATAATTTCCCAGGCACTGACAGAATTGTGATTCCTCTGTAGTTAGAACAGTTGCTGAGGTCTCATTTCTTGGGGAATTTTATGAGGTATCCATCTCTCCAGTCTAATGGCACTTCTTCCTTTTCCCAAATCTCAGTACAAAGAGGATACAATAGTTTCACAGACGTGTCTATGTCTGTCTTGAGTGCTTCTGCTGGGATGTCATCCGGTCCTGTTGCTTTATTGTCCTGTTTCCTTCGGCCAATCCCTATCCTTTCCTTCAGTTCTAATACGCTAAAATACTATTACTACTACTACTAATGATAATAATCTGAATTTAATAAAGCGCCATTATTATAAAAAGCCATTTAAATACGCTGTTATGTGAAACAAATAAACAAAAATAACAAGGTATTTGAATGATAAAATTATTTATCGCAGAAAGCAACCTTGACTAGGTGTATCTTTAGAACAGATTTAAACTTTTAAAGAAGCGATTAATTTCTAATTAACGCCGGCAGCATGTTCCACAAAGTGAGGGCTGTGAGGCAATGATGATGATTTATGTTTTACGGCCACTTTTGTGCACAAGGTAGGCTAAATGGGCCGAGCGACCTCCAAAGGTAATGAGACGAAGTGAAAGACGAAACAACCCTCAGACATGCCCACGCCGGGACTCGAACACGGGTGGTAGTGATATGTTCTCCAGCACGCTACCGCTAGACCACAGAGGCGCCCCAAAGAGGGCTGCGAGACAAAACGTACATACACTTGACTTTCAATAATATCTAACACGAGTTCAAACAGGTATTCAGGTGCTTTGTCATTAATAGATTTATAAGGTGTTAGTATACAACCTTGAAATGGATGCTTTATCTATAACAGGTAGCCAATGTAGTATTTGAAGACTCGGGTTGATATGATCATATTTTCGAGTATTTGTCATTATGCGAGCTGCAGCATTCTGAATTCGTAAAAGGGAGTTAAAGTGTAAGCGAGATATAAAAAAAAAACAAGTGCTTCTTGTATCAACAATGCTTTTAGACGGTCGGTGTTCTAGTGATGTATTCATACATATTAATATATGTGTCAAAAATAGATGCACCAATCAATAATGTTGGTATTTTTACGGATTTAATATAATGTGGTTAAGCCAAAATAGATCATATTTGTTTTTGCCTTTGACCTGCCTGAAGGACTTTGGATTTATAGCCGGGTTATGTTAAAATTTCCTACATAAATTTCTCACCGACATCGTGAACTCATTTTTATCGTTTACTGCTCGAATGCATAATAAGTGATTTCTTGATTGTTTGTCCTTCTTCCACACTCTCTGTTTTTGTATATACGTAGCTATTTCTTCATTGTTCGTCCAGATTTCGCATCTTTTCTGAATCTTTGGTATGGCTTTCTGAATCCAGAGGTGCATCTGATATTGGCAGATAACATCAATGTATCTCCAGCCGAGATATTATGTAGTTCTAATGGCCAGTCAGTATCGTCTGTTAATCAATGCGCACTTACCTTTGTGCAATTAAAACGTGATTTACAATTTATCAAATGTGTGTGCTGCACATTTAGACGGTAGCTCATAATATCACTTAAGCTTAGTCGGGCATTGTTTTCAAAAAGACTGATCATGTTCTCATCAATGTTTAAAATCATGCCTAATACATGTTTATGTAATAATACGAGCCATCACGCTCTATCCAGCTAGATACCTGCTCTAATGCGGCTTATGGTATTATTATCATAATCCGTGTCTGACTTGTTTTAATCCAGCACACAGATCAACTCCCAAGGAAGCATACAATGCATGCTGCAATTATAGGGTCAAATTATTTCTCGGACACATAGCTATCACGTCCTGTCGGGTTCTCATTTCTGGCTGAGTGAACCAGTTGCCACGACAGCATTGCAGCTCAGAAGCCTCAAACCCGCTACCCTTCGGTTATGAGTCCTACATTCTAACTAACGGCACCATCTAGTACGTTGTATCATGTTCAGGTTTAGATACATATCTATCGCTGTATCTACGAGTATTAGGTTGCTGTGACCTGAACTCTTCTCACAGGTGTTTGTTGTCCAGTCATTGTCTGGTTCATTGAAGTCACCCACGATTAGTGTCTCCATAGAAATCCTTCTCGTAACCTACATCAGCATGTTGTGCAGCTTCGAGTCATTCGCAGAAGAACTGGAAGTACTATGCTACACACACACACATCCCATGACCATTTTAGGGTTACCGTCATTCTTCATTTCAAGTCGTACAGTCATTACACTCATGTACCCAGATTAACTATGTAGAGTCTTGGTGTTATATTGTAAATTATGTATGTAACAATTCCTCTTTCTAGGTAGAGAGTTCCAATCACTTACCGCTCTGTTACTGAAGTAGTGTCTACTCAACTCGGCATCCATGCTTGATTAGTCTCCTCATATTTTGTTACTGTAAACAAAATAATTTATATTGATTGTAGTATGAATGGCAAAATCAATTGATCTACGTGGACAATACTTGTATCATAGCCCCCTATCCTTCAGCTCTGCAAGAACTGCTCGATATATATGCTAACTTATAACAAATGTTTAATTGGTAATTGTTTTTAATCGGTAAGACAGTGTATGTGTTTTAAACCAAGTTCACTGAATAGTTTATTGGACCTACTATATCTGTCTTAATGACGTAACACTGATTTTTCTATTTAGTATCAATTTAGGCATATTTATACATGGCATACGAGACTGACAATTATATTATGAGGCATGTTAAATCACTTTATTTCATAGGAAACACACTTGTTTATCAGTCGGTTCAAAACGTGTCCCTCCAGTAATAAAGCAAAATTATTCATATGATTAACTATTTGTAATGCCTATGGCTGTCACTTGCCGTCCAATAATGAACAATAATATGTGGAGATGAAATCAGTTTTTCCACGACACTGGACTGATAATTCAGACAAATCATGCAATGCATATTTATTTGCTGTTTAACACAAGCTGATAGTATATTTTGGCACTCGAATGTCACCACTAAACCAACGGTGAGTGTACCTGAAGGGGCTTGCTCTTGAGACTGGAAATGGCTACAAAGAAGTTAATGAAACAAAGTTTCTCCGGAACAAAAATTAAATCTGTTGAGTCGCTGGGATAATGGAAAGATGAGTTGGCTGAAGAAGACTTCCTGGAATAAGTCTTGCTGTTAAGCAGTTGACAAAACACTCGCCGAAGCTGGCAGTTTGACACAATTTTTCTTAAACATTCAATCTAATAAACGACTGGACAATCATTTCTATGTATAAGATGTGTATTTACTTTTTTATTTTGCTAATTTGTGCACTCGGGTAGCACAGTGGTTATAGGATTTTGTTGGAAACCACTAAGTTGTGGTTTAGAACCTGAATCCTGTTCGTTGAAAGTCACCTCTTAGGACCATATATCTCAATATCAAAGCTAAATAAACGATTTGGTCATTTATAATTCTTTGCAGACATCTTCCATGGAAGTAAAACATTCAATTATATTGGCTCCGACATTAATATAAACTGTATATTTAAAGCATGGTTATGTTGACTATCCTTTTGTAGAGTCACAACTCAAACATTAGTATTAATGGTTCTTTTAATAATACAAGTGCTGTGTTGTAGTTACCTATTTTCCAACTCAGATTTTCCAGATTCGAACTGAATTGTTTAGTCACAGAAACTGGTGACGCTATAGGGAGATCTAGCTGAAAAAGGGCAACTGTCTAGTAAAACATCAAACAAACACCAATACATGTCAGATTCTAACCTATAACCTGGAGGTTTGCAGTGACATGCTATAACCACTGTGCCATCGGAGTGCCCTGCAAACGTTTTCATAGAATAATTTCTGAGCCTACAACATCTGCAACAGTTGACAAGGATAAATTCCGGTATCAAGGGGAACATATTAGCCTGAGGACTGTTCAACCTGACTATACCCCAGACCTAAGTTAATATTAAAATAACACCTTGTGCAGCATATAAATCAAATCGGGACTACTGTGGACACTTTTAGCCAATATTTGTTTTCAATGTGTTGAACAGTGTGGCTTAAAGAAGTCAAAACAGTCCTGCCTCAACCAGCCATGAGCTATAGTAAAAATATTTCTGAATGATTTTTTAACATATTTACATACAAATATTGTTTTGCTTGATTTCTTCAAATTACGACTCTTGCACATAAACGGAACTGTCAGATAGTACACTGTTTAGAGTATTGTTCAACATACAACATCCATATTGTGGGTCAGAAGTGTTTGTGGTATTTGATTCCCCAGGCAGATACCCAATGGTCACATATCCAAGATGCGACCAGAGGCCAGGCTAAAAAATGAAACTGCTCACTTGCACATAAAAAGATTCAGAAATAGAACAGTTCATAGATACATTACTTTTGTGACACCAAAGAGCCATGGATGTTCATACCTGGGTTGGGTCCAAGTACAAAGTACTTAAATATAGCAAGTACTGGGCTTTGACCTAAACTTGACTTGACACAGTCTATGAAAATATGCAGTTCCACCCTCCACACCCACCCCTATTGCAACAACAAAAGGCACTATCACTGTATTTAGTGATTCAGGGCCATACGAAGTTGTTAGTAGTATACTATAGTTAGTGTATTGGTAAGGTTAGTTTGGAAATTCCTATATATGAGCACCAATAAGTGTGTGCACAAGTGTGCATACGTGTGTGAATACAATCTAGGTCAGCCAATGTGAAAAGAATTATCCTGAATATTTTTCATACAACTGTAGAGTATAAATATTCACAGAGTGGCCTCTCATTTAGTACCACAAACTGAAAATTCCACTGATATGGGGGGGGTTCTGTGGTAAAATTGTATATTCAGCTCTTAAAAAAACCCACAATAATATGTTCTGGAAGAGCATGGTGGATAGATAGTGAAATATAATGCTAAAGGTGAACAAAGGTGAGGGAACTGGGTTAGAATATATAGAAATAAAAGTCTTTGGTGGTTAAGGTATGTTTATTTAGACTGTGCCCCGAGTGTTTGGTGTGTTGTACAAGGATTGCATCACTATTGAATATGGAGGAAACTATCACTATTATAATAGACATAACAGAATGTTTGAAATAAGCAGATCTCACAGATACTCATGAACTACAAAACTATCTTAATAGCTCAAATGAAGGCATAAATATAACACAAATAATGCATTTCTTTCAACCTGATTATTGTGACATATTCATTAATCTATGTTGCTGTTTCACAGTCACTTTTAAGCACAAGGTTAAGGCCAAATGGACCAAGCAATCTTCAAAGATAATGAGACTAAGCGAAAGATGAAACACCCTTACACAATGTCAAAATCTATAGATTAATCCAGGGTTTATGACGTCATGTCATAAACAGGTTTATGATATGACAGTGTCATAAACTGTCAAAATCTTTTATTTTTTAATATAAATATTGAGTTAGCCAACAAATTTGTGACATATTTTTTCCAAGATATACCTGAAAAGTAGTTTTTAGAATGGCTTAAGTTATTAATATGTTAATAGTGTAATATTAAAAGTAAAATTATTATACAATAATTAAGGCCTTATTATTAGACTATGGTAATCATACACTGGTATTGTTTGTAGCCAATACCAATTGGCTCGATTAGTCTGCCACTTGTTTATAGAGCTATGGGGGGCAGTATTAATTTAATATAACTACCTATTCATTAATTGGACGACAAGCAAGACACTGGCCACTTGAGTTGGTGCTGGTGTTTATCTGTGGCTGACCATGCATTGACGGTGACTTCACTTATTGATCCTCCATGTGGCAGAGCTAAGGATATCTGCTACCAGATATGGGGCCAATTCAATTCCGGAATTGGAATTACTTTTTTTAATGGAACTGATAAATTTGGAATTGGAATTTGCTACAAAAAATTAAATCCACAAATTAATTTACCATTTTATTTTTTAATTCAGAAATATTCCTTCCATGGCAATCCTACTTGGATTATAAACTACTCTGACTAGCTATAGGTATTTCAAGTAGGAACTCGGAATACCTACTCAAGTTAAAAAGTATCAAGTAAAAATGGAATTGAGTAGAATTGACCTCATGTCTGTCTGCCCCCTCCGATTCCATTAATCCATCTTATAGCTTTCATATTAAATAATAGTTACACATGATTGGTTTCATGAGAAAACAGCCAAGCTGGTATTTTGTCACAGAATCTTCTAAGGACTTTGTGATTTGGATTATTGATGACTGATATATCAAATGGACTGATTCAATTGTACATATGTAAAAGATGGGAGAGTCTGTTGTGGTTACTGAATAAAATATACCTCAAAATTATTTCTGTTATTACTGAATTGGAAAAAATGTGAGAGACAAACATAAAATATTATTTTTCATTCATGTTTGTAATATAAATATACTAATTCTGATATAACAATCCACAATCAGTTCTAACCAATATAGATCAAAATTGAAAGTTTTTAAAAATTAAAACCAGAAAATATAGTGAATAAAAAAGGTTTAAGACAGTTTGCGAGATCATAAAGGTATTTACAACAGGTTTATGGCGGGTTTATGACACTGTCATATCATAAACAGGTTTATGACTGTCATAAACCCAACCCTGCCAGCTGGGGTTTGAACCCTGGTGCTATAGCTCTGTGGCCAACCGGGCTACCAGTTAGGCCATGGAGATGCCCTACTCATTAATCTACCAGTATGCACTACTAGTATAAGGTTCAATGATGGAGTAAGAGAAAGATGTTTTTAACTAAAAAATACCCATACAAAGTATATTTTCACTTATTTCAAGAGTGAACAGCTTTTTTGTATCTTTGATGTTGTCACACCTGGAATGTACAGCCAAAGAAGTACTCCCTAATGAAATAAGATAATAAAGCCAAAGTCTGTTATTGGTAAATGAACCACCCCCCCCACACACACACACATGGGCAACTATGGGATTCAATTCCATAATTCAGAAGTCTGCAGTCCAGGGCAGTTCAAACTGGAACATGACATGGTCCAAGGAAAGGCATCTACTGTATCTGCTATAGAAGATAAATAAGCTATAATTATGTTCCTAAAATATATACCACATTCTGGAATCAGGAAAAATATGAATTATCAGTGAGATACTAAACTTTTCTTACTTTCAACTGACGATTGGTGTCTTATGGCCATTTTTGTGCACATAGTAGGCTAACTGGGCCAATACTTTCAACTGTTCATCACCTATGTAGACTTGTTGTCACTTGGAATATTTATCATCCACGACCACCTATATTCAAAATTGCCAGTAAATAATTAGCCAGGATGCAATAGGCTAGTGGTTGTTATACACGTTTACTAAAATAAAATTGTAATTTTGAGATATTTTATCATTGCTGTTGTGATTAATTTAGTAAACAAATATATGTTCAGCAATCTAAATCGACTGCAAATGTATTTTAATTCTAATAACTCACAACTCACTTTGATTTTATATTACTGTCATGTTCTACTCATCTTTTTATAATAACGTCTACAATTAACATTAGTTAGCAAATTTCACATGAATTATTTCATTAAATTTGTAACAGGTGTATGTATTGTTTTGCTGTCTGGAAGGTCAACCAGTAACTGCCAAATTATGTAGGACTATATATATATATATATATATATATACTACATGTATAACCATACATTTTGGTTTGTTTCTAAGAGGTCATATATCCTATTTCATTGAAGCATGTAGAACATGTATGCAATCATCATGAAGTTTTAAGATCAATCATCTGCAATGTTGATGTTCAAATAAAAATATTTTACTTTTACTGGACCCACCTAGGTTGTTTGCCAACTGCTAAATCAAGTGTTTGAATGCAGAATTTCATCCAAGTTGCTGTGTATATGTGTTATCTTATTTCACAGCATTAAGATCACTATAGTATGTACAGTTGTAAGTTGCATGGCAATGAACATGACATGTCTATACCGACTTATTAGCAAATCTGTTTTCAAGTGCCCTATCAGCATACACATAGATCTTCCACTTCAAATTTCAGAGATTAAAACAATTCAGAGCAGCATCCTATTGTTCTTGTCATGGAATGCACTCCCCGGTGAAGCAAATTAAAGCCAATCACTCTGGATTAGATCAGTTTTGGCATGCAATCCAGTACAATTTGTCATCATGATCATATTTGTGAAGTCATGGCCGGTTGTTGAATTAATTTATGTAGGGAGAATTAGTAATCGCCTGTTCATGCTGCTTTAAGGTTTGCGGCTGACAAATTGTGGGTCAATGGGTGTGAAACCGTAGTGCTTTGATTGATTGATGTGCGAAAGAAGTTGGTGGTCACCCGTTCCGTGCCGCTTGACGATTTGTGGCCAGCCGGTTGTTGGGATAACACAGGTGTAGATGTCGTAGCTGCGGGGTTTGTATGGTATTAATGTTTTCGGGGTATGGGTTGAATGTGTGAAAGGTTTGTTAGTGAATGTTTGTTATGGTACAGCCAAGTCAGCAGAGATTGGATTAAGGGACATCCGAGTCTCCACTGGACAAAACGCTGATTGTGCTGGGGGGAGAATTCTCCTTTATATACCGGTTTGTATATGTGGGAGGAGTTTTAGTGGGGGATTGTTCTCAACTCAGCCAAGTCAGCAGTGATTGGACCAGGTGACTATTCAGGGCCTACCGGACAACAATGCTCACAGTGCTGAGGGGACAATTCCCTATATATAGATATATATATATATATATATATATATATATGGATTTTTAAAGATTTGTTTAGAGTGGTGGAGTGTGGAGTTGTGGTTCTGGAGTGTATAATTTTCAGGAATGTATAGTTTTTGTACAGTTTTGAAAGAGAGAACTTTGCTTAGGCCGAGCTCCGGGATGGGCTGAGCCAACTGTGTTCCAGATCTCGGTACTTTTCATATTGTCTAAACTTACCAGTGATGATGATTGATGTTTTATGGCCACTTTTGTGAACATGGTAGGCTAAATGAGCCGAGTGACCTCCAAAGGTAATGAAGCAAAGTCAAACATGAAACACCCTTCACATATACCCACACGAACTCAGGTGGTAGTGATCTGTGGACCAATGCCCTACCAATTATACCATGGAGGCACTCACTCTATCAGCAAAGCCCACATTTAATAAGCAGACAATTTATCTATAGTCAGGATAATCATAATAATATATACAACTACAAAGTCTGTTCAAGGTTTGTTATACCAATTATCCAGGTTTATATACCTTACAATAACTACCTAATTAAAAATATTATTAAATTATTACATTAAAAAGGTTCAAACATGAAACATCTCTTCAAAACTAGGTGCAATTAATATATAATTAAGATATAGTATACTGCATCTGAAATATACTACAAGTTAGCCATTTACCCTACCCTACTTTGACATTATAATTCTGATACTTTGTTGATAGGTAGATCTAGAATTGGTAGGTTAAATAACCTACTATACTAGTCAGATTTATAAGGTCAAAGTAAGGTAGTAGTACAGAGTCAGAGGTCATGGCTATTTACAGATCGTGATTACTATACAGTAGTATATGACTATGTGTATACTGTATAGTCTATACACATAATGACATTGATAATACACTAAATTATACAGCCACTGGTTACTGGATGACTGAGCCAGGTGACGATATTTAAAAAATACACGCCGAGTTTCAGGGGCGAAAATAGATCAAGTAACAAGCAGTCCATTTATTACAACAGAAATTGATAGATAAATAAATAAAACGGTGTGTGTGAGTATGTGTGTTAAATAATTATTTACTGATAGACAAAAGAAACACCAGTCAAGCACCCAGTAATAAATAAATACGGTCATGGTCGGAATGGGAAGGTCTATTTATCATCAATTAGTTTGGCCTGTTAGTTTATGAAAACCCATCAATGTTTTTATGTTCACATCGCTCCAATACATTTCCAGTACTTACACCTGTAGCTACTAATCATTGTGAAGATTGCCATGCAATATAGTTTGCGTTAATTAGTGCGCCATATGATTTTAAAGAAAAGATCTTTTGATATGTTACATGCTGAACGATGACACACCTGTATTTTATTTCAATTTAAAGAAAGAATACACTATTATGAATATATTGTACTACCGTCTATAATCCACCTGTTCTTAGTTATTTTAGCAAATAAATATGACATTTCCCCAATGCTTATTTTTGATAATTTCTGTGACGGGAAAAATCAATCTACATAATTATTATAGTCACTAGGTAGATATATTTTTATAATATGAAAACAAGAAGACAGTATGTGAAAATAATTATAAATATTTGAATATAATTATTTGGAAAGCAAAAATTATGTTAAAATATTTAAC
This sequence comes from Paralvinella palmiformis, assembly GCA_025642065.1. Classification (NCBI taxonomy): domain Eukaryota; kingdom Metazoa; phylum Annelida; class Polychaeta; order Terebellida; family Alvinellidae; genus Paralvinella; species Paralvinella palmiformis. The sequence goes on along the minus strand of JAODUP010000517.1, from coordinate 84,833 downwards.
TTTTACCAATTATTATAAACTACAGTATTAGTTAGAAATGAAGAATATAGTATTTCCAAAGAAAAATGTTAGAATAAATTTATCCAAAGTAGCCACAATGTGATATAGAGATATCTAATAGTGGCGTCCACCACTACATGCAGTACCCTTCTTTTTTAGAATATGGTTGTCCAATTAATAGCTGTACCAACACTGGTACAGCTGATACAATGTCATGAATGCAATATTAATTAGAAAAACACCATACTGTAATTAAAACATAAACGGCAAGACGCGTTTCGGGTTGCCTGTTTTGGATTTAACGTGGTATTCCCGGTAATTTTATCAAAATAAATCATCGTTTAATTGCGAAATCTTGTATTTGTCGTCTTTAAGTTGCATATAAAGGTTGGAAGTCCAATATAATGAAAAGCAATGATAAAATTAAAACTGGATGAATATATAAATTATCCTCGTAATATCGATTTCATGGCAGGGGAAATTTTCCATGACGCGTCAAACGTAGCACTCTGATTGGCTAATAATTCCAGGGCTTTCCCGTGACGTCATCTAGTAATCGGGCAGGGTATTTCGGTGGTGAGCGGCCGATTGACGAACATTTTGCGGAATATTTCTTGCCCAGGTCGCAAAATACAGTTGTGCGTGCCACCGAACGATAGAAGAGCCGACCCACTTCAATATCGTCGATCAAATGGAGTTTGCCGGATAGCATCGGTATCGTAAACCGTCAAACAAGCTCCCAGGGGTCGTCGGTGGAATGAGTCACTGAGTTTGTTCATTGGCCGGCCGGCTTCCTTCGGATCAGCTGTTCTGGTAGTCGGCGTTTTGACAGGTGTCCTGGCTAAGCCGTTTTTGGTGTGTTTCTATAAGGATATTTCACGCAGTTCTATGATTGCGAGGCCCTGCTCGCTGGTTAGTATGCTGATAGGGTGTAAGCGACTATTTTTGCTTGAAGGGCGCTAGAAAACGAGTACGATTCTTGTGCAGAATACCTGCGTCAGTAACAGTTCGATTCAAGATCGTCGATTTTTTTCACTTTTGGATATTCTTCTGACCCGGCTGTAACTGATTTCTTGTACGTGCCTAAACGATCCAGAGCTCTTATCAGACCTATATTCTTGATCCAATTGAAAACCACACGCCCTTTGAAAAGGTCCGTCACCACTGCATTATATCATCTCAGTATATTTAATTGCAATTAAATTATTAATTACGAAATAACTAATTATCATAAAACCGTGTTTATATCTGGTACTACTGTTTGTGTATATTGATATTAGGATGTTTATATTTCTATTGTTAATGTAAGATCCAGGTTGAAACATTTATCTATACAAAAATAGAAATTATTGAAGGTACTTGGTGTTATAGCATATTAAAATTATTATTATCTTTTTTGGTAAAGTATCATTATGTCATATGTGTATGCACTTTCATCTAGCATTTGTCTGATCAAATATTCAGTGTTGTGAGTAGGTAGCATATGATTGCATAATTAGTCACAGGTTTTCCTTTTATTAATTTTTAGTATGTTATCCAAATTGTTATTTCAGCTTCCCACAATACTACAAAGGAAGACAAGCTGATGGCCTCAGAGGTATCAAGCATCAACTGTGACAATGTTACTAAGTCATCAGATGAGAAAGATAAGACAAGTCAAGATGCAAAACATGTGTTTGTATCAGACCAAATACCCCACCCAGTTTGGCTACGGGATTCCGAATCTCTGCGGTTCCTCCACAGTCTGAGCTCACGCGACCCTGTGCAACGCAATTTAGCTTTGGATGGTGTGATGCGTACATTTGATGGCTGGATAGAAGGATATGGCAGTCCGAAGGAGCCTGTTTCTGAATTCCAGTGTGAAGATGGCACTAATGGGCTTTCCACTGATATGAAACATTTGATTAGGGAACATCTGCCTGATTTATTGCGTCTTAGTGTGACCTGTCCATTTCCCGATACTCGAGACAGGTGTGCCAGCATATTAAAAGATCTTCAGGTAATGTATCATATCAGACAGCATTGATGTACTGTGCTATGCACCTATTTATGCATGTGGGGGTTTGTACATATGTCTGCAAAGGTACATTATTACCCATTATGTAGATTTAAAATTCAGTATGCAGAAAGAATGTACTATCATTGGAAGTTTAAAAAGATGTTTTAATCAGTGAAATACAAAAATTTAATTTATTAGTGATTTTTATCACTGTCATACTGTATTGACATGGCCTGTAGGAAATTGATTAAATCTGGGATTGTCAATGATGGCCAACCACATGACAGAAATCTTGCTGTAATAAACTAGTTAATTACTTTCTAATCTGGAAATGGCTTGTGTTCCATGTCTAGGAATTGCTTACTTCATGGTATACTGAGTCAGGATACATATCAGGTCACTGACACATACTTGATACCCACCAAGTGATCCAAGTATCATTGTACAAAGTGTAGTCAGCTTTTGGGTATCATAACCTAGTCTGTGTTGCTTGAAGCTGTAATGGTTGGCTATTGATTGTCAAAGATTGCTCAATGGCTGTGGAAAGCTTTAGTAATTGATTGGATAAATAATTGCAGAGAGTATCAGTTTATAGAATATGCAGACAGTGAAAATTATGCCATTTCTCACCATAAGCTCAAGAGTTGTTATTCTCCCTGACATTTGGTAAATAGCCTTCAGCATTCTAAAGCTCCAAATTTCTAGGCCCCAGTTGGGCGAGTTATGTGTTATGGGCTATAATATGTTGTGTTTTCTTTTTGATTTGGGGAAACTTGAGCCAGCCAAATGACTTAAAACTTGATAATTTATTACTGAGCATACAATCTACACACCAGGGCTTACATATGTGACTTGGTTAAATAGACTGTGGCTGGGATTTTGTCTGTGAGAGAAAGCTTTTCAGAACAGCTGCTTGTTATGAACTTACAACGTCAAATTTCTGTTGTTTGAGAGTAAGCATGCTACACATACTTGTGGACATGGGGTTTATTTTACATAAATGTTAAACTTGGTATATTTCTGGTCTCCTAACCTTAATATTTCAGAACACAATTCACCACTACAAATTCAATTTTGGAATTGCATATTTAAAAAAATATTGAATTGGAATTGACAAACTGGAATGGACCCCATGTCTGCACATTTGTACTGTATTATACACACACACACATATATATATATATATATAGTGATGTATGTATATGTAATTATTTGTGTAGATCATTCAATTTATAAATTCTGATGTGACCATTAATTATCAATGGTTGTTGCTCTATTCTGTGTACAATTATTAGAGCAATCATTTAAACACACAATCCACTATGGAGAGGAGAGCAATTTGGTCTTTATTATTATTAAATATATTTAATAACTACCATTAATGAAGTACCAGACACTGAGTAACAATAAGAGGCAGTATTTATAACTATTGCTGTATCTAGTGGCAGGCAAGCAAACACATGTATGGACTGTACTCAGATCACTGAACTATAACAAATTGATATATTATATATATTAACCACCAATGAAAAATCTGTAGATCAGAAACTTTGTTCATTTCACAATACAATAAATATATATATGTGCATGTAGTATATATATATGGGTTTTGCATGGCTCTTGCTAGTAACAGGACTATATTAAATATATTATTATTTACTTTTTAGATAGAAAGATATGTTAATTCCAGGATGAAAGTCAGTGAAAGATTTGGATGAAATATCTGGCGTATTAAGCAGTCGAGTTTTTGTATTATTTATCAAGGGTTACTATTCACATAATTCAGGCTGACGCCTCTATCCAATGTTATTATTTAGGATATTAGGAATCTTCTCTTGTTTAGTCACACAAATAGTACATATTCATGGATTTGACTTTTTCTTCAAAATTCAGTTTGGCACATCCCAAGGAACTGCATTAATTTTACAGACTTATTCTCCATAAATATAGCATGCGGATAAATAATTTGGAAGGCCTACTGGAATGGAGACACCTTATGTTGGTTAGTCCATGTTACTGAATGTGGCCCTGGCTCAGTGTTATTAACCCATCATATATCCTTGACAGATTGTTTTGCTGCTGACTGTGAATTTGGAATTGATAAGATCCAGAAGATAATTTACTGCATAATGTTTCATTTGAAGCGTCCATTGAATCTGTTTGGATCCGGTGATGTAATGATTTATGAACTGATCCATAAGCCATTGTGACTCTTTAGTAACATTGGAATTATTCTGCCTAGCTAATTGGTCATATCATGAATCAGGTTGTTTGATTTAGATGGAATTGAATTTGATAAGAAACCCTTGGCTGGAGTTGGAATTGATTGATACCTTGCATTGTTGGCACCATATATTTGGACACTGATGGATTTCAGCAACCGATCTTTGCCCACTTTTCAGCCGTCTGGATGCGTTGTTTCAGCCAATTTTGTCCAACATGTCATATCATATTTAGCTATCTATTGGGTGTGGGTGCTGAGGAAATGAATTATCCTTCGGTCCAGTCAGATCTGTTACAATTAGCCATTTCACTATGGATCTAAAATACAGACACACACCATAAGCAAGTAATTAATTTGTTAAACGATTGCTGGTGGAAGTGGTGATCTTTTCATTTCTTTTGATCCTCCAAAACTATTATTTGTACGATTCATTGTCCCATTTAACAGCTCTCAGATCTCCGGATGCCAGATTGTATCCACCTTAATGATTGGAATTTGTTGTTGGAACGAGCATCATTAGACCACTCAATATTTGGATATTCATTGAATAATGATGCAATCAGAGAAGTGTGATTAGGAAGGTCTGGTGTAATGTAATAACGCTTCTAACCTGATGTATCTTGATAACAACTCAGGACATTCAGGGGGTGGCATATTATACTCTGCCTCTGGTACTTCCCACATGGCTATACACTAGTCATGGGGTCAATTCAAATCCGGAATTGGAATTGATGGTCAATTCCGGAATTGGAATTGATTATTTAAAACAAATGGAATTGAATAAATTTGGAAGTGGAGTTTCCTACAACAACAAAAAATTAATCCACAAATTAATTTACCAGTTAATGTTTTAATTCAGAAATATTTATTCCATGACAAGCCTACTTGGAATATAAACTACTTGGAGTAGGTATTACAAGTTGGCACTCGGAGTCCTTACTTATGGTAAAAAGTAGTCGGTAAAACGGAATTTAAAAAAAAATTAGAATTGACAAAATGGAATTGACCCCATGTCTGGTGCACACATAAACCTGACCATCTGTAATGATCGTGTTATTAATCTAAGATGGCGCTTGATTATCTATTAATGACCAGTACAGGATGGACCACGGTTTATCACATAGTTAGCTGTAATTCTTGATCTGTTCCAAGTCATGTGATTTTTGTCCTCCCTAGCAGCAAATAACTTGGAATGTTTGTGGGTGATGTTATGGATTATGTGTGAGAATAGCGTCCGTTGAGATGTCTGGATCTAACTGGAGGTGGCGAAGGTTGTCATGATTGAAGAAGGCAGAACAAGTGATTTCAGGCTTTAATAAGAAACTTCCTGTACGCAGGTGTCATTGGGTGGGAAGTCTAATTCGAACGATGTCCGTTTCGGTTGATGGGAGTGAATGTACAAGATGTGTTGTGATGTGTTGCCGTAAATTATATGTTGGGGGAGGGGGGAGGGAGTGACTGCTCTCCATTGAACAACACATCACATGATCAGCTATCGATTTTATTAAATCACCAGATTGGTAACTGATAGCCACATATGCGAGCATACTGTTTGTTAGTACGCACACACATACACACATTATTCAAATTTAGCCGCTAGATTTAACATAATGCTACGTTATAATAATATTACTCTTTTTAATTTTGTTTGTCACAATTTTTGTCTCGGGTCTCTTGGATTGTGAATAAAGTGTCTGTTGACTCCACTAATTTCAGACTAAGTTCTGACATTCACATTGGTGTTCCAGCGCCTGCTCCTTACCACACAGACGTATTGATTGCATAATAATCAGTGAATGTTTTTATCTTGTAATGTGATTACGCCGCCGTTTATGAACGTGAGTTTTAATTGACCAGTTGGCCTTGTGTACCAAGCTCTAGTTATAACAATCAGCTGACAATGGCTAAAGTATCCACTGGCTAGCTAGCTAACTGACCCAGTTGTGTAGGGAGGGATCTGTGTGTGTGTGTGTGTTGTAGCAGATCACTGACACGCCAACACATTATATGAGCTAATATGCTCTACAGTAACACTGTTGTCGTTGATTGTTTCTGTTGATAAGATTCCACTGAGAGTATTACCTGAAGTAGAGTAGTGTGTGTGTGTGTGAAGGTTATTGGAGAGATGAGTTATGCTATTTATGGTGCAATAATTGGTTAGTGTTGCTAAGGCTACATGTATCTACTGCCTTAACTGAGTGGTTCATTATGCACACTGGCGCACACATACAGCAGATGCTCATAAATACAGTAGATACTCACATATATCGTAGATACTCACATAGACTGTATTCATCTTACAAGATTATGTAATCGTCATACATGCTGATCTATTTTGTGCAGGTTGTACAATTCCGTATTTAAACATATTAAGTGTTTATTAGTGCTAGTAAATATGTAGGTTATGTCTTGCTTCGGTTGGTTAAGTAATAATACCATGGCATTAACATTAATTTATGGGTCAGTCAAATACTGTGACTTTGTTCTGCTAGATGCAATAACAAGGCCCACACTTTTTTTAACTTTTCATCAGCTAGATGTTATTTGAATACCTTTGTGTTAGGCATATGTCTTGTGTATAACTCGGAGACTTTCGCTTCACCTGCTATTTACTCTGTACACAGAGCAGAAATTCACTGATAAATAAGTCCCTTTTATGTAGTTTTGCAGACTCAGCAGTTTTAGCTTACACCACCACCATTGGCTGGGGTAAGGCTGTTGCGGCGATGTTTTGGTAGCTGAGTATTTGTATTTTATCAAAAACTCAGAAACTATAGAAATAATTTTTTTCCTCAATATTTTGTGACCCTTTCATGCAGAAAGTTTGCCTTTTGTCAGAATTGATTTTACTGTCAAGAAACTTTCCCCCTCTCTAGTTGTTATTACTTGTGAAAACTAAAATCAGCCAACAAGGAAAAACGCTTGATTAAAAGGATTGCCTTCAGAAGAAATATATTGCTTATAAGGGACGGTTTAAGACCGTAGACTTTATGTTGTGTCTGTGCTCTGTATAAGCCACATTTTATATATGGTTTGACCCTTATATTTCATTCATATATATATATATATATATATATATACATGGATAGAATTTAATTTCTTTATAGTAATGCCGTATTTGTCTTAGGTTTGATGTTTTACGGACATATTTGTGTACATTAGGTAGGCAAAAGGGGCGAGCAACCTCCAACGGTAATTAGCTGAAGTTAGACTATTTTGTTAAAATTAAATAATTTTAGTGTATGTACTATCTAGCCCAACCTACAGAGCTCTATTAAAGCCTTTAACACATATATATGTATGTATATATATATATATATATATATATATATATATATATATATATATATATATATAAAAACAAGCTCGCAAAGTGAACACTCAGAAACATTTCTTGTTGGGATTATGATATGAAATTGCATTCAGAATTTTGCTAGAGATTTAAAACTGAAACCAGATGGCAAAACATAGACTTTTAATATACTGATGTACAGTAATTATTGTGACAGTGATGATAACACAAATTCAACAACATTCCTTCATTTTGATACAACTGTGTATGAATCATACACAACTAGGCTATAGATCCTGCTTTACAAAGTTAGCAGATGATTCTTTTCTTTTTAATCCATCCTGGGACATCATAAGGCCGTTGACCAAGCAGTTGATTAGTAAATGATAATATTCACATCGTGGAATGGATTGTGGTAACTACTTGTCTGGCACACTGTAGTTTATCCCATTATAGAAAGGACCCTCAGTGAACTATAAGCAGGGTTACAAAAAGCCGTGGACATAGTCTATTTTATCATGATACCGAGGACAAGTAACAAGGGCAACTGCAGTGTGTGTATGATTTCGTACCATTGTGAAATATATATATATATATATATATTGGTGATGTATGTGATAGTTAAGGTGATTTCGTATGTAAGTTTTTTTATATTAAACATACCTAATTTATTCCAATGATTGTTCTGAAACACACCATATAACCAGCTGAGGTGTAAGTCCCAGCTGGCACAAAACACAGACAAAACAGCCAATTTAGTTTTAGCTACAGTATGATGTCCTGTAAGAGTTTTCATGCACGAATTTTGTCAGTATTAAACACTTGTATCTATAGTATATCTCATTATCTGTAAGTGAATGAGTGAGTGTGTGCATACTTTGATTATATAATCAAGCCAAAGTTTTTAATTGATGAATAACAATGCTCTCATCTGCGTCAGATGGGTACTTTTGAAGTATGAGTGTGTGGATGCATACACAGGTACATCGTAGGACATATATACATATGAAGCACGATAGAAGCGAGTTGGATGTTGCTTTGTAAAGTGCAATTTCCTGTTATGTCAGCTACAGCTTTATTACAAGTAATTAGTTAATAATCTCCCTGATGGTCCTACCAGCCTGCTGTACTACTATATATATCATATAAACTTACTACATTTGGGCAATATTACTAAAACTGGGATGTTCTGGGTTCAAATTTGCCCACCATGCTACTAAATCACTGGTAGCTTTGGTCATACAATGTTTATTGTAGATGATGTACCTGTTACTGGTACCCCCTGAGCAGCTGATGAAATGGCCAGCTTCTGTATATCCTTATCTGGGAGGAGGTGCTGCATGTAAGAAGTAAATTTCCCTAATAAGACTGCAGTATCTTCAAAACAGTGGTACATGTATTGGTTTTTGACCACCAACTTGTAGATCATTTTAGTTGTCTGGTAAATACCAGGGTGGGAAATACCAGATTAATGTGAAACAGTCATTATGGCCTCATTAAGGCCTTTATTGAAAGTAATTATGTTAAGTGTTGCTTGTTGGGAATATTAAAATTAGCTAATGATTGCTTATCACAACTGAGTGCTGAAGTTGGCGTTCTGTGTGACTCTCTCTTACCCATGTGTATCGTACACACACGAGAGCCCGTATGTGTACCTAGCAACTGTAGAAGCAGATATTTATCAGTTTCCATTTAATTGTGTATGGGAGATGAATGCATAGATAGCATTTACATGATTTAATAACATAAAGAAAATCGCACATTGCCAGTCTATTTCATCTTAATATCAGTTTTAGAGAGTCCCGATTTTATTTTAAAGTTTGGTATGGATGAAGCCTGTATGATAATCTAAAAATATGCATTCCACTAATGGAAAGGATAACAATTTTGGTGCTGGATAAGTTATGTTGGAACTTAAATCGGTGATGCATTTAGGTTATTTTGTGCTCTGCTTATCACTGGTTAACATCGGCTTTCTAGTAACTATTTTGTGATCTTTTCAAATCGCAATTTGTCCAAAAAAATTAACATATTAAGAAAAGGAGTTCTTTGGTTTAAAACATTGAAGTCAAAGACAACAGGCAAGAAAAAGATTTGAAACTAGTACAAAAGCATTAATATTCACAAAGCCAAAACATCAGGTGGGGGGAAAAGATTTATCTTAGAACTATTGTAAATGTTTTGTTATTTAGATGATGTGAAATTAAAGAGTTTCGCAAAGCAATAAAAAACCTGACTTCAACTGCCTTGCTTTTAACTACTGATACCTCATTCCACCCAGGAATAACAGTCGGTAAACTTCCACATTCTAAATCAAAGCTATTTAATAACCGAGAACAAGTGAAAATCAGGTCTTTATTATGGGCTTTTAGCACTTCACTTACTGTGAAGCATTTCATGACAATTGGTAGTGCCGGTCTATAGCATCTGGATTCAAAGTCCAAGGTAACGGCTATGTCAGAAGGGAGTTTCATCTTCTACTTCACCTCCTTACCTTTGGAGGTCACTTGACCTATTTATCCTACCGTGTGCACAAAAGTGGCCGTAAAACAGCATTATTTGGCTCTGAAGTAGATAGAAACTGTGGTAGTGAGCTAGTGGTCCTGTATGTTTTATCTTGGAAGAAAACCTCCTACAACCTAGTTGTGTAGCAGCACCATCTAGCAAAGTGTTTTTGACAAGGTTCCTCATATGATTGGAAAGAATCATGATTAAAAACAATAGTTTTTTAAACTCTGGCGAAAAGTCCCTGCATTTCTTTGCCATATTTCTTGCACGTTGCCCGACATATTGCTTTCCGCATAAGTTTAGTCTTATCATTGTATAACCACACACTATCCTGTTTTCTGCCAGACATTGTGAAGTTGACAAGTATCAATATATACTGATAAATAACACAATACTGTAATGTCAAAGTGGCTGAGTCAGGTTTTGTTTCTGGTATGTTCTCAGCTTGAGATAACTATCAATAGTAAATCTATGTGACTGTTCACCTGATATACCCATCCTGGCCAAACACCAGGTGCTTAACATTAACTCTGTGATCCCCTAAAAGCCTAGAAAAGATGGAGGATGGATGAATGTTGTTTAACGACACATCGGCACAATTTAGGCCATTCACGCATCTGATCGTCCACAAATTCATCCAGTTTACCACAATGAATCAGCGAAACTTCACTTTATGCCTTCTATTGTGTTGTTCTCTATTTATTTGGGAGTAACAATTGATTTAATATTTTTGTATTTAATCTATAAAAAATAAATGCAATAATAAATAATAAACTGAAATTAGTCACAAAAATTCAATAAACCGTATTAAAAAATCGAAATCCTTGATTCTTTGGACAGTGATCTAAACCATGATTTAAATCATCAAACAATTCTTGTGTGTGTGTGTTGCAAGTTAGAAGTTATTGCAATATTGGAACATCAATTTTGCGCACCGATATTACAGAAAACAAAGCAACAGCTACAATACAAGCAAGACTACAATAACAGCTATTTTCTATTAAAATAATATTATTGATACCCGGAGTTGTTGCCTTGAATGATGATGGAATCTTCCATTCATGAGCAATTTCTATAGATATAGAGCGCTGGAGGTATTTTGGGTCTAAACGTCATGAAATATCTTGTAGTTGTTCGGTGGTTTTTAGCAAATCTGTTATGACATTTGTGTTTCTGCAAGGAATAGATGCATGCATTCTGACAGCACAGTGATTGGAGAATGATGCTGCAAACCTCCTGGTTTCTAGTTTTTAATTTGGCATATACCTGCGTGTTTGTGGGATGTTTCCCTAAGGTATCACCTCTCGGCTTTGTGTCCCAACTGTGACCAGTGCCACGGCTGTATGAACCAATCAAGTAATGACTAAATGCAGCCGTTCTATTACAGTACTTTGGCAGGTTAAGAATTAAGAGATTAAATATTCTGCTAGTGGTATTGTAGGTGGCCCGTGTCGTTGTAATGGCTACATCATCTATTAGCTGATAATTCTAAATGTGTATTTCTTATAATAATAAGGACGCTGGTGTAGATTTACCAATGACCTTATACTGGCAGGACATTCAAAGCCACTGTATAGCTATATTGGATTATAACATCTAAACATTTAAAATAAATTGCTGCAGATAGAAATTACAAGTCATAGAAAGTTTACAAGAAATAGAAATTACCGTACATTCAGTTGATCACTTATTGTACCCTTTACTGATATGTAATGGAGATCTTCCACTCTTACCACGAGTATCGTATTCCCCCCCCCCCCACCCCATATACATAGTTTATTGTATTAAACGGTCAACGAAGAGTTTTTAATGCCGACCCAGAAGGTGGAGGTATTTACATGTCTATTATCTGTAGCCCAAACGTGTTCGACCTCAAGCGGAGCTCATCACAGTGGTGCCAATATCATGACAGTCAATTATAGACTGGTTCTTGCCTGAACTGACCCCCCAAATGACGAAATGATTGACACTCTATTGGGGCTGACTCAGTGAGCTTCCTAGGTCCGGTGTCATGTTGTTTGTCACCTTTGATTCGCAGCTGGTCGTCAATTGGCCAATTATTATGGATCGGTTGTTATGTGACTGACTATAGGTGGAGAAACGGTAAGAAAATTAAATGTTTCGCCGACCAGTGTGACGTGACTAACAGTATCGCGGAATATTTAGGTTTTTCTTTGGCGTGGACCATCACCGGGAGACTGAAGTGTTTTATACAGTCAATCAGCTGACCTGTGTTCGCTTCTGTGTTGTCTTGTCTGTTTGATAATAACACGGTAGTGGGGAGTAGTAATGTTATGTGACCAGTGATAACTACCCAGTGATCAGCACTATGTATGTGTGGGTGTCTATTGGTTGGTCAGCCTTACATAAGGGGTTTAATGACCGTGGATTGGGAAAACTATGCCTTTAGGCTAAGGCAGTATGTGACAAAAAATGGTGTTTGAATAAACTAATCTAAAAGTCATTGTAGTACTGAACAGTATATTCTGCCCCTAATGAATCACCTGAAAGTTATATTCACGATTCACAGGGCTAGAATTTTTTTCGCGCGCTGCTAAAAATACCAAATACTAGAGAGAGAATGTCTGTACAAGGTCTAATAATTACGAATGACAATTGAGTGTCATTTTGAGATGACCCCCGTACTACATCTTCTGGGAATGACGAAGAAGTAAGTTGTTGTATTTTTAGAACGCCGCCGCAGAAACCAGACTGGAAATGTTATCAAATAATTTCTTGTATGTTATTGCCCGGATCTTCACATCAAGAAGGCTGCAGACTCTGTCACCAGAAGACAGCTTGCACTGTATTAATCATCCTTATTTATATATATATATATATATATATATATATATATACAAGTTTTGTACGTATAGTGGATTAAACCCATTTTAGACTCTTGATAGAGAGCAGCTTGTCTATAAAACAGAGAGAGAGAGAGAGAGTGCACACGCTAACTAATTTTTTTTAGACACCTTGACCTTATGCTTTGTTTTCGGTCTCACTTTTGAAATTTTCTGTTGGCGTACATCAGCGAACATTTTACAATGACGTACCATAAGATGATTGCCAACAGCAATACTATACTGTAGATAGACAGTTTTCATATCCCCCCCTCCTGTAGCTGAAACTGGGCTATAAACAGATAAAGCAGCCTGTCAGCTGATGTGTGTGTGTGGAGGGGGGATTTGAAGTAAGAGTAAGTATATGGTACACGGTAGCAAGTTTATAGACGTTGATCGGTTTACATGTCCGACAGTCATGAAGGTGGGAGTTACCTATCCTGAGATTGACAGGTTGTAACAGACAATGGGTCTAGATTGATTCTGTATGTTGGTAGATAACTTTGTGTTTGGTTGATAGGCTCTATGGGTGCTTTATCGTATCAGAAATGGTGATTTTGTTGTTTACTGGCACAAAATATCAGAGATATGGGAGGGGGTTACTTCCATCATGTTTGAACTTCTGACCTCTGATTGATACGTTAACTTACGACGGCTGTTTTGGTCAGAGGAACCTAGAGACAGATGAGACAATAGATAGTTTAGTCTTAAGTGAAAGATTACTAGTGTGAGAGTTGCTATTATGGAGTTTGTCCATTGATTAATCTACCAAATTATATCATCGTCCTATTGTTTATATTAGTGCCTTTTCACACACTACTAACAGTCTATCACACACACACACACAAACTGGGTAAACCAAATGCTGATGTCACATTCAAATACTACAGCAACAAAAAAAATATTCAGCAGGACAGCTGGCGTGTGTGTGTGTTCCGGATACATTACCTAATGATGGTAGTCACGGTTTACAGTATTCTAATACTAAACTGTATGGTTTTTTTTGCAATTGACTGGTCTGATATTGCCTCAATGCCAAATGAAAAGTCACCTCCTTAGCAATTCCTAATTCGCTGTACCATTGCCTTATTCTACACTGCTAAAAGCACACAAATACACCAAGCTATGACCCTAACACCACGGTAATCTATTGCCTGTTTCCATTACCAAAGAAGACGCGTTTCCATAACGGACCACGGTACTATGTAGCCATCGGCAGAGCTCCGATTCTCCGCTAGTATTAGTCCCTGACCTGTGCCAAGTTGCTGAAATGGCGCCAGAGGTTAGTTATTGATTTCTTGTTCGTTCACAGTCGACGGTGATAACCCCGAACGGCATCTCCTGTAGACTCCCACAAAATCCACCCCCTTCACCCCACCAATCACTCCCTAACCACCCATATTACCCCCCCCACACACACACACACGGTATCTGGACCACACTAATACTCGCTGATTACTCGTGCCGGTCGTGCTGACCTTGGATGAATCATCGTGCACGTTCTAAATAGTTTCCAAACAGAGGACAACCCGCTCGAAGCCTTGTACATGGTCCTGGGGCATCATCGGATAGTTGGCCATATTAAGGTGTTTTGGTTTGTTGTGTTGTCTACCGTTTGTGGTTGGTCTCATTTTGTTGATACCATATCTTGTTTATGGTCATTTATTATTCATGAACGCGAGGTGAATATTTCCCTCCACGAGAGAGATGGTGTAACCGTTTTAACGTATGATATTCTATGTCTAGCTGTGCTGTCCGACCGGCACGGTTTTTCGTCCTACGCCAGCAGCCAGTGGAGTATACAACTCACTCAGAACACACCACGGAAAAGAACTCTGTCCGATGTTCTTATATAAGGCTGAGATATTTAAACGTTACGTAGTCATGTAGTAAGGAGTACCATAGCCTGGAAGGATTCCCCCCTCGGATAGGTAATGGCTGTCCTGATGTTTGCTTTTAGTTTCATTTGAAAGTTCCTGCCCCGTTATAACACTAGCTGAGCGGGGGGTACTCACACCTCATCATCATACTTCTATGAAATTCCCATATATAGCCCATAGGGCATCTACGCAACCTAACTTGGAGCATGATTGAACACGGACCTCTTGACATAGCAATCAAAAAGCCGGGTGTGCCATGTTTGATAGATGTTTCATATTTCGATTTGCCTCGTAATCGGCGGCCTATTTAACCTACCGTGTGCATCAAAGTAGACGTAATACAGCATTCTTTTCCACCTACAGCCTACCAAGGTTGGATACGTACGTGTAGTTGTTCCGTCTATGAATCAATGATTAAATTAACAGGAGCCAAAGTTGGAAGCTCCCGGATAAGTAAATAATAGATTGAGCGAATCAAGTTCATCTCGACCGTAACACCGTACAAAAACGGTTACACTTTGCTGATCAAGTAGTGCAGTTGATAGCGCTACGTTGCATACCAGTGTCAGCCTTGTTTGTGCATTGTTTCATCCATTAGCCTACTTATCTATGTTTTCCAGTTGATGCTAAACAAAAATAAGCGTGGCTAAATAATATGATCACTTAATGTCTTAGTAATAGTTTCTACTCTGCGTTATAGAACTATCATATAATATGTGTTAGGACATAGTCTCTCTCTCTCTCTGTTTGTGTTAGGAGTTAGTGCTGTGTATGGTGTTTTTCTCTGCTGTTTGTGGTTGTACACTCTACTGTGTACGGTAGTAATTCCCACTGTGTATGGTAATAGTCTGAGACTTGTTGGGTAGTACTTGTAACTAAGCAAGAGCCATTTAAAATCACAGCATAGTGAGTACTAATCTTTCGTTTATTCTTGGAGCTAGTCAAAGGACATTACTCTAGGGAAACACCCCACAAACACAGGCATGAATTGGATTCGAATTCGAATCTGGAAGTTAGCCGTGCAGTGCTCCTACAATTGGACTATTGGAACTTCCAAAAGGCGCTCCACAGTGAAATTACATAATAGCTTATAGTTGATAGTTTAATGGGATCACAATGTCAGAGCCGGTATGATGGCACTGTATGCCACTTACTGTTAGTCTGTGATGACCAAAGATCAGTCATCTGAGGTAGAATTAACCATTGTATATCAATAAGCCTGTAATTGTCATCACGCAAGGGCCTTGGTGTCATTAAGTTTCCAGTAAGTGGAACAGAGGCCATACTAAATACGAGGCTTCCTTCCTGTAACCTGTATGTTCTCATTTGTCATGGATAGCTATAGTTAATAATCAATCGTCTCCTTTTATCCACCACCACCACTGTAGGCTTATATGTTAATCGACATCTTTCTTGTACAGGGTTCTCATCCCGACTGCGGACATAATTGCTACAAATACTCCCCAAGATCTGTAATGATAATTTCCTTTGAACCATCTTAGACTCAAGTTGGCAGCTAATTCGTGTCATCTAACCGACAACTGCTGGCCCCTTTTCTTATTTCTCTAAGTCGGAATTAATCATTTCCGTAATTAGAACATGTTTTCCGTTCTGTCACAAATGGACATCGTGTAGCAGACGGCAAAATAGGAAATATTATGTGGAAGAGAGCTGATTTAAATTAGCACTCTTCAAATCAATTTGTACACGTTGTGGTAACATATTATTATGGCATACAATAAGTCACACACACACACATAATCAGTAGCTTAAATGGACAGTACAATACAGTTTTTATTATCTGAACACTGTTAGTGTGTGTGTATATATATATATATATATACCAATACGCCGCTTTAGGTCATTCCGGCCAACTTCACCTTTACGCCACTTTTCTAGAGTAGATTTCGGTTCAGCGAACGTCATTAAGTGAAATAAATTAGCAATACAATATTTAAGAACCCCAATAAAAACACGTTAAAAGATAAAAAATGTATATACAATAAAATATTGACATCGAATGGCATTACGTCCGGTTTACGTCAAAACCTGGTTTACGTCACGGCTTTTGGAACCAATTAATGACGTAGGACGGGGTATGACTCTATATATATATATATATATATATATATATACGCTCTATTGTGTAAACACTAATCAGCAGAAACCATTCCATATTTACATTTTATCAGTAACATGGATTTTTTCCCACATAAAGATTATCATGTAATATTTGTTGTTCAGATATTTGCTAGTACAATTTAATTATCCACTTCTTACTTATGTTTTTCATGTTATAGCCTTCATCTCTTAATTACCTTTTCTGGCATAGTAATTATTTCACTCTTCTTGGTGGCATTGATCCAGTATCTTTTCTACTCTCAGACCCTAAGCCATTGTATTGTCCGCCCATTGTTCTAAGCATATCCGTCTTCATATAATACATTCCCATTGTTTTCAGTTTTCTGCTTATCTAGCTTTCTGTGTTTGATCGTTCTCTACTGTATTCCATATAACCTGCCCCTCAGTGGGTCCAGATCTAAACAGGGGTTTCTTTTTTTTACTTTCAGGAGCGAGGCTTGAAGATACCTAGATCAAAGCTGAAAGGTCCATCATCGTTCATAGCATCTACTGAGGTAGGTTCGACATTCCAGCATCTAATTCCAGTATCTCACTTTAATAACACTATTCGTTGCACAGTAAAGCTTCTGGTGTGTTTCAGAAATAAAAAACAATAAGACTGAAATGGTTCAGTGCCCTAGTCACAAAATGTCAATATTGGGATTGTTAATGAATCGGTGCAAAAACGAAGTTAGATTGATTGCTAGATAACTGAGATGTCACCAGGTGGCATGACAAACCTAATTTTCTTTGCTTTCATCAATGACCTTCCTGAAGTTGCATTCCAACAGTGGATCGTTAGCCGAACCGATACATCCTTGGGCGTTATGTACGAAGGGGGGGGAGCCAGACACGGCTTTCCCGTTTCATAAATATGTTCCTAGTCTGATACTGACTTGTTTCTGTTCCCGAAGATTGGCACATATGGTATGGTTGTTAGTGGTAACCATTTTTATATTTTATGTTTCCTCTGGTTCACCGTGGTTAGTGTATGGGGATGGCACACTCTGTATCTCAGGCATTCTCTCTCTCTCGTTGATGTGGTATTAATAATAAATGCCACTGGTTTGTACGGTTTCTGCCATGTCCACAATGACTGGTTGTTGTCATTAGTCAGACTTTATGGAGGCTAGCACTTATAAATGCCATTGTCCGTGGCTTTCTTTTGTGCCGATTATCCGGGATTAGTTCTCTGATGGGAAGAAGGGCGGTATAATATCTGGACGGTTTGGAGGCTTCTCCCAGCGACTGTTGGTGTCTAGATATCTTTGTGTGAAGAGAAGAAGGCACTAGCTTAATGCCTGTGTGCGTGTTCTGGTAGTTTGGAATGATTGGCTGGCACATATAATCAGGAATCATGTGCGTACAAAATCTGAACGATTCATCAGGGACTAAATCCATTGGAACCCCTTTTTTATGCTGATACGTGTACCGTCTTGTGTGTGTGTGTTAATACCGACAAGAATGATCTATTGGTTCCCACCCAAACATTGCAGAAACACTCACAACGTCATGCCAGCATCCACCTTTTACCTTCAACGGCACTTGAATTCCGAAGAAAACAAGGCAGCCACCGTGAACCTTACACTACTCGTAGAAACCCATATAACACCCTCAACTAACTGGTATCTGCGATCAATGTGGGTAACCGCCGTTATCCCTTCATGCGCACATGGACACCTTTCACTTCTAGCCCGATTGACACAGCTTTCTATTAAAAATATATGTTCCCAAAGGTTATAATCTGAAAGTTAAAACAAAACAAAAATAACCATTTGTATATTATGTTTAATGCTTCAATTAAATATTGTGACACTGTTTTATGCGGGTTTTATTTTTAAATTTTCCCACCGTAATTTCCAACTGGAAATTCAGTGGACGTCATCAGTATCATGACTTTCTATTTTGTGCCTCTATTCAATTTATAATTAAACATCCAGCGACTGTACTACTGTCTGGTACTGGTGCTGTCTGACAAAAGTCCTCATCAGGTTTTTTTATAGTAATGGATGATTGATGTCTGTTACACAATGGTGTACGGTAATTAGTTTTAATATACTCTTGATCGTAGCTGCTGTAATAAGTCACTACTTCACCCCCCCCCCTCCCCGACCACCAATACCGACCCACCCGAATAAAAACTATTTGAAAATAATTATCCTAAGTGTTGTGCATATGTGTGTGTGTGTGGGGGGGGGGCGCTGCTGTTGAAACGTGGATTATCCATTCAGTCATCAATTATATCCCCGAATACAAAACCTACTGACATCAATATTGACAATTTCTGTATTACTACATTGTGGCAATGTTGACAACAGACGTGTTACTGTCTAAACATAATGCAGCTCAACTGTCAGTCTCTTTCTCTCTCTTTCTCATTATTATCATCTTTAATCGCATGAGATCAGCAAGCATATCTGTCAAAAGAAGATGATCGGTTTGGTGAGTCAGAGAGAAAAGGATACCGTTCCTTTACGGCGAAATTGACCACTTCGGTGAATAATGAACCATTTATTTGTTCACACACACACACACTATATATATATATATATATGTGTTTGTGTGTGTGTGTGTGTGTGTGTGTGTGTTCATACAGTATATAGTCAATGACAACTCACACATCACCACGGCCGTATGTTTATGAATGTTGATACCTAAAATGGTTGACATTTCGTAATGAACAGTAGCATAATTAAAGGAAAGCAGAAGCTGGTGAGCTACGGCGTGTACTCGATCGTGACATAATGGCCATACAGTGTGGGATCCCGACGACATTGGTAACGGGGTTCATTAGCAATAATCACTCTCTCTGTGTCTCCTTATATATTTTTCTGGTGTGAACGGATTCACGTACAACGCACCTACAACGCCACCAATACCATACCAAACTCTCATTACAACATCTAATCATTGGCGGCATCTTCCGAGTACAGTGATCCGAGAAAACTGTCACGTTATCGTAATAATATTCAGCTCGGAAATCAATCTGATTTTATCATTGCCATTTATGCTGAATCAGTGGATGTAATGCTATCCCTGTGAGGACTGGTGTTACTATAATTATACCTGATAGTCAGTCAGTCTGTCGGTCGGTCGTACTTGAGTGGTGCTGAAATCAACATCGGGAAGAGCATCTATCTCGTATACTGCTCGGCCAACAGGACAACACACTCACATTCACGCAGACACACCCGCACGCACACACATACGCGCACACACACGCACACGTTGTAGTGTGGATGATGTGCAGAAATAATATGACTGAGCTAATTTAAGCTATTAAATCGATTCGTGCCCGAACATTAAAACAATACGTACACGTTAGAGTTGGTAAGGTTTTTATTTGAAATCAATAGCAGTTGTGTGTGTGGGGGGGTTTAATTTATAAAATGGAGATTGATAATAAAGCGGTGTTCGTCTGTCTGTGAATGTAACCTACGTGTAAAAATAGTGTAGTCTAAATCGCAGATTCGTCTAGATGATGCAAGTGCTGGAACAGGGAGGAATGGTCGGAATACAGAATGTGGGATGATAAAGCACAAAGCTTTGAACTGTAAATGGCTTCGGAAATAACAATACCAAATTAGATGACCTCAGTACAGCTAACTGCAGCACTGTTTGCTGGCATGGGTACTAGTCTAGATGAACGTGGACGATAAATAAAAAGGTTTTGGAGAGGTGGGGGTGATTTGTATACCTTATCCGTGCCTCGTTTCCATTCATGGAGGGGGAGTGTAACCCAAGCCACCTTCGAAGATCTACGCCTCGGGTGTGGGAAATGGGGGTGGGGGGTGGGGTGTCGTGAATAATAATCACATGTGTTCCTTAGTGATCCTGGTGTAGTTCTCCTCGTCTGAAGATGTTCGTTTTTCTCATATTAAATTGTCCATATCAGTTTGGTTCGATGATAAGAATGTCATCTGTTTTTATCATCGGGATGAGTTTTTTTGTTATTGATGCGTCTAGCTTCGTCATAAGCCGACTATGTGCAGTACCGGCAACATACCGATCCATCCTAGTACCATCAGACGTGCTAATATAGATCCAGTTACTGTAGAACGTAACTGTTACTGTTCAGTCTCTATATAAGAGGAATTCGACTCATCTCGGACGTACTGTGGCCCAAGATTGTTCTTCGGCTCCCACTTTGCAAAAGATAAATTTTCTGCAGTGTCAATGATTTGACATTGATGAAATCTACTTCAACATCTCTGCTTGCTTCTTAAAGCAATAGCTTTTGTATTGTGTTTGACGCTTCCAAAATATCAAGAACGGTCCCCCCTGCGATGTATTAAGCGAAGTGATTCCATGCGTCTCGCCACACACACACACTCTCACTCTTAGAGCAGCATATCTCGCGCAATTTGAATCCGGTATCATGGTATAACCAGTAGAGACAATTGTCCAGTCGTTGTTAATATCCAGATTGTTTCAGTAACGAGAATATATTATAACTGGGTGATAATACATGCTCCGCTTTGTATGTGAACGATAATAAGATATATTGGCTTAATTTTTGTTGCTGTTGTTTTTGTTGGGGTAAATCGATGAGTTGCTACTCTTGGCTGAAGAATTGAGTGGATTGGCTTGGGTTGAGCTTTTTTCTTGTATAGTCGCTGACAATGCGCCGTAGGACAGAAAACACAGAGTCTGAAAGCCATTTCAACCTGGTCGAGTTGTGAACATAAAGACATTCTGAATGGCCAATTTGAGCCCAAAACTCTGCCAAGCTTACAGCTTCAGTCGACACTCCACTTTAGCTGTAGGACCAGTTCCGTGCCACCGAGTGTGCCATAGGCACAGGTTTTCTCTCACTCTGTCCAATTCACGTACACCTAATAACGAAACACTTGGCTCCGTCATTAAGTGGTAGGGCCGCCATGCCAGTGCTGTTTCGGTATTAAAATCGTATTCAAATTTATGCCGACGTCGCTTTATTACAGACGGTGGGCTAACAAATAACGTTATGGTCTGTTGGTCGTGTGGTCGCTTCGGGGCTAAAAGTGGTCATTGTTTTAATGATTAGATGGTGATGTTGTATTATAACGGGAATTAGTGAGTAGGTCGGATGAGGATCTGGACACACAGGACTAACAACCTACGTCCAGTATCTACCTAAGTAAACTTAATTAACTACGGTAATCATGGGCATGGGTTAAACTTGTATGTGCTTTAATAATTTTTAATAATTATATCAAGTCTCTCTCTCTCTCTGTGTGTGTGTGTGCGTGTGTGTGTTCGTAGAATACATATTATCTATCCAGCGCTAAAGTGTTAGATCCTTCACCTCTGAATCAGACGTCACGTGGAGACATATTGATTACAAAATGTGTGCGCAAAAATGCGCAGTCTCTGCTGATGTCACACACACACACACACACACATGCGCGCGCTAATGTTTATTGGATTTGTCCGGCCTCTTATAAAGTGGACCATCTCATATGTGTACCAGCTAGTATCCAATAATGTCACGCCGTTGTGCTTATTATAGTATATATTTTAAAGTGCCATTAACCCCCCCCCCCCCGTTGCTGTTACAGTTTGCAAACGCAACATTTAGATCCGTGTACAATTTTGATACGTTCCCTGAGTCTATATTTAACACTAGCCCTGTGTGTATATGATGTCATCAGCGATTTCATATAAATTATTGTTTTTTTTCACGTTTTCATTAAAGTTTTTGCATGTTCGCCTGCATGTGTAAGGGCGACTGTGCACGTTCACACACATAGGTGAAAAGCAGCGTCACCCATATATATATATATATATATATATATATATAAAGTAGCTATGATGTTATGCATGTATAAAGGGGGGGGGGGGGGTTCTGACACCATTTGTCTCATCTCTCAGAGAAAGAAGCCTTGTTCATCTCTCAACTTACAAGTGGAACAAAAGTTTTCAAAACCCTACACTTTATTGTTTTATTATGTGTTTGTTGTCCTAAACTAGATATAATTACAATGAGGATCAACTTATTACATTATAATTATGTCACCTGTCCCACTTATCTATCTGTTAGAGATAACGATAATAGAAGATGTGTTGATTACCTAATCAACTGAAGTCCCATTAGAAGCTGTAAATTAATTATAGATGGATGTTTCATTTAATGGATTCATACTAATTGCCGTAGGGGTAAGTGCTCTAAGGGTTTGGATTGAAGGGCAAATGAATGGACGGGCAATTCTCTTGACCCAGTGATAGTCAACTAATGAAAAAGAATAATTATATATTGTTTGTCCATCTCTCATCTGAGTACAGCTTGGGCCTCTGATTAATAATAATAATAATAATAATAATAATGTATATATAATCAAACACCTATATTAGCATGGAGTCATTTCAAGGAGCTGTGTAGTGAAATTACATATGACATACACTATACATCAAGATATATGAAGAGGCTATACAAGAAATTTATCCCAAAATCCTACAAAAATAATTGCTATTAATATATTTTGACAAAAACAGTCACTATGTAAAATACATCGTACATCTGTTTAGTATTATTTTATATGGCTGTTCACTAAGGGTATAATATAATACTGATATAAATCAATAATATGGTGGTATTTTATGGAAACATACGTCATTAATGTTACACTAAATAATCTGACAAAAGGGGACAGTACCATGGTAAGATACATATATACTGATGTTTCAGTACTCCAAACTATCCCCAACGTACGGTTTTGGGGTTTTAGAAAATGACGATAACTTATAGATTAGCCTGTTTCAGTTGATACCTTGTGTATTGGTTTTTGGGTTGTTTTCTGGATCATTATGATGATACTTACTGCTTCATATGTGTCTGGTGCTATATTGGAGAGTCTTAAAGGTTTGAATTGATAGAAATATCTGCAAGTCAGGCAGGTAGTATATTAGCAGCTAATATATTAATAACAAGCAGGTGTTATCTCTGTATAAATTAAACCAGTTTATATATATCTATATATATATATATATATCCATTAAGCAGATATTATCTGTGACATTTAAGAAATCGGTTACAGACAGTTACTGGTATCCTATAACTATACAAACATCGACAGATAAGATAGTGTCAGATGATGGAGCTACTGACTTGATGTATTATATACCCGAAGTTTTTTTATATAATCCATTTAACATAGAATTTCTTTTCGGTTGTTTGACCTCGGTACATGTCATACCTGAGATATATGACTGAGAAGTGTCTGTTAAAGGAAGACATGTGTTACAAAGACAGGTATCAGTCGGGGAATCGAATACATCAACACACGAGATCATCTCAACATCTCCACTCCATTTAACATAGAGATGTTACTGTTGTTGTTATTGTTGTTGTTGTTGTTGTTTTTATGTACTTTTATCCTGGTCCCATTATAACATACTATGTTGATAATGTTTTGTTTATCTTATTGTGTAATACTTCCTTCCCCTGGGGGTGGGGGTGAGGGATTTACTAACACAAATACAAGTATTAGAAGTGTGACGTCAACACTCGACCTTATATATATATATATCGACCTTATATATATCGGTATTTTTATTTATATCACTAGGAGCTGCTGTTCCCAACACATTGCTGGCGTTTGTAATAATAATAATAATAATAATGTAGATTTATCAATGACGGGTTGTTTAAAGACCTTCTACAGTGATAATCCATATATGATGTAGCTAAAACCCAGTTACAAAGTTGAACGATTGATATTATTTACTGGTAAAGGCGGCATTGAACGGGTGAGTAATTCGTGTAGAGATACACTTTCGGGTGTCAAGATGGTACTAAATCTACATTGTTGTTATTAATATAAAATTTTGTCGAGATTCTGTTATTTCTGATGAAATTGACGATGTAAATTGAGATTTCGTTAACTCGACCATAGACGGCAACCTCCATAAGACGTGAAGTTATTCCAAGTTTGAATCATCCGACATTATAGGAACATTTATGTCGACGTTCACTTAACAAGGCCTTCTCTATATCTGACACTTAAACAAATTACTATTATTATAGCGGCTAAGAAGGGAGTACCTATATATGCCCTAAACATCGTTATCAAGCCTGAAATATGTGCGTGCGTGCATCACTGTATTTCATTGAATATTTGCAAATGTACATTGCACAAGTTCTGGGGCATTCAAATGTCCCAGTGATTAAAACACTATGCCGAAAATCTCCAGGTTGTGGGTTCGAATGCGGTTCTTACCTTTATCTGTGGGGTGTTTTACCTAAAGGCCCCCCCTCCCCTCTTTCGGTCGTATGTCCTAGATGTGATCTTCACCGAGACTAATCGATTTAACTCAACGTTACTCATGTTTAATCTGCTTATGTGGGAGAGTTCGGAGGTTAAATACTGGTGGCGTAGGTTTGTCGGCATTATCCGGTCAGGTTCAATGAATGCGATGCTACTACCCGAATCTACGCCCCTATAAAGAAATTATTTTGAAGAACTAAATTACGTGAAGTGGCATAGTGTGTACGCGTGCGTACGTGTCTCAGTTTGTTTATGTGTGCGCGTTTTCGTGCGTCCCTGCAGGCCTAAAGCCATGTCACGTAAACATCTATCGCACACCTGGTTAATTATTTATATAAAGGACCGGTGATAAACAAGACGGCTAGACTGTCTAATACCTTTAGCTATGGAAGTAATACAACTAGACCTTCTAGTGTAACATACTATTACAAATAACGGCCGGAGCTCTCTAGCTGTATACTGTTATATCGATGGCGAAAGTGGCAAAGGTCTCAGGTAAAACGAAATAATACCGTCTACTGGTGTGATTGCGTCCCACCAGATGGCAGCACTCTAGCTACGTCCACGCCGTAACCTGGTTTTGAAAGTGAAATAAGGGTTTTTATGCAGTTCGTCTTCTCGAAAACAACACACACACACACACACACCCCACTATTATTGACGCCATGCATTCAGCTGTTAGACATATATGTAAGTAATTCGTTCGTTTTATGTAAATTTATCTTTATTATACAAGGAGAGATCTGGAACCAGCCAGGGATTATACGATATTAGATGTGATTTGGCCAGCAGTTTTCTTTCTCTTGTTAACCTGTTGACTATTGTAATTGTTACGACAGGTTTATCATTAGGTGGGCTACTGTTATCTGGTGACATAACATTACCACGGAACCACGAAATAGAATGGAAACATTTATCAGGAGAGCATCGTTAAGACATGGTCACTGATGGTGGTATGGTTTGTATGAGGGATCACATGGTGAGGGCGGGATGGCCATTTCATGAGATTATTATTATATGTTCTGTTTATATTTAGATTGACCATTTGGAACAGCATAAGAGTGGCATAGGTTAGAGTAGCGTAACAGATTTGGTAAAGTCGGCAGGCACTTAGCTGAAGGATCTCTGGTCAGATCCAATTTTTATAATTAATTTGTGCAAACCTATTCATAGGGTTCGAGTTCTGTATGAGAACCTGAGAGAAAGCGGTGTATGTGGGGAGGGGGAATTTTTCGATTTGCCATTTATATAGCTGCTTGGTGCGTATTTTAATGAATACTGGAAGTGTCTTTGGGATCTTTGGAAATAATGTCAAAATATTTAGTTATAGATAGGTGTTAGTAAATCTTGTTTTGTTTCTCTCTCTCTCTCTAATCTCTCTCTCTCTCTCTCTCTCTATATATATATATATATATATATATATATGTGTGTGTGTGTCAAAAGGTCTTACTACAAATAATTGTTAGTAACTACTTTTGGAAACTGAGAGCTAGTATATCAAAGCAGGACAATACAAGAACAGTGTCAAAATAAAAATAATGAAATACAAGATGGCATCTGCTTTAAGATAATAACAATTTGAGTATAACCACATGCTACATAGAATCAGAAATAATTACCTTAATTTTATAACATTGATAAACTATGAATTTATGACTACTACCGTGATATAATATTAGACATTTAAAAGACAGTGATTTTAATAAATTATTAAATGGTCAACACACAAACATTTCAAAATAAGATAACTGTTAGACCAGGGTTGGAGATTTGGATATTTCAGTCATTTCTTTATCTTGGCCATGTCTGTATTTCTGGATCAGCCAGAAATGGTCTGGATATCAGTAACCGACACGCAGATGCTCGGCATTCTCCCCCGGTAAGTCCTTCCTGACAGTTTCCAACCGACTCATCTACATGTGGTCCACCGAGCTCTAACTGGCAATGAGTTGACGCTGGTTTTTGCAGCTGTTATTATCTATGTAACACGTTTGGTAACCGTATAACAGGTGGGTGTTCTTTGTCTGGTATTATGAGCATCTGGTGTATGACAGCCTCAGTAAGCGCCTACTGTTTGTGACCGGTCTGTGAACAGTGCTCATAAAGGCACTTCTTCCCTAATGTCATTGTTTGTTATAATGAGTAATTAGCAGGAATTAAAAAAATCCTCCCAACCCCCTCACTTCTCTCGGTGATAACACACGAACAATTTGTCGCCATTTCGCTAGTTATACAACCTTATCTGTTGTTGGATGTAGATTTGTCAAGAAGAAAATAGATATTCAGGGAATGAACTATTCTAATATCACAGAATCATTCGACGCATTAATATAACTGAAGTGAGAAGACTATATTAGTTTAATGGCACGGCGTATAATATTATACACAGAATGGTGTAAGACAACGATGAGCAACGGTGGGTGGCGTTTTACCACATCAACGTGTCTACCGGTGGTTTATTTAGATGTTTCAGGGACTTGTTGACGGTACCAGCCCGTATCGTGTCCCATTAATCCTAGACGTCTATTTAATACGTGAAATTGTTGAGCATTATACCTGTCCCGGATTTGATATATTTACATGTCTCAGGCGTGTTCCTGCTTTCTGCATGTCAACATGTACCCAAAGGGTGAAACGGCTTTATGGTTAGGAGATTATGATGTGCCTCGTTTGTGAAATAAATTTATGTCGTATTTTTATGGAAAACTTTTAAACTTTGTTTAATTGACACCGAATGAATAAATCGACTGTTTTTATTTGACTAACTATGACCTCATGCGTTAGATATTCTTTTTTGTGGGAATGACGATATATAACAAATGCTTGAACGCTAACTTAAATTTACTAAATGATCATTTAGCATGAGCACAGTAGCAGAGGGAAACTGCACCGGGGCGAATTACTTACTATCTATTAGCGCATATTTAAAACAAAATCGGTTTACCATAGAAAGAACCGAACACAGATAGACTACATGCGGCAGATTTTTATTTCATGCGTTAGTGGCTGCATTGTCTTTTTTACATAACTTTATAACTTGTAGAAATAAGTCCAGTGCGTGTAAATGTGCGCCTTTCTGCTTGTATCAAGTCGGAAATAACCTATTTTGGACCACAGTTCAGGCCATCAGCCACGATACAATCGCTCAGAATGTGTGGGGGTGGTGGTAAGGTGACACGCCTCCCATTTCAGCCAATAGACACACTCGCTTCATCAGGGGACCTTCACCTAGAACTTGGACTCGATAATCCATACGTGACGAGCTATGATCGATCCAGTGAGTGGATTATAATGCCGAGTGAAGTGTGCTTGATTCGGTAGGAAAACGTTAGCGGTTTTCATTAATAAAGAAGCTTAGAAATGACGCCTTTTATCCAGTTGGGAGTGTCAGTGCTGCGTCATTACGTCAGCTTGGTGCGGTTGTCATTTACTGCTGGCTACGGCTACGTGAGCGATAGTACACCGGCGATTAATATATACGCGGTGGGGGTGGATGGTCCCTTAAGGATAAACACGTATACGTCAGTGTGTGTTTATTTGTCTAGTCAAACTAGGTTGTCCTGGTTTTAGGATAGGCAGAGCATGTCAATTTCATCATTTGTATCATCGTTGCATCATGTTGCGAACATAGTTATGGTTTTTACGCTCACAATTCCGACCCATTTTCTTCTATTTTGGCTAATTGCTAAGGTAATTGCCACACGCACTGATATGGCTTTATGCATTTATTCCGCGTTTGATTGATCTGTAGAAAAAATACACCTTCATTTACACTGCTTCCACTTCCACCTAATTTAATTACCAATAAACATACCTTACATCTGCTAACTGACGTTATTGTAATTGTAATTTAGGACTGGATATTACTGTACAGAGTGATAAAAGTACTAAAGTCCAGATAGTACACGTTTTAGGTGTTTACTTCTTAATGACCTAGTTACACGTAATCTTAGATCAGTGGATCCGCTGGCGTCATCATCAGTTGTTGAAGCATAACCCATTATCTTGTTCAAAACAATGATCTAATCCTGTATACTTGATACTTAACCGTGACCAGACGAAGACGTTACTACTTTAACTGTGTTAGGTTTTTTAAATTAAATATGAGATGGCCTTTCTTGGCTCGACACTGTGATCTATAGCCCCAGAGGAGGACTCTACTGGCACAGTGAACTGCTATGGCCTTGGTCGACCTCCTTCTGGTACCACTATCCAAGTAGCTGGAGGTGGAATTTTCCATTCCATCAGCCCTGGCTCGGCTCGCTGGCTATTTGATGGTCTTGCCACTACTTCATTCAGTGGCTGGTGTGTTAATGCAAGAACAGCCATCACTATAAATGGCATGAACATCATTCATCCCGTCCAGAACGGGCTGTCCTCTCTCTCTCTCTATCGGATGGCCAAGTCTGGGTCTTGGTATCGAGGCACCGATGGCCCAGGGTTGTTCATCACACAGAAAAATAAGTAGAAAACCACCCTTCCACTTGCCTATACAGGTCTGGTGAGGCATGACCTCATTGCATCAGGATGTTTCAAGCTTTACCTGTACCGGTTTATGTGTAATAAGGCGTTCGTGTGTTAGTATAGGTCTAATTTGATAGGCCAGCCAGATGTTACCATGGTGAGGGATGGTGGAGTTTGATTGTTAATGGTAGCTGCCAGTTAGTAATGCTGCTCTCAGGTATTGTATCAGTCATTATAATTCCTGCTACACAGCAGCAGCTCTTTTTAGATCTCCTTATTTGTTAAAACTTTTTCATTCCCGTTAGTCCCAGGCACACTGCAGCACAGTTGAAAGTGCATGGCTCCGGAGACCCGAATGTTGTTGAATCAAATCTTAGTATTCCCGGTGTGGTGTTTGTCGGATGTTGGATCCATCGTTAAAAAGCTTCAGCCCGATCAGCAAGTTTAGCTCTTACACATATATCCAAGATGAGACTGGATCCAAAACTAAAGAAAGCAATGACTCACTCTACCGAGTAGGGGAGCCTGGGTAGAGTTAACAGCTATTTCTCCAGGGTTATTGATTTAGTATTGCACTTCTAATAGTGGCAATTGATCATCTTCCTTTTCTGATTACTGATGATACTGATGGCTCAGCTATAAATGTGACTGGGTTAGGAACAGATTAAGTTGGGGAACTGGCATTTTCACATTGAAGAATCCTCATCAGGCTGCATACCTGTTGTTGGCTTTGTACAGAACGGTTTTGGTGAAGCTTATGGATAATGTCAGGTAATAAAAATAAATTACTGTAACAGTTAAACAAAATTGTCTGGAAATCTTTCTCTGAGCCAGCACCTTGGCACATCCCAGTGTGGAACATCAGTGTTGAGGATAGATAGTAGATCTGGTTTATAGCTAGTGTGTATTTCCTCATAGAAAACTGACATTATCATCATCATGTTAGCATAAGGAAGTGATGAGAACTGTTGATTAATTTGATCAATATGAGTGCAGTTACCAGGTCTGTTATACCTCATTCTTTGCTGAACCCTGTATGGCTACACGGTTGTTACTAACTTAATGTTGTATGGCTTGGTAACTGATATTATCAGCATTGACTTAATGTTGTATGGTCGCGTAACTGATATTATCAGTATCCACTTAATCTTCTATGCGTGACTAATGAACCGCAACGTGTAAGGTAATGCCGATTAGTTACACCGATTTGGTAATTACCAGTCATGGTCCAGCGGAATTGAAATCATTGTCAACGAAAACATCCAGCAAAAATTTGAGGATGTGAAATCACTTTGAGTCGAGTTATCGCCTAGTAGAAAATGATACCTGAAACAAGCTGAAGCGTTTAGCCAGGATTTGTGGATGTTGTTGATGAGAATTGGCTCCAACGCGGAGCTGACTCCAGGTACTAGTGATTATAGACAAATGTTCTGTCTACAGCAGACCGGAGTTGGATTAGAAAACATCTGATACCACAGCCACCTTGTCATACTTATTATAGCATTAGAGACACAAACTGATCTGACAACTGGACATCGTGTTAATCATTGTGATGATAATGTTTGTTTGTTGTCCTCGGGATGTAATTTATTGTTATGATATTTGTCTTATTATTAAGGTTGATGTGACATGTATAGCTAATAATATTAGTTATATACATTGAGGTATCGGCTTTAATTAACATTTCTCCATCTTTACGTTTGAAGTGTGTGTGTGTGTGTGTGTGTGTGACTTTTTGGTCAGTTGTAGACCTGATTTTGTCTAAATGAGAATAAAACTGAGTTTACATACTGAATTAGACGATTGTATCGATGTTATCACAACGGTTAACACTTCTGTGTAGATTATGTACACAATTATTATCAGATGTACTGTTACAAATGACTATAATAGTTTTTGTACTTAAAACAACAAAGTCTGCGATCATTAGGAGTAACCTTGGAAATCAGTACCCCCCTGTGTGTAAAAGTGGTCAGGAAGTTACTTAATTAGGTCATTTGACTAATTATTAGGTCACAATAGACAGCTGACTATAGTGATCTGAAGAGATAGGTTTTACATACTTGACAAACTTGTCTATGACATCAAACAGTCATCACGTGGATCTTTAGAATATTTAAAAAATCATTGCACTGGAAGTATTTTATGTAGTGTTTCCATGTACCTGTATCTGTCGATTATGTGGGATGTTTCATCTGATCATCTCATTTCCTTAGCGGATCACGCCTGTCTCGCATTTTATAGATATGACCAGTTTCCAGATCAAAACAAAAATCACTCGCTCACTTATCAATGTATGATTGTTTTAAAAATTGCAAATTACATTGGTTTGGGGGATTATTTACGGCATGGTAGCTAGTATATAATAATAATAAATAATAATAATAAATCTTTATTTCAGTCCATACTAATACAATACAAGTAACTAATTATCACAGTAAAGAGATTATGTACAACGACCCCCCCCCCCTCTCACTGTGTGTGTCCTAGAAACTTACAATTTCACCAAAGATATGTCAGTAGCATGATACACAAGATATGCTAGTTTACTCCCTATATATTTCACACTGATAACCAAGGTTATTGTTCATTGCGTTTAGGTGTGAATGTTGTGCCAGTTTTCTATAATTAGACATGGTGTTGTGTACTCTCCCGTGACACTGTTTCCTTGTTCCAGATGATTATTCTTGTACATGTTGCCATATGCTGTCATTGGGGGAAGAAAGGGAGAGAGAATCTTTGAATGAAAAACACTGTCCCTCCCCCTGTATAAGTGACTTAAGGAGTGACCTTTTCAACCCTACTGAAGCCCTGCTATAAACTATGTGATTGTTTGTCAAACAGTAACGGAGATATGTTCTCCTGGGCTCAGCCCCAAACCTTCTGTGTTTATCTGGAACAGATGTCATTATCAAAGTGTGGCAATAAGTATGGGGCAAGATGGATAACCTGTTCTATAGGATGTGGAAAACATAGTCTGACAGGATGACATAAACACGGTCAGTGAGCATCATTTGACTGCATTTGAACAGTTTTTGGTAAAACGGGAAAATAAACAACTTTAAAATCTTGTCCTCAAACGTTTCCCCAACTGTTTATTGTTCTGGGAAGTGAGCAATGTAGAAGTAAGATTATTTTAAAAATTTGACTACCCGGTCCACAAGCGTGCGTGTCCAGACATTACTGTAACATCGGAGTCGGATAAGAGACAACGGAGTGAGTAGTAGGCAGCCACAAACACTGGCATGTCTTCTCTCCGGGAGAGGCCACACTTGGGACAGATAGTAAAAACAGCTGACTGGGAGAATGAGACCTTTAAGTATTAGCGAGAGCGGGGCCGTATGATTGGCTGACAAAAATAGCCCCGGCCCAGTAGAACAGCTAGACGAAAGGTCTAGGTAATGTTCTTTGTTCTGGTGGCTTGGACACTGTGTGTGTGTGTGTGTGTGTGTGTGTGTTATTGGTGGGGGTGGTCGGTATGTGATACGGCTGTGTTAGTCGAACTAGCTTACTGTGTGTCGACTATATGGCCGCGAGCTGGCAGCACTTTGACGGCTGTAGGGTTTTTTCTCTCTCTCACTGCTCGCGCACACAGAGCGTGGCCAGCATTTAAAGTTGGGGATCAGCTGATCTAGAGACAGGCAGGCAGCAGGCGGGCAGACAGCGAACAGCAGTGACACGGCCACCACCAACAGTAAACTGACAACAGCTGCTTATATATATATATATATATATTGTCACTTAGCGAAACTACCTGCTGCGCCGACATGTATTATTATTATATAGTCTACTAGAAGTTAGAAACCGGCCGACCCACGATCAGCTGATTTCAGCGAGAAGTCTAGGTGCCGGCGTTTTTATACAACAAATGTGGCACTAGGCAGTTCTAGGGGAAACTTTTGGAATATACTAAATGTGTGTGTGTGTGTTCGATCGTTGGTTAAATACAGCACGACGAGAGCCTAGTCCGTATGTAAGTTGACATCGAATTGTAATTTTATACTCTATTATGAATCGCATAAATAAGAAGTTCGAGCTGTCAAGTATCGACTCGAATATAAAAGCTGAACCATTACCATAGCGTGCCTATAGTGTTCAAAGTGATATAGAGTTTATAATTATAATCCGTCAGCCAGTCACATATTCCGCCGACACCAAAAGGCGAAACCACCAAGATCTGTCTAACTCTAAGGCCAAGGACATAGATCTAGTATTACACTAAGATCTAGATCTAGACTGTGGATAGCAGTTTGTGTTCATGTAGATACATAGCCAGCCAACCAGTGGACTTTTTGTTACTTCGTAGATCTAGAAGATGTAGTGTAATTCTCACCTTTAGAGCCCATCGTGTATATTGTACACTATAGTATGGAACTTTGTTGGTGCTGCCCATCTTGCCTTCAGGAACGTACAAATCTCGGATCCAATAAGCTGAAACGGATTGATCGGTGTGTAGTTAATGAGAATAATACAGTTAGCAATAACAATATCAGTGCCAAGAAGATTATTGCTGATGATAGTACCGGTGTCGATGTCCATGATGACTATGATGATGATGCAGAGAATGTTAATGATGATGATGATGATGACGTCGATGTACGCCTGCTTGGTACGTCACCGACCCACGTCAAACACGTAACGTTTGCCGACAATAACCGGAACACGGACCCAACACTTTTCTCGTCTTCCAAATCCTATTTCGGAGCCTATCATCTGGATCCGAACGCCCTCGGACTGTCAGCCAACATGTGTGTGGCCTGCGAATGCCAAAAGCTACATTCCATGTCGTCATCGGGTAGTTCGGAGTCCGCCGCCGATCAGGGGATCCAGAGCCAGGATCAGGATCCTCAGACGGGTTATGTCCGTGATATGGTCAGTCCTGTGAAATTAGAACAGTATCATGTCATCCAAGAGGAAGACGCCGTCTTTGGAGACGAGATGACGAACGAGTTAGACACTACCGCACAAACGTTACCTCAGCTAATAGCAGATATGCTCATACCGTGTGATGTACTCGTCAACAACCGAAATGGGGTAGGTTGACATCTAGACATAGTAACTAGCTCTAGATTCATTATAATCTGTGGTCAACTCTCACCACAAACAGTGAAAAGATCTAGATTGTGATCTGTAAATTAAATCAATGTGTCGGGGGGGGGGGGGAATTTCCAAACTTAACTAGATCTAGATATGGTATACTTGTTATAAAGTTATCAGTGATAGGATGTGTGGTTATTACTCAATCCGGGAAAGGCTAAAATGACAAGATGGGTACTTATTATTTACACAATTAAATAGCATTCTGTAAAAACAGTGTATGTGAATGTCAAAATACAGATTTTCCTGTTGATCATCTGAATATACAAGATGGTGCAGGTTACATCCCTTTGATTCAGTATGATGATTTTAAAAGAAACTCCCCGACTTTTACCACCTCAAATCACTGAGTTGTAGTCTAGTCTAGAAGAACTTATTCTAGATATTTGAACTATTTGTCAACATGTTTTTATGTGATGAGTATTTTGGATATGTCCTGTGTCTTATAAAATCAGTCAAAGGTTGTTTATATATTCTGGGATATATAAACAGAATGTCAGTGGAACTAAAATACCATAACGTAGACGTAGAGAGCACGCTGTTCTTAACCTGTGATAAAATATCTGGGTGAGGCTATTTCTAGCTTACCTCAACACTGACTAAACGATTACCCCCAACCCACCTTGAGAGAATGTCACCGTGAACTTCTTGCAGGTGAAGCTGACTCGGTGTGTACCTAGATGGCTTAATGTCATTGATTTGGTTCCGTATTCACCATCAATCTGCGTTATAATATTTTAGCATTATGGTTTCTCTACCGTATAATATGCCTCGAGGGCAGTGACCACATATGAAGATCTTTATACAACGGCGACGGTCGAAGAAGTCTAATCTTACTCCTGTACAGAATAATAAGGGCTTCTGTAAATGGACCAGTCACTGCTGAAAGGTTGTGGACCTGGGTTCAGTCAATTGTCTCTTTGAACAATTAATGAAGGCTGAAATCGAAGAGGGAACTTAATATTTTATAAATGGTCACCTTCATCTGAGTGAATGGGCACGTAGTGGTATTTATGCTACATTCAGTGCCCCATACCTGCCCAGTTATCATGATCATTGTTGCAGTCTAAACTCAGACAGCTGATTGGCTAAAGTTGACTGGCCTAGTTGGCGCATGTAGACCAAAGTGCAACTAGTCCACTTTGCCCCTTCTGCCGTTTTCTTCAATTTTATCCGATGTCTCTGATTTTCTGATGAAATGACAGGTTTTAAAAAATCCAACTTTAGTCATACTATTACACTGGTGTGTGTGTGTGTGTGTGTGTGTGTGTAAAACAAACTCAAAATAATAAAAAGGTAATACTGTTGATCTTTAATGATTGATATAGTCAAGACTAATGACCATAAGGCATACTTGGTTGTTTATTTAGTCAGCAGTTTTATTACTCTTAACTGACTATAGAACATACATACAGTCAGTGGTATTATCTGGATTAGGTGTAGGCAAAAGGTCGTTTATTAGAGGGAGGGAGATTTATTCTGTGTCAATTATTGATTTATGTAGTAATGATTGGTGTAAAGATTTATATTGATTGGAAATAAACAATCATCATTTTAATTATCTTAATAGCAAATATCATGTGTTTTTTTCACACACACATACACACACAGAGGCCGACTAACTGACAGACTGCATTTTACAATACGGTCATAGGTATTATAAGCAATTTCCCTATAAATGTTTAGCCCATAAGTTAACCTGGAAATTTTAATTGTAAAACATTTGTGTTTGCCATCATTAAGACAGCTAGCCATCACATCATTAGCTACCATCCCAGGCCATCCCAAATAATGACAAGAAGCGTTATTGTTGTCATTTCTGACAAGTATATTTTTGGCCAGTCTTTTGCCACTTGGAATCATTAACAATTGTCTGTATCCGTGATTGACAGCCAGTCTTCCGTAGAGCGATGGAGTTTTCTGGTCACAGGCCAACAACCACCTGTAAGGCTACCTAGCTTTATGATAGGTAACAACTGATTGTGACAGTCTACCCCTTGTTTATCTTAGTAAATGAATAAAAGAGTAATATTTTATTGATGTTGAAGTCAGATTGCCACCACCCAGATAGCTGGATGGTCTCCATGCCGTTAATGATATTCAATGTGCACAATTAAACAGATTGGGGTTAGCTTATCATGGCACTATAAAATTATCTATAAAAAAATACACTGAAGTAATCACAACCACCTGCCTGGTTTTAGGTACCAGCTCAATCACTGACTAGAATCTGGTGCCAGTTTAGTGACGTCACACCTGGGTTATGGGGAATAATCTGTTAAAGCAGGATGTGCTGTCAGATGGTTACATTCGTGTTATTAGGCATGTTAATTAATCAAGGTTTCAAGAACGCCATATCTGCCTGTTTTAATCACCAAACGTCCCAGAAATACTCGGACATCACTCAGTTTTTCAATATTTGCTGGTTTTATTCTTATTTCGGAGTGTTTTTGTGTGAGCCAACATCTTGGCGTTCGGTAAGAGTTGGCCAGATGTTTGTACTATAGCAAGTGAATTATCGAAATAACTGAAGTGTACAGTTGGCATTCCATAAGTCTTTTATCACCTTCTCCTGGATGTTTGTTGTGTTGGAGATGTGGAAGGAGCTTTTTGACCTGAAAGTAGAAAAACCTACAAGAAGGGGGTCCGACACTAAGGTTTTACTTTGTTGAGGTTTGGCTGTTTTAGTTCATACAAGCAAAGTTTTGTTTCCAGGTAACTAATGGCTGTCTGGTTTGGTTAACAAATGACTTTGTTTCCATACTGGATGAGTATATATGACAGATACTGATAGCATTATATCTGTGGTGTATCTCAGTCTGTGTTAGTAATATTAGACGAGAGAAATTTTGACGTGACGATGTAGTTATTTTGTTCTTATAAATTATATTTCATTGTTTAAGATCATCATTACTGAAACTTTAAAGTGGCTTAGCTGTGGTAGTGTTTCTAGATAGTTCTAGAGCGTTGTTCCGTTCTATTCCTAATACCGACCTATTGGGAAGCCGAGCCCTTTCCACGTAACTCAGTGGGGCGCCTCCGTGGTCTAGCGGTAGCGTGTTGGACCACAGATCAGTACCACCCGTGTTCGAATCCAAGTGTGCGCATATCTCGATGTTGTTTTCGTCTTTCACTTCGTCTCATTACATTAGGAGGTCGCTCGGCCCGTTTAGCCTACCTTGTGCACAAAAGTGGCCGTAAAACATCAATCATCATCATCATCCACGTAACTCAGTTCAGCAGATGTAGATGTGTGTGTGTTCAGCTTTGTTAAGTGCCAGGATATAATATTTGTTCTCTCTTTCTCTTCGTCCGTGTATGTGTGCTTGTATTATAATACTCCTATAGCTGCGACCTACATGCTGCTATGGTTGTTATATTTAAATATTGACATGATATCATTTATAAATATTGACTTTTGCCTCCAATTATTTAAATTCTCTATCTTTTAAGTGGGTCATTTCAAAGTTTATTTTAACACCAGCGTGATCTAGAGTAACAAATCATCACATCTGTCTGGTTTAAAGGTAGAATCCACATATCTTATATAGAGCTCACATATTAAAAACTGTTTATCATAATATGTAACTTAATTTCATGTGATCTAAGGCATTATCATAACAAGCTTATACACCTATACACCTACGTATTGTTTGCATATTTGCCATTTGTGGTTGACGATTTGCATATAATCCGGCTTTTTAACTTTTTATAAAGATTTGTTAATATGGTTTTATTTCCAAACATTCTAGGACACTGAATGGCCTAAATTGTGCCGATGTGTCGTTAAACAACATTCATCCATCCATCCTAAGGCATTGTCAGTTCAAAGTTTTGATGTTTATTATTTATTTCAGTATGTAATGGTTGATTTTTATTTAAGTTTTGGTGATTTGGTTAGATACTTGTCTGACAATTGGAATATTCTAGCAATAATAATAATTAATAACAAAAAAATGATTATGGGGTGTATTGTAAATTCTTCCATTTGAACCATATTTCCATGTCTTTTTCGATGTGATTTCATAATTCCTGAGTACAAGAAACCTCAAAATCTGAAAATCTTTAAGGTTTTGTGTTTTTTGTCTTGTAGACTGTGTCAAATAAATAATTTAATTTAGAATGTTCTAATTTTAAAGCCTTTTCCCTGATGAAGGTTATAAAATTAGTTCCTAACTAGTTTACAGTTGTTTAGGGTCAGGACAAATATTATTCATCATTATAGATACCAGTACTTTACTTTGAGAGTTTATGCATTTGATTGGCTCCTACTGGAAAGGGTGTTTTTAGTAAATTTGTACTATTATTATTGTTATTATCATTATTGTTATTAAGCTGTTAATTTGTATTCATTAAATATTTTATATTGTTTAATATCTGTGATAGTAAGAGACCTTGTAGGACAGGCCACAGTTTTCAGTAAAGTAGATGGTTAATCATTATAATTTGATGTTAGAATGTTACAGAATGACGACATACACTGATCAGACTGTAACATGGCCCTTACCAGGTTGTATTGGCATCATGAACAATATCTGTAAATGGAAGGTGTATCACAGATTCTCTTAACAATGTATATAGGTGTGTGTGTGTGTTGTATGTGTGTGTGTGTGTGTGTGAATATACACTTAGTCCAGGGCTTTTTTTAATTCACTGAATTGTTCTGTGTGATAAAACTAGTTTGTAAAGTAACTGACATTAAATTAAAAAAAATCCTCAACTTGTCTTATGAAGACGTGGATCAGGCTTAAACAGTACACGTGTACAAGAATGACGTGTACAAGAACTATGTCAGATGGTAACAGTAATGGAACCTATTCTGTACTAGACATGGCAGTCAAGGTATGTTAAACATAAATTAATTAGTACTGAACTCTTTATGTTGCAGTATCTACAGAACCTCTTCTGGTTCCTTGCGACCTGGACTCTCTACTATACAATCGAGTGAGGATAGTTTTTGTTGAGCCATTATATGCCTTGATGTAGTGATTTGTGGCAGACACTTGGGTCTGATTCATTGTGTCAGATTCAGCTGCTATTAATGTGTACTTTGGTCTCTAATGCCCATAATGAGAACACCAGTTGTTGATGAAGTTCGCATCCCTAAAAACAGCCAAAACACTTCATGTACATAATGGTGCCATAAATCACCTCTACTGCTACTATATCTGTTGGGCATGCATCATTCCAGCAATGTTTATGAATAAGTTTATCTTTTAATCATGCTTACACCCCCCAGCCATGAATGGTTTGTTTGTTTCTTGTTATAGATTCATGCCCTAGAATAATTTTTTAAATAATTATACTAATATCATCACCAGTTAATTTCAGTTTTATTATGCACATTCCTTCCCATAACGCCAAACTTGTGCAGTTAAAACTACCAAAACATTGTGGTTTGTTAATAGTATTATTTTTATATATCTGCCAAACAGGGCCATCCCTAGTGACCCAAACCCTATTACACACACACACACACACACACACACTTGTATCCTTTATGTCCAGGTCAGTCATGATCTGGATAGTTTGTTATTTTATCATGTGCATAATTTATATACATTTGTTCTTTTATATCCACCCAATTTATGGGAGGGCAGATGAAATTAATTAATTAATTAACAAATTTGTTAATATGTTTCCAAGCTTTTAACAGACCAGTTAGTAGCCATATTAAGTTCATGTTATCATCCAGTGTTAGTGTGATGTTCTGGTGTCAGACAGGTTCATCTATAGTGTGAGGAATGGAATCTCATATCACTCAAGTAGGTGGTATTCTTTAGTGTGGTAATTATCCCAGAGCCTTGTTATAGTCAGTTCAGCTGTTTCTGTTTTGACAGACTGACGTTTATATGTGTCCCTGGGGATAGCAAGAATGGCATTTCTACATTGAATCATAATGTTTAAATAATGTGCTCGTCACTATCTCCTCAACTGCCGGTGACAGTGTGCACTGACAGCCAGGTGACATTCGCTTGTAGTCACCGAATTTAGACCATTGTCCACCACATTAAGCCTACAACATGCTGTAATTAATAGACACTTGTTGGAGACTTCAATACCATTTATTTTACTATTTTAGGCAGAAAAGGAGAAAAGGATGTGGCCCTCAGGGGGGGGGGACTTTTGTTGGTGTGGGTGATTAGTGTGCCTGGGGAATATCACCTGGGACAATAAACAGGGAAGACCATGACATCAAAGCAGCCATATGAAGTGGAGGTGTGTTCTGTCTTATAGGCAAATCTTTGGCCAGGCTTAAGTAATATTAGCTCCTGGACTGTTTGAAAGTGTTGCCGGTTAACACACACACACACACACATCTTTCTCTCCCCGACCAGGACCATCTGGTGCTGGTGGGCTGTTTATGGGGATCTCAGGCTTGTAATAAACAACTTTTGATGTAAGCCAAAGTGCAGCGGCACTGTGTCCAGTGCTAGCCTAACCTAGGTCAGGTCGGCTCTCTGTGCGGTGTGTGTGTGTGTGTGTGTGTTGCCTAGATAAAGTAAATAGTAACTGATCATGTGCATACAAAGCCTATTGTTGTGAGCTTTTGACTTTTAACAGAAGACAAATATAAAATTTTATAGGTCTCAGTTTCTTCTAATATGTTTGTATAAGTGATGATTTAAAAGTCTCCCTCTCTCTCTGTCTGTGTGTGTGTGTGTTTGTTTGTGTGTGTATTGAATCAGCGAGATTATGCAATAATTGCATCAAAAAATCTTGAGCAAATGCCTTTTCACACACTTGTTCATTCAGAGAGACAGAGTACTGGTAAATCACAAACTGGCTAATGTTTTCTAACTGAACAGTAACAGGCCTTCTTGTTTACCAGATTGAGGTTTGCACCGACTTAACAGCGACCTGGAAACAATTTTCAATTGTACTGAACTTTGTTTGTGGAGGATTTATTCTGCTAACAGTTGTAGACGTTCAGCTGAGCATGACTCTGGATGGAAATTAAAAAAAATATATATATATACGGTACAGATCAGAATGAAAACCTGACGCAAACCCTGGACAATTGCCCTCAGATTCAATGACAGAATAACAATAGAAGCTAAAAATTGAGTAATCACCCTTTTATCTTGTTCAAAGTAAAGGCTGAATTAAACTTGATGACTTACGAGGCTTATTTCTGGTAAGAGCTGTTGATTCTGAGAACTCTGGCATCTGAATCATCTTACTTGGTGAACTATAGTGAGGAATGGAACCGGTTGTTGGTACTTGTGGTGTCAGTGACAACTACTATTGAGGAGAACCCTAGATGCAGTAGATCAGTGATAACTA
Organism: Paralvinella palmiformis; assembly: GCA_025642065.1. Lineage (NCBI taxonomy): Eukaryota > Metazoa > Annelida > Polychaeta > Terebellida > Alvinellidae > Paralvinella > Paralvinella palmiformis. The sequence goes on along the minus strand of JAODUP010000517.1, from coordinate 42,872 downwards.
ATGCTATATATACTCTGGTTCAGGTTCTCTTGGTTGTGGACTACCGTGAAAATTTGGAGAATAAAAACTTAGAGAAAATTCGTGGAATATTCTATGAGAGCAAGCACTGGCGCTCACTTTTAAAATGTGTAATGATGGTGAATGTTAAATGAGGCAGATCAATATAAATGATTAAGAACAGACTTGCTTGAGATATACTGGCTCCTGTTTTTAGTTTCTTTTAAATATTGAAAAAATATATGTTGCCATGGTAATGTGATAATTTCTTGTTACACCACCGGTTGGGTACCGTGTTTGTTATCAGGAATATTCTGCTTCGTTCTTCGTATATTAAATATTTCTACCAATGATGAATATATGATTTATTTCAACAGTTGATGTCTGTATCGGTGGGTTGATAGTTCAGTATGTGGTAGATGAGTGAGGTACCTGATTATTTGAGGTAAATATGGTTAGAGGTAGTAGATTCCCATGGCAGTTGTTGATGATGATGATGTCAAATTAAGCAGGTATTTAAATCAGAGCCAGTACATTGTGAGCTGTTTAGCTCTTAACAAGAACTTAAAACGCTGATCCTACACAGTGTTGGCAAACCTGTATAATTGATAACAAAATTAATACACCTTGAACGCGTTATTATCATTATCATCATCGTCATCATCGTCATCATCATCATTATAAACCCATTGCTGTACTAGAACAGATTACCTAAGTGTTGATTTAACAGCCTGATGTCAACGATATCAGATGCCCTGTAGCAAGATGGTGACGACACCAACAGGTTTGGTGGTCATCTCCAAGCTCTGGTACCAGTTACTGTTAGACACAGAACAGCTGACCTGTCTTGTCGACATCATCACCACCATCTACTGTACCATCATACTGGGCAGTCACCGCTTCCTGGTGGTCTATAGTTTTCCTGTCTGTCCCCACTGGACATGGCTCCGGCTGTTACGGCCTAGCCTCCAGCTGGGAGGTGGAAGGCGCCGGTTGACAACCCCCCTCCTCTATCTATCTATAACCAGCCATCTTACTCCTCATCATTGTTATTATTATTACTAGCAATAGTAGTATTGTTATTGATAACTATTTTCACATCATAAAAATCACTGTCTATTCAGCTCCAAGCTCAGTTGGCCACCATTTGGCTGTCGCCTACCATAAAAACGTGGCTGCCATTAGCGTGAACGTTTATTTAGGTGTTCAGGTTCCGGGGCTGCTTTCAATTAGTCAGGTGACTAGTACCAACTAGTACTGGTCGTGTACACGTTGTTGTTGAAGACATCTACGTCCCGAGACACGAACTAGTGTCGTCAGTTGGACCAAGTCAGCTGACCACGGTTGATGATGTATGGTATAAGAGGATGTCCCACTGTCTGTGTAGGCGTAGTCAGACTGATGTTCTCCCTATAAATGGCGATCTGTCAGAGGATCTATCTGTCATTGTATATGATGGTCTCCCTGGTAACGGACAGACCACTATGTTATACCTGAGGGAAGATCTTCATCTGACAGACTACTATGATGTTAGTACTACGAGGTGTCAGTGTGTGAGGTATCTCTGGTGTTGACTGTTTTAATTTGTTGTTTTGTTGATGATCATACTGTTGTTTTTATTCATACTATATCTTATTGAAATGTGCCATCAATAGGTAGAATATGATATGATTATATATATGATATAATTATATAAATGATATAATTAAAAGATGTATTGAATTTCATTCTCCGAATAGATATTTACCTGTCATGTTCGTGCCCGTGTGTGTGTGTGTGTGTGTGCTCACCAACACAAGACCAGCATATCCTTACACTTCGTTTTATATACATTGTTTATCATTAATTTGCCAATAACTAACGATGTTGCTTTGTTGTCATTCTAGGTGATACCTGTAGAAACAGACAGCGATGAGGTGAGTAGGTCTTACATAATGCTTACTGTAGAGCTCATCATTTGGTATGGTTATCATCTGCCAAACAGCTAATATGGAAAATAGATTATATGATGCCAGCACCTCAATTAGATTATTTATGGACGTGAAGTATTTGTGATTAAAATTAGTCAGTCCCCACATTTAAAATGGTCTTAACACGAAAAGTGCTTGTGTAAATCTGTTTCAAAAAGAAAGGGAATGCCACGTACAATTTCTTCAACGGAAAATCACCAGAAATACCATTACTGTTAAATATTTTACAAAATGTTGTTAGGCGCTCTGAAGATTCACCTAAAGGCAGATGCCAGCTTGTTGAGAGTAACACAAGTGTTTAGCGTAGTCAGCGTATGTAATCTTTTTTCTATATCTGTAAGACATGTTCATCTGTGTATAACAACCATCATACTTTGGGGTAATTGTACCGAACGTTGTATATTGTTTTTGCACATTTTAAGACGGTGTAGTAACATCGAAACATTTACAGGGACTATTTTTAGAATTATTGTCCAAGATGGATTTATCAACGATACCGGTATAATAATGGGACATTATTGGTTGGAGTGTGCGTGAAGATTGTGTCAGGTATTTGTTATATTTGTGGCTTGGCTAGTCAGGAGAAATATTTAACTGTATACACACTGATTAATAGTTTAATTTCTGAAAATGGTGATAAAAAGCTTGGAATTTAGTCGGAGTCTGGCAACCCCCCCCCCCTAGCTGCTATAGTTCGCTGTTGAATCCCCAAACTCTACAGTTTTTCGTATTGTAAATGCTACAGCCTTCTTGTATGTGAAATGTTTTTGTAAAACTTGTGTAGAACCTTATTTTACGAGGTAAAACCCGCTACCAGGCTATATTGTTTCATTATCTGGCAAGCTACTTACTCTACCGGGCTGGGCTGATGATGTTACACGAGGACATGCCACTCATTATAACACTTATGTAGCTCAGTACAAGTCAGGTAGCTCAGGTAGTATCTGATAGAACGTTATTGGTGTGTGTGTGTATGTATCACCGACACCTTAGGGATGGGTCTACTGAGTATAAACGTTTATCTTGTCCTTGCTGTCATCTCTGTGTGCGTGCGTGTGAGTGAAAACACTACAGATGTTTTGGCAGTATATGAAAATACACTGGCACAGATTGTCGAAATATTACCAAACCGGTAGCCGGCACGTGTTTGATGAAACTGGTTTAAAAAACACAATGAGCCACTTTATTCTGGGCTAGTGTGTGTGTGTGTGGGGGGGGGTACTCATATTTAGACTGTTTATGAGGACCATACTGTACCATGGTCCAGCCTCTGTAGTTAATCCAGTGGCAGGGGATGTTCACTGTATACCTGTATGTATAGTAACTATGATAATGTCTTCCTAGTTATTGTATCGTTGGTCATATGTCATTTGCTGATGTTTGTTATCGATAAATCCAGGACACTTGACCTATTTATGAACGCCGCGCGCGCACACACACACAGAAGGGGGAGGGGGTGGTGTATATATTGCGATGAATGTGTTTGCTTGTCTGAACTTTATATTTTTTACGGTTAGATCTAGAATAGAGATGAGAGTGGGCCATAATATTGACCTTATCAACAAGGCAAAAAATTACTGTTAAGATGTGCCTTACGAATGTCGATATTAGCTGTCTTATTAAACTGATTGATGGATGACCCGCTGACGTGTAGGTGTTAACAGGTGTCTAATCTACTCCGACTTATTGCTGGTACTCCTATTAAATATGCTATATCCTCTTCACCAGTCTATCACCTAGTTCCTTGATATATAGCTTATTTGACGATGAAGATGATTGATGTTTTACGGCCACTTTTGTGCACGAGGTAGGCTAAATGGGCCGAGCGACCTCCAAAGGTAATGAGACGAAGTGAAAGACGAAACAACCTTCAGATATGCCCACGTCGGGATTCGAACACGGGTGGTAGTGATCTGTGGTCCAGCACGCTACCGCTAGACCACGGATGCGCCCCTATAGCTTATTTCAGAACGCAACACATTCGAATATATATATAGTGTATGTATGTGTGTGTGTGTGTGTGTGTGACTTATGGATGACAATATCATTACCATTACCGTGTTTTTTTTTGTGTGTCCTATTTTAAGATCAAGGCCTTGGTTGTCCCATTTCATGATCAAATCATGTCTCTGTACCTTATAAGTGATACCCGGCCAAGCCATCTGGCCACCATAACTTTCTTGGTCCAGCCTCCCCGTCCGAGGACCCTAATGAATATGCTAATTTATGATTGATTTTGGTCCGGTTTATGCAGATTTAAGCGGTCAGGTAGACAAAGGAGGCGATGTTTGTTTCCATCAGACCGACTTTTGTTGACTTTATTTGCATATTGTCGTCATCCAGTTGGCAGAGAAGTGAAATGCTCACAGAGCACTGGAGCTTTTGTCTGTCTGTCTGTGTGTGTGTGTGTGTGTGTGTAGAAATGATTGGTAAAATTGTAAATATCGTGTTACTGATATACATCTCAGGGTTGTAGAATCATTGTGTATATATTAATTGAGTATATATATATATATATATATATATATATCACCATACTGGTCTCTCACTCCGTGTGTGTGTGTGTGTGTGTGTGTGATCATCAGTGGGTAATTTATCTAAAAATACCTACGGTGCCTTGACGTGATCCAAATACGCTAACATGGTTACTGGCTGTGAGAGTTCCCCCCCCCCCATAATGTGTTATTCTTATCAGTGTATAGTTCAGCAATAATAATTTGGGATAAACACCACAAACTATATGCTAGAAGTCCGTGACTAGAACACCACAGTCAGTAAATACACACTGTTCCTCTGTGTGTGTGTGCGTGTGTTTGTGTGTGTGTGTGATACGCTAAAGATGATGACAAAGGCAAAACGTCTTAATAATACCAAAGTTAAGATGTCTAATATATTAAAGATGAAAGCCTTACTTTTAATATTCTCAATAGTGCATTTGTCGCACCATATTATTGATCATTTGTACATAAAATACTGGGACACCACTTAAGAGTGGAAATGGGAAACGTTTTACTTGCAAAGACATGAACCAACGAGCTCAGCTGCAGCTTAAGATTTTTCTCTATTTAAATTATTGAGTATTACTATTGGTGTTTTTTTCTTCTCTCAATTCGGTCGACTTATCCTTTGAATCTAATAATTTTGTTATGCTTATTATTCAGAACTGTTCAGCGAGTAGTGAGTAAGTAGTTTCCGAAGCTTCTAAGTGGTTTCTTATTGTAATCCAGATCCAGGTAGTCGGAATAAAATATTTATGCCGACATTGCTTTCCACAAATTGTTACTTGCCGTTTCCATGCCAGATGGTAATTAAACACCCTTAGTTAGGCTTAGGTTGATCTATCTTAGCTTTTGATCTACTTTATATATAATCAATTATTTGAGTACTTCGTGACAGCTACAGCAAATTGTATGTTGTGTGTGTGTGTTGAGAACTGTATTGGGAACTGCACATCTGACCAACTTCTGGATAAGTCCGATCCATGACTGGTAAAACGCCGATATTCTACTGAGAGAAGTAGCTCTCAAGCTACCTAACAACCTTGTAGAACTCAACAGGTAATGCAATTCTGATCCCTAGGGTTCGGATAGCTTAATCTACATGTGTACATCTTATGTCTGAGCTAAAATCTTCTGGTTTTAAATTATAATTCTATCTCGCTAGATATTGCATTATACTTTGTTCAACACAGTTGTTATATAACCATTTGATATATATCAGATGTGATATTACCTCTATGCCAAGTATCCTAATTGGTATAACTGTAACTTTAGCTGAAGCAGTTTTACCGAGCCCGTTGGATGTTTGATTCTTTGGCTATTTTATCCTCTACCGAAATATACACGTCCTTATTAAAAATGTAAGTAAGATTGATTCTAGCCGTTTGATATTTCCACTTTATATCACAACAAATATGGCATATGATCATGGTGTCTGTACCCGAAACCTTTTGGGCTTGTGGCTACTGCAGTCGGGTGCCTTATTAAGCATTCTTAATGAATTTTCGCCTCTCCGGTTTGCTTATGGTTGGTCAGCATTGTGTAGGAACATTATCAACAGTGTGTGGTTAATCGTCATTAGGATCATCTGGGGAAAAATATAGTGGCCAACAGACACTTGCTTTAATGTGATCGAAAACGTTGTTTTATCGCATTCCAATCTACTTAATCCATAAGCCATGATATAGCTCGCTTGAGCATACCTCTCAGTGTTAAAACTAAAACATCCCAGGAAAGTTCCAGGTGGAAATTTGAGAATGTAAGCAATTTATAGGACTCATTGACCGAATTGTGGATAGCCAATCAGGCGCTTTGTTTGTATTATACCATGCGGTATGTAATAATTGGTATTATTTGATGAATCTCGGTTACAGTTTTTGTCACCCGTTTTGGCTTGTGCCATAAATGATTGATTATTTGGTGATGCGTTCATGTGGAGTTAAGGTAGATATAATATGTTATATAAACTGTGTAATTTGTCAGTAGTGTATCTTGATCGTGTGTGACTGGTGTTACTAGTGCTGTGACTTAACAAAACATATTATCGCTCGCTCGTATGGTTTACTCACGTATTGATTACATCATCGGAGGACCCATGCGCTGAATAGATTCTTTTTGTATGAAAAAGTTATACAATGTCTGATCTGTTTGACATAACACATGGTGTGTGTGTGTGTGTGTGTGTGTGTGTGGAGGGGGGATAACCAGCAAACACGACAAACTACTCCTATAACAATATATATATATATATATATATATATTGTTAGATGGGAGTCGTCTGACACGTTATAAGGTACCCCCTCTCACTCTGTAATCGAGTAACTAGGGTTATAAAACGTTATGTTTGTACATGATGATGTGAGTGGTCATAGAAAAAGCCTGTTTCTAGCTGGTTGTTCTATATTTGTGCCTGTGTGCGCGTGTGTGTGTGTGTGTGTGTGTGTGAGAGAGATCAGACTCCCCACTCTTAACACTCAGGGGCCATCTTGGTACATTGCTAATCACCTGATACTGCTATGGCTATGAGTGATGTGTTAACATGGGCCACAAATGTGAAGTAGAGTTTTATAAAGAAGTTATCTTAACTGGCCTAGATCTCTTAGCTCCATTGTGTCTCTGTCTATATCCTGGCTTCATATTGTCATATCTATACTAGATAATAACAGATTTGTGGTGGTAGTTATAATAAATGGAAACACCAGGCTAAAGGTGTGTCTAAACTGATCTTTACTGTCTAAACTGATATTTTTTGACACAATACTATAGCCTAACCTAAATATTGGTACTTTAATGTTGGTCTCTAGATATGTTCACATTATTTCCCTTGCTGACGTCTATACATTTCACTGAATTTCTCAGCCGACATGCCAGTATCCAGCTTTTAGCTTATAGAATATATTGCTCTTGTATTGTCATTTGACCCAGCCATGTTCTCATTTACAGTGGACAGGATTTCGCTGTACCAGTGAGTGAGTGAGTGAGTGAGTGAGTGAGTTTAACCGGAGTATGAAATAGAAATATCTATGTCAACTATACAAACTCAGCTATCAGTTAAGCTGCTGGTTAACTGATAAATTTGTAATATAAAGGTAATAAAAGACCCATCACAGTTAATGGCGCCATCTATCTAGTCAGTCTTCCACCTAAAGTAGCCCTTTGTTACAGATATGTGATACTTTGATAAACATTAGATAACACAGGGATTAGATAATAGAGGGATTCTACCTCCCAGGCTCTATGTGTCAGGTACAAATTGTACTAAAAGTATAGTTTAATATAAGTTGAGTTTTTGTAGAATTGTCCTGGTGAGGTATTTATTTGTAAGTGTGAGATCGCCCCTAAAACATCACGATCATATTAGAATGACAGATACAAGTTCGGGATCACCTGATCCATGTGGTAACCCTAAAACATCACGATCATAATAGAATGACAAGTACAAGTCTTGATAAAACTTAGAAATTAACATAGGTGATGGTGTGATTGTATTTGTATGTTGTTCATCTGTACTTACCTGTGTAATTATTTGGCTAACCAAACAGACTGCACTGGTAATAGACGGATTGGCAACGAATGGCTGTTGGGGCAAGCCTTCTGGTTTATGTCTGAAATATTAGTACACAGTCACTGTGGTCAGTTAACGCACACATACACACATACGCACAGATCGTGATCAATGTTAATCTAACATTGGACACAGTGCTGCTGCACTTTGTCTCATATCGTATGTTACTTAACTTCAAAATGTTTATTTTTACAAACGAGACTAATCCGATGTTAGATTTGAGTACAGTATTTGTATTTTCTGTTGCTGTCTTTGTGGAGTATAATAGGATTATATATTACCTAAGATTCGGTGGTCGTCCCAAAATCCTTTGTCCGTGCCTTTTTATATGGCGTAATGCATACTCAACATTGTGTGTGTGTGCGCGCGTGTGTCTGTCATTATTGCCAACTGGACATGATTGTTGCACAACACACCCATTACACAATTGTAAAACATGAAATAGATTTTAACTTTGCTTGATTGTGTATCATCTAGGGCACATATTTAACACCTTTGTTTAACAATCTCAAGTTTTGTAGTGGAATAATAAATGTTCTCATTATGTACATGCTAACTTCTTGTCACATTTGATATATGGGGAAATAAAATTATAGGATAATTTTCATTTTACAACATCATCTCAGAGAGCTTTGGGATGGTGAATTAAAAATCTCTAGTACTTCATTTGAATTATTAATTAGAAGACAAATCATGATTAGTGGGTTTTCATCCTAAGACCTATCATATCCCTCCTTTTGTTGGCAGTGTCCGTGTTCCATCAAACAATATTATATCACTAATAACTTGATGCTGTTGTCATTCCAGGTACAGAATCTGTTTGTCGACGCTTTCCTACACAACAACCGCTTGGAACACATGATACAAGTAATGGGATATCATCCACATTACCTTGAGAGCTTTCTCAAGACCCAGCAGTATTTGTTACGCGGAGACGGTCCACTACCTTATGACTACAGGCACTACATTGCTATTATGGTGAGTACAGGTTACTAATACCACAAATACACGCGCACACATATATACACATACACACATGATAGTGGGTTAGAAGTTACTAGAGTGACCTTTGCAGAAGTACTGTATGCCTATTTCTTCGCGATAAATGAACCCACACATTTACCTATAATCTTACTGGCCTATAGCTGAATACAATATGTATGCATCATTTGTTTGTCCACATCCAGATAGCTCTCTCTCTCTCTCTCTCTCTTTGTGTGTGTTTTAATGTCTCAGTGGCTAAACTTCTAGCACCTATGACTGAAGGGCGTTTTATCTTTTATTTTGACTCATTACCTTAGAGTTAGAGGGTTGCTTGTCCCATTTAGCTCACCAATGTGACCAAAAGTGGCCCTAAAACAAGAACACTTATTATAATATAACCCCTAGATTTTGTAGGTAGTTGAAAGGCTGAGCTAAACTGTATCTAATGTAGCAACTTGTATCAACTGCCAGCACTACTGTATATATAGGTTAACTAGGGTATCACAGCTTACAGCATATAATGCATAAGGTGTCATCCTAACATAATTTAGACACACAATATATAAAAAAATTCTGATAGGTTTTTAGTAAATTGGCCAGTAGAGTAGACTTCTGTCCTGAACCTTTTATAAAGTTCATTCCAGCATATATAGTCCGTGTTTGTGTCTGTTAAACACAATCAATGTATCATGTTTGGTTACTTTGGGCCCTTAATGGGTTTACCCTGTCATTTAGAAAATGAAAAATTACACTTTTCAAGGTCGTATCTGCAGAAAATTGCTGGCCAGGGTCTGCCATGTTGCTGTATGACTGTTGTCAGTGTTTGAGCCAAACAAACATGGGTTAGCCTGCCCCTGGAAACTTTCTAGCCATTGATTTGCATAAATTGACATATATTTTAATCTCTCTCTCTCTCTCTCTCTCTATATATATATATATATATATATATGTTTGTGTGTGTGTGTGTGTGTGTGTGTGTGTGAGGGGGGGGGGTTATTTCACGACACTCATTTTCAAACTAGTACGGCTTACGTATGTTTTGTATGTTTACCTTTGCCTATAATACGTGTCAAATATTTTTTTCTTCACTTGTTTCCAACCAAAAGTTTTAATAAATTCTGGTTTAATGCCCTTAAACATCGGTGAATAGTCGTTTTATGTCGGGGAGCTTTAGAGCTAGGACATTTAGGTCAGGATTAGTTTTAAGAGGATATTTAGGCCATGGTCTAAAATCAGTCCAACTATATGAAATATGTCGAAGAGAAAATAAATTATTAATAATATCCAAATATATTACAGAAATGGATGATGTTTGATAATATGTAATCATTATCAGCTAGAAGTTGATAATAATAATAATATAATGTGATAACATAATGTACCTGGCCATCTCTTTATGTCTATTCTGTAGCACAGAACCACTGTTTACACTAACCTGGTTTTCTTCTTGAAAAAAATATAGACTGATTCTGTGTTTGTTGAAATTGGTTCAAGTGTTTTTGTTCAAGCTGTTGTACTTTGTGAACGTTAAGTCTATTGCTTGGCCTGTCATATATATATATATATATATATATATATGGTCTATGTCATACTTGTTGCCAGAAACATACACCTTTGGTCAGGTTTAAAGACAGTTTTTATGTTAGTATTTTAAATGACAAAACACTTGATTTCTAGTCGTGAGTCAGTAGTCCCATGGGGTTATTGCTGGGATGGCAATCTTTGCTGAAGTCTCTCCCTTTGTACCGGAACCTGTGCTGACTCCGGCTTAATGTCATATTACTCTATGCTGCAGGTTTTGTCACTTGATCTATAATCATTCATCAAAACCAACTAGATAATCATTTTGTAAGATCAAGCCTAGACCATACGAGAAATATTTCATATTTCACTACTGATACAGTGATCTTCCCACAAACCATAATGCTGTGGAAAGGATATTTCTCCTCGTGATGGATTTCACCTTTTAACCTTTCCCTAGTCAAACTCGGTTCAATATGAGGCCATATAATATATTGATATAAGCAGTGACCTATATTTGTTTCTCTTCCATGTCATTGTGACTTAGTTAGGCATAAAAAAGAGAATATAACCAAGTGACGTATCTGTACTTAGAATGTTTCTCTCTTAACCCGAAGCTAATCAATAGTTAGCTGTCTGTGTGTATTAATCACAATGTGGCAAATATGTTATGGCTGTCTACTTACTTAATGTGTTACTTTATGATTTAGAGTAACTAGCAGACCATTTGATATCTGATATAATTCACCTTTTGTTTGTCAGTTGCCACTCAGTAAAAGATAATTGCTATAATGAGTTAGCAACATTTACCAATGTTGTTGTATCGTTGTATTGTCCCGTTTGGGTTGATGACTAACCTGTGAGTGAGTGTGTGTTTTGATTGTCAAATCTAGCCCATATTAGGGCTAGGTGTTATTGTGTAGGTAAATGTAAGGAAACATTCAATAGTGACATCTACAAGTAATACACAGTTTGTTGTGAGAGCTCCCAACTGTCTAGAATGATTATAATGCCATATTATTTACAACTTACACATTTACATTGTGTTTTGATAGACATTCTAGAAATTGTAATTATATTTTATTTAAGTCTTGTATCAGAATTAAAGTTTAAACAAACTTGGGACTCTTGCCACATTCCTGTTAGATCTTTTGTCTGAAGAACCCCCCCCCCACACACACACACACACACACACACACACACACACACACACACACTACACACACGGGAGAGAGAACACATCAAACACACACACACACACCACACACACACACACGCAGAGAGGGGTGGGGGTGATTGTAACACCTTAATCACAAAACGGTCATTTAGTCTCTTGATGACATGTGTAAGAATATTGCTGGTTAATTTAAAACTCCGTGAAGTCCAAACCTAGAGGGTACTGAGGGAGTTGATGAGGTAGTGGTGTGTGTGTGTGTGTGTGTGTGTGAAACGATCTACTATTATAAAGATTTATTTATTACATGTTTAGTAGACGAGAGAGAGAGAGAGATCCTAAGTTCACTTGGTACAACAATCAATATCGGTTTGGTTTAGCGGCATAATTGTAGATTATTTATCCTAAAAACTAAAATGGCGGCTAGGAATGAGGTTGTTTTACCGAGCAGAAATAGCCCCATATGATGTCATAGAGTTCTCTACGTGTCGACATTTAGAGTATATCTTTATATCATCATCAATCACCACACGTATACCTACAGGAATTGCGACGTTCTGAATTTTAAGCCTATACAAAAAAAAGGAAGAAAGTGCTGATGTATCAGTTTAGACAGCGCACGGTCTTCATAGTTCGTCATTCATAGACGTGTCGAGAGATATATAAAAAAAGGTCAACTTTACAGATGGCGTAGATAACTTTAACATATCTGCGGGTTTACCTCTGAGCCATGTCTGTGAGCCATATATAGAATTTGGTTTATCAATCTGAATCGCCTCATGCCTGCATCAATCCCCCCCCCCCATATCTCGTCTGTGCTGTCGGCTAAAAGTATCTGAAAATTATTGTCATAAAAACCCGGCCACAAATTGGCCAGATAGCCGGCTATTTAAAGAATTCTTTCATACACTGTATACCGTACAGGATGAACGTTATAGACCAGGAAAGATTATTATAAAATCTCGGTAAGATATGTTATTGTGTACAATAGAGCTGTACAGTATTAGAAATATTTGTCAAATGTCTCTTAAGTTAAAGAAATACAATAATCTTCTTATGATATAATTTATCATTTATATGTTTATCTATCTATCTATTAGTACTACAACGTAAAATGGTTTGAGGCGAATTTAAATTTTTGAATCGAGCGCTGTGTGAAGTTTTATATTATTATTATATAGTAAAAACATAGTTTGGCAAATCATTTGTTATGATGCCTAAAAAGATGTCTTACCTTTAGCGTAAAGATGGAATAAGATGGTAATATTTGTGTAGTTTCTCACATACACTGACCCTTATTGATCATTTATCTAGTCTTTGGCCACTTATGAAAGTATAAAAACAAACTGATTTACTGTCTCCAGTATAGACCAGAATATCGCTCTCTCTCTCTCTCTCTCTCTCTAGTACAATAAATCAGACGACTTTCTCTCGGTGATGCTAACAAACAGATAAGGGGTGAATATAAAAACGAATACTCTGGGTCAGAGTATAGTAGGTTAACCTAAAGGTTTTGGTCTCATTGGGGGAGGGTTTGAAGGTGACGAGGGGCGGGGGTGAAATTGGGTGACTTATGGAGACATTCATTATAATCAGGACACGGTTTGACCGACATTCTATTTTTATTACTGACAACAAAAATAGTAAACGCTGTAATTAATCACACCCCGATAGTCATAATAGAAAATGGTGTGTGTGTGTGTGTGTGTGTATTAGCTGTGTATAATAAGGCACGGGCACAGATAATCTCGAACCGTGAATTTAAACTGTGGACGTTTCATCAGTGGACTGGATCCAGAGTGGCGACATTTCTTGCTGAGACATGTGTAATGTCTCACCAGTCCGTGTGTATGTGTGTGTGTGTGTGTGTGTGAACATCCAGAGCTCTCTGATAATTGTTATGTTTTGTTATTGGTTTGTGGTTTAAATGGTACAGGTAAATATGTGTCCAGGTGGTCAGAGGGTAGTTAAACCCTAGATGCTAAGCTGGCTATAATTCTATAAATTATGTAAATAGCAAACTATTTGGAAGTAAAGACGTCCATACAGGATTGGCATGGATAATGAATGACGTTTCGTTTGTCTCAAATGTCAAACCGTGTTTGTCTATATTTTGATATAAATATGGACGTTAAACACCCTGTGTGTGTGTGTGTGTGTGTGTGTGTGAAACCCTCATATGGTACCACGGATAGATTGTACTTTAAACCTCCAAAGTTTGGGTTTGAATCCCTGTATTACCTGTACTAGTGAGATTTTTTCTAGGGTTTTACCAGGTACGACCCTTGCTGATGTTAAATCAAGTTCTCTCTATATCTCTGTAATCTGACTATAGTATCCCCGTCATCTATCAGTATTTAATGTTTACTCATCTTTTCTTGGTACAGTTTAAGTACTAACAGTTTTAGCTGATACTGACCACTTGACGACACTGAGAGGATTACTGTGTTAGGGCGGTGTTTATGTGTGTATGTAAGGAGGGAGGGGGGAGATCGATTTGACTGGTGGTTAACCTGATAAATACTCAGAAGTTACTTAGCTAAAGCTTTGTGTAAGATGATATCGTGGCTATAGAAGGTTAGTGCTTTAAGAAATAGCACAGTACTAGATGAACCCAGTCTCTTCGGATAGAACTAGGTCACCTATTACAAGGTCTCGTTAACTGTTGCTGTTGTTGTTGTTGTTAGGACTTATACATCGTATTAAAATAACAATTCAAGTGTAGAGCAAAATGTCTGTTATCATTGTTGAGGGTTAAATTAAAAAGAAACAGTGGAATGAATTTATGCAACGTTATTGTCATAAATATCCGCTAGGCGTCACCACAGTATTAGCCAATCTCTACACAACTTGCCAGAGAGAGCTAACGAACAGAATGTCATTTTAGATTAGGATCTAACCTTATGGTTAGAAGTAACAGTATGTAAAGAATGGGGTCAAGCTGACATACAAAAACTGTCTGATGCCTTCTGATCAGTGATTAATTAACTTACTAAAAACTGGAATAGAGAAAATGGTGATGAAAATGGAGTTTTTTTTTATAGAAGAATGACCTCTTTCCGTTTTGCTGGGGCGAGGTGTCATCATCCAGTATAAACAAAGCACTGCTCTCACTGACTAATTAACTTACCTGACTAGATCCAGGTTGATGATATTTTTTATTTACCCGAGACACAACAACCTATCTATGTATTGTAACATTAGCTCTCAGCCGTCACATTACTCACCTGTTATAATATCCTCTAACACTAGGTATAGGCCAGGTACTAGAAGGGTGATGTTGTTGGTCAGATAACGTCATAGATCAGCTGTTGAATGTCTGTAGTGTTTTATCATCCTAAGTGCTGATCTATGTTAGCCGTATATACTTCTATTGTGGAGCCCCGTATGTTTATATGCTGGTTGTGTGTTAGGCTAAGGTAGAGCTTTGTGTTTTTCTTTCGCTATATAAAGATCTGTTACAGCTCGCTAAGTGAATAAATCTGGGGAAAGGGGGGATATAAATACCGGGCTAATGCTATGGTTAATGGAGAGGTAATACATGGCTAGTTGCGTCATTGTATGCCGGTGAATAGATTTGGATTTGTTTATTTGTGTCAGGAGGTTCGAGTTGACACATATAATGGCATATCATGAAGATAACAGCTGAATGATTGATCAAGGATCGACTCACCAGAAACTGAAACTTCATGCTGATATTTATATTGGTGGATGAAGGAGGGTGTTAATGGTGTGGCCTATATAGTAATATGATATAACACATTACTGATAAGAACAATTATTACACTAATTAAATAGCTGATGATATTAAATTAGCTAGAGACATGCAGACAGACAATAAGACTTCTCTGTAGATCTGGGTATTGTGTAATATATACTGTAATGCATAGTGAGCAGTTAAAGCTCTGCAATGCAAACCTGCATGTTGTAGGTTTGAATCCAGATCATGCCTGTGTTTGTGGGATACATTTCAATAGGTAGCCATATGTTTCAGGTGTGACCAACGCCTCCTCCATCTGTCGCATTTTGATGTATTTTTGTGTGATTAAAATGTAATTACGAATCATGAAGATGAAAACTGATGACTAATTGTCCATTTGAAATATTTACCTAGGAAGAGTTCTATATTTAAAAAAAGGGGTGCGAATATCATCAATTTTAGGGTTAAACCAGAATAAATACAATGGGTGTTCAATAAGCACGACTAAAACATTGAGAAGACATATCTTAAGTTTAAATACGAGTACCTTCTGTGGTAAGAGTGATACTAAATTTATATATTTATAATAGCTTATTATTCTTATTAAGAATAATAATTTTATCAGTACATATTTATGTTAACAATTTATCAGATTTTTCCTAGCCTTTTAGTGAGTCATCTTACAGCCTGACCCAGATAGCAAATGGCTTATTATTGAGCCGGGGTAGGGATCAAATGTGGAAAATTCCTCTCACCTGATGACCGAGATGTACTTTGTTTCAAGTGTTATGCTATCATTACCGACTTATAATGCCCTTTTAAACCAGTATTTAATGTACTCAATACAGAATGTTGCCGGGTCTGATCAACTAGAACGGTCTTTTAAAAAGAACTGGCTCGTTAGACCATGTTTGGCAACTTGCCATTTAGGGTTACTTTTGTGTGAGGTTAAATAAGTATTTTAAATGTTGTGCTTAAAACCAGCAGAGAATATGTTTTTTTTATAACTGGAGAGGTCAGTTTTTGGATTTGAAGACATACTGAGCCAGATAATATGTTATGGAAGAATGCTTCATGATGTACCATCAAGTACAATTTGTCACCCTTATAGTGTATGGACATGGGCATTTAGCTGATATCCAATTATAAGAACTAGAAAATGTCTACATTTCAAAATATTTTAAATAATTTATTTCTCTCTCTCTCTCTCTCTCTCTGTGTGTGTGTGTGAAGGCAGTGAAAGCTGACAATCAAGAAATAAGTTAGATTTTGTGAGGAAATATGCTTAATTTATGTATTATGATACCAGATACATTACTAGCACTAACATCAGCATTAGTTGACTTATTGTTGTCATATGTTATTGATAGATAGCTTAATCACATTAGTCTATCTGCATGTATGTTGATGAAAAATGGAGAGATATTGTCAGATAAACTAATTTATTGTGATTATTGATCAAAGGTCCAGCTGAATAGAAGCCATAAAATAATTGTGTCCATTACTATACTGAAAGATCCCAACAGAAAATCACCACAATCTAAGTCATGGATCCATTAAGATCAATGTCACCTTTATGTTCCATGTTTGGTTTTGCTTCACTGATTTATGTCAGCATGTTTATCATAATTATATTGCGGCTACCTTGTTGATCTGCTAATTAGCAAAGTTGTTAATTTCTGCTTTACTAGTTAGTGCAGTAATGTTCACTGTCATATTATTATAGTACAATGTTCAGTCTTGTGTGTTGAGTGATGACACCATTATCGATGTGACTTAGTATTATATTTGGTGTTTAGTACCATTCTGTCTTGTATCACATATTATAACGTTTGGTGTCATGAAGAACGTTATAAAGAGAATAACCTATTTTAAAGAGTAGGTGTGTCTGTAGTCTGGGTGGTCACCATATGTAGGTTATTTACGTATTTATATATATATATATATATATATATATTGACATAATATACCAGTGATCACTTGAGCCAGTAACATACAACACTTGTTAGTGGCTTGGTGTTTTTCCACAAAACATCCTTCATTTGATACTATGGTAAACTGTCAGTGCTCTGCTATTGCCTACTAGCATGGTGATATGCCGGTAGTTCCAGTTAATGGCGTGGAATACATTACGTGGAGATAGCCAACCTAAGATAGTATGCCATCCCGTGTATCTATTCACTCACACCACACATACATACAGAGAGAGAGAGAGAGAGAGAGAGCGAGAGAGAGGCAAGCAAACGACTTAACTGCATTATGAGGGCAGCACTATGATAAGCTGGGTATAGAAGCTTGTACTAGAGTTACTGATCAGATATTTAGAAGGTTGGCTTAACCCAATCAGTGGGACACAGATAGCCAGAAAGAGAGACTTAACTGTCAGGAATAACTTAATGATAGTGAAAGGTATTTGCTATCTGTCCAGAATTAGGTGTGTGTGTGTGTGTGTGTGTGATCACATCACCGAATTTATTTTACAAAAAGATCTCCAAACAGTTAATGAAGCGAGTTCAAAGATGAAACACTTCAGATATGCCCACACCGAGATTCGAACATGGATGGTAGTAATCTGTGATCCAACATGCTACCGTTAGACCACGAAGCCCCCCCCCCCCCCGAGATTTACAACTCACGTATATTGTATACCCTGTATATTGTTTATTCTCATTCACAGATTCTCATTTTAAATTAAGTTGATAAAGACGAGATAATAAAAATAATAATCTTAATGAGGAATATGTACTGATGTCCACCACCCGTAATTTAATATCCTGGAAGCTGATGATTGCTACTTCTACAGAAATCCTGATTCCAAAGTCCATGGCCACATGCAAGAAGTCCCACGTCCTGGATCACTGCGTCGCTGAAAAAATGACTGTGTCATGTTAGTTTGGGCTCTTGCGTCCAAGAACGGTGCCAACAGATAGGTGGCGCCATTATAGCATGACCCAGTTTGTAGCTAGGCCTTCTCGGATTGATTCCACGGTCGACTGGCTGATAACGTGATAGATGTCACTTAGTGATGGCTGGAAGTGGACTGGATGAGTTAATAGGGGCTGGGGATATACGTAATAGGTGCTAGTAGTGTGTGTGTGTGTGTGTGTTCTCTCTCTGTGCGTGTGTGTGTGTGTGTGTGTCCCGGCGGCCATTTGTCAGAGATTAATATCTGGTGAATATTAAATTGACTTCTGACAGTAAATGATATGGTTGTTGTGGTCTATAGAGATCATACCAGATGTAACTGATGAGGACCTGTTATGTGTGTTTATGTTCTATTTCAGCTTATCATATTACGTATGTTAAGTGGCAGCTAGTCCCCCAGACGATGGTCCATAATGGGTAGCTAGTAACATATAATGATATAGGATATCTAATATATAAGAAGACAGTTCTATGATCTTAAGTGACCAAGTATACCTGTCACAGAGTGTATTGGTTAGACATTGGGGAGGTAATAGAGCAAACCTTGAGTTACTGTCTTGTTAGCGGCCAGTAATCCTCTGGGGTGGCCGGATTGGCATTAGATCAGGTAGTCTGATAACACTGACACATTATAGCACAGTGCTAGGGTGTTGATAGAGTAGAATATAAGTTACCCGTTCGAAGCCACTTAGAGGAGTCCAAGTTGTACTTCATACTATTACTTATGGACTGGGGTAACTCGGTCCTGGCATATCTCATCCAATTCTGACTGTAGATGTGTTTTTTTACCATCGTCTCAACTGAGCTGTTATGACAACTTACTCCCATCTCAGTCTAAAGTAACTTGCACAAACTGTGCATATATAATATCTGGTGGTTTCCACTGATATGTAGTATCATACCACCCGTGGACTGTCATGATATATAGCATATCACCGTGACTGTGCTTATATATAGTATATCACCGTGACTGTGCTGATAAACCAGCACACTCTGACTGTGGTGATATAACATTTCACCCACCAGCTGATATATAACACCCAGTCATGACTGTATGGATATTGATGTGTAGATGGTACTAAGTAAGATGTGTGAAGATGAAGTCATTTATCTTGTTCTAGTTACTAACAGCTGATTGGTTTGGTATACTGTACACTGATGATGGTCCTCTATTTCTAGCTAGAGATGATTTAAATTAGTGTTTTCTGGATCCCTCAAACCTGTTTGTCTTCTGGTCAGATTATACTCTAGAAATGTGACCTTAACTTGGATATCTAACTGGATGATGTGACCTCACTGTGAGGCTGTTGATGTTGTATGTATCAGTATGTTGGCATTACTGTCTGTATGATGTGTATACATTATAAGGCATAGCCATATACTTGAGTTAATGTTGGTGTAGTGTATATGTTTTATTCCTGGTTTGGCATATACCCAGGTGTTAATGCTGTCAGGATCGGTGTGTGTGCGCGCGCGTGTGTGTGTATGTTTGTGTGTGTGTGTGTGTGTGTGTATGTTAGTACTGCTATAGTGTGTTGGTGTTAATGTGACTAAATGATTAATGATATCGGACTGACTAAATCTAACCTTCACGGAGCGCTGCTGACAATGTCCATTTTTTAGATTAATTTTTAGACTGATCATAAAAAAGCTGTTAGCCATCCTACTGATATAATTAGCCTACATAAACACCCGACCTAGCTGGCTATGTAGTCAGTCTATACACAAATGGTCAGCATTTGTAAGATGCGACAGGATGACAAGGAAGGGAATTCTATGATATTCTGCTTCTAAAGCCCTGGTGTTCTTACGGGGAGGAGAATACGACGTTCTGTGATGATGTTGGTATTTTAGGCTGTACACCAACAGTGTACACATCACCATAGTTTATAAGTGAGCGGTTATAATATGTAGTCTGTTTGATACCGTATATCAGGTATAGTAAGATGATGTGGTACCCATATTGCCCTGTAGCTGGTGGTGGCTACAGGAGCCACTTGTCAGGTATTTCTCCTGCCATCAAATGTATATAAATCATTACCACTTGGCAGTGTTTTACTGCTGGTCGTGGTGGGGGCTAGTTCTGGTGGTGATAAGAATGATGATGATGATAAATGATGGTAGTGGTGATGGAGGGAATCATGTCATCAAGTGTCTGTCATCTGTTGAAACAGTTAATCCATTTCTAGTCCGTTGATCATCATATACATCTGGTCCAACAATTTCATGTTGCACCCAAGGACAACCATCTGACCTTTTTCCCTTGTGTCGCCTTCACCTACACCTCCTCTGGACGACCCAAAATAGACACTATTAGTATTATCAAGAGGACACCAATATCAGTTTGCTATGGTAAACGCTCGGCTATTTCAAGGTCATTCCCTGTTTAGGAGGACACAAGGGATGCAGGGGGATCTGGGATGGCTTTTCCCTGAATGTTTAGCATCTTTAATTGATGATTATTCCCTCCTTAGCTCCACATAACAGTTTAGCCATGGTAGGGGGGCGTTCTCATCTTTTTTATATAATATATTGATTTATTGTGTTGTTGTAAGTTTATGTAAATCTGTAAGACTATTAAGTGTTACAGTAGAAACATGTAACATGAGATCACTTACAGTTATAGATATTGGTGTCTTATTCTTACTACTAATGCCAAGTCTGCTGTGGCCTGAATGGATCTTTTTGGTCTTCATGGTGTGTGTGTATGTGTGTGTGCTTTTAGGCTGATGGAACCTTTGTAATTTTTGTAGTCTGCCTGACCAGGTGCCATTTATAGTAGTTGTACGTGGTATCATTAATGTTGTTGTCCAGGTTCACTAAGAAACCAACAACAAAGAGTAACTGGTAATACTGATAGTAGTACTAGTAGTAGAAGCAGCAACAGCAGCAGTAGTATTAGTAGTAATCAGCTTTACTGTGGAAAAATACGATCTAGATATAATTATGACAGTCTGTTCTTTAAGTTTCTGTCCATTGGTTTGTGTTGGCCTAATTAACAGCTGAACTTGGGGAAGCTTCTATGTTACTGACATGTCAATCATTTTTCTTTGATTATGACAGCTTAATGTCCCCAAACCTTTCACGTGACAGCCTTTTGCCATTGACTATAGTATAGCTAAAATGGTTGTGGAACACCTCTTGACAGGTGTCTATTCATGACACTACCGTTATGGATGGCTTGGTTTTCTTCACAAACCAAGTCTTTCTGTCTCGCTTTCCCTTCCCTTACTGTGTGTGTGTGTGTGTGTGTGTTTTATGGTTAATTGAACTATTGATTGGTTTGATTCGTGAATGATGCCTTGTTTACCATTAGAACACAGTCTGATGGTGGTATTGCTGTTGGCTGCTGGCCATGTTGTCACGCCATTTTACAAATCTGTCCAGGCAGATCACGTACGTCATCATAAATATTGTCCATAGAGCAGCCATCTGTGTTTACATAATCTCACTACAGATATTTGTTAAAGTACCAACTGTATTATGAACATTAAGAACAGATAATTACAGGTAATGTTAAATATCTGGGGCAGTATATTTGTTTGCGTGTGTCTAATCTTATGTAATTGTCGTTTGATATTTTTATAACATGTGTTCTTTTTACACTGGGGGCATAGATTTAGGCTTCAGGAAATGTCAACGTAACTCCGGTGGAGGTACTCGCAGAGCAACTTGCCCCAAATGGCATAAAGTTATCAGGGGTGCGAATTTTCTGCTAATCAGCGATTTCCTGTGTTTTTTAAATTTTTCCCCCAAAAATCAACCATAAATATAATCTCACAATGTTTCCAGATGGCTCTCAAATTTAATTATTCTTTCTCCTGTTGTCATTTCTGATTAAATAGGAGAAAGCTAGTCAAATCTATCTACCTTTGTAATTTATTGCAAGCTTTAATTGTCCATGATAGGGTTGTCATAAGGTGCCCCCTGCTACACCCAGTGTCTGTCACATGCATGTCTTTTGTTATGATGTCATGTATGTGTCATCAACCTTGGATCATTAAGTAACCTTATTGTGGGTCAGGCTCTCTCTCTCTCTAGAATGTATCACAGATTTAAAGTAAACAAGAAGTGCTACCTGACAGGCAGCAGATATACTTACTGGCTGTATGAGGGCTTAATGACAGCTAAAGAAATTCTGCCTTGTAGTGGGTCAATGGCGGAGCTTTTAGTACTATAAAAAAAACGCAAACCAGACCCATGTCGCTAATTGTTTATATTCAATGACTCAACAAAAGCCATTGTTCTGGCCTTGTGGTTGTAGAGAGATAACTCAGTCAAACCGATGCCAAATGGCCTGTGCTGTGCTGTACTGTCCGGGATAAACAAGTGTTTTTTGTGTATTTGGTAATAAACTGGAGACTGACTTGTCAGATTAAGTAACCATAACTTCTTTACAACACAGGGTTTTGTCTTATCTCACCTACTATCTGTCCTTTATATAATTATATCTGAAAAGATCTATAGAAAGGCTCTGTCTATCAGTGACCTTCAAGAGATGTTACCTCATTTAGCGTTATCCACTACTCTACATTCTAAACCATGTTATTTGAGACAGACTAGCAAGATTAACAGTGACCCAGCGGACATGACATTACAGGGGACGGTTTTTTGTGTGCTTCATCAAGTGTATATGGTGGTACTGAAGACAGACTGGTTGACTTCTAGCCCAATTGTGGTCTAGTGTTTTTAACAGACAGACAACCACTTATACCAGATGTGTGTAAACGCTGGGCTCAGATCGTGTCAAGTAGCCCCGGGGTATTGTGCGTTATGACAATGTACACATCTATTCAAACATCTTCTGCCGAGAAACTTCGTATATCAGCTTACCAGATATTAAATGAGAAGATATGGCTGGTAAGATAGAATAAATAAATGTTTCGAAGCAATGAGTAGCTAACAGTGTTATACATATTAGTGTCAATGAATGGAGCCCTTCACTGGATGTATTCTGTACAGTCATATATAAAGCTTTTTGTGCTAACGTGTCAATATAGACAGTTGTTAGCCATCTAGTTTTGTTCAGTGTTATTCACCAGTAAGCTCATCAGTAAGATATCCATCTTAAGAAATGGCAATCTCTGTGTCCTAACAACCTACACAATTACTAGTTAGAATGAATATAGTATGTATGTTATAGATGTAGTATTGTGGACGGGTCTTTGTACAAAAATATTGTGTTAGTATGTTGTCATTAAAAGGGTACTAATCGAATAGAACAAAAAATTTTTTATTAGTTAATTAGGCTATGACAGCTCAGCTGATAGAGTTGCCAGAGACTCAGGGTGAAGATTTGTGGGTCAAGTCATAATACTGTTGGTGAAAGTTTGGCCAGCTTCTTTCAGTCCCTTGTTTTAAGTTGTACTAGTTCAGCCTGAACCTAGTGAAATTTAGACAGGTATTTCACAGAGTTGAATAGGTTGTAGGTTGGAGTGAAGGATTGAGTGAATTGTTGTTAGAACTTTTAGGCTGTGAGGCTATTCTGTAATAAAAGAAGATGATCAGGCTGATCCTTTTTACTCATGGGTGAAACACACCACAGAAACAGGTAATAAATGGATTCAACCCCATGACCTGAAACATCTGTATAAGCAGTGTGCTACCAAAAATCATATTATATTAGTGGTGGGTATTGTTGTTGTTGTTGTTGTTGTTGTTGGTGGTGGTGGTGGTGGTGGTGGTGGTGATGAACCACTTGTTGTTATAAATCAAATTAATGCTGACGTTGCTGTTTTGTGTTTTCCAGGCCGCTGGCCGGCATCAGTGTTCTTATATAATCAAAATCCAGATGACAGAATTCCTGCTCCAGGGTGGAGATGAGAGATGGTTGAGAGGACTGGAACACGTACCACAAAAACTGAGAGACTTCTATGAGATTAATAAAATCCTTGCACATAGACCATGGCTGTTGGACAAATCTCATATTGAGGTAGGTTATGTCTGTCTATTTCTGACTGTAATGTTTTAATGTGATAGTTGACAAAGAATGGCTTGGATAGGTGGGATTATACTTGATGTCTGTTGATGTTTGGCATTCAGGAGCAGGTGTGTCATTTGATTTAATTTATATAAATAATTAAACACTCCCTACCTCCCTCTCTTTCATGTGTGTGTGTGTGTGTGTAAGTGTGAGAGAGATAGGCCTGCATTAACTTATCGAAAACTCATGATTAAAAATTGTCTCAGCTGAGGTGCTTAACAGATCCCATGTCTTTTAAGGCAGTTAATTTTTTTACTGCGTATGAGAATAGCTTCACTATGTACTAATCCTCCAACAGATGTACCATTCCTCAAATCTCTCCATCCGTAGCTGTTAGTGGCAAGAGATAACCTTTTCATTCTTTTTTAACACAAACATGTTTTGACCTTTCCGTGTTACAGAAGCTTACACGAGGAACGGAGAACTGGTCGCTGTCTGAGCTGATGCACGCCATTGCGCTGTTGGCACATTTCCATGCGCTAGCAAGTTTTGTCTATGGGTGTGGTGTTAATGCTGAGATAGACCAGGAAGAAGGTCATACGTACAGAATGCCATCAGTCACGGAGAATGGTGCTTCAACGGATGTCTCGGGACCCACAACTCCTAATTCTGTGAGTTTTGCATCATGTGTACTGGCTGGCTGCCTCAAGCCTGCCTTGTATAAAAGAACTTGGTACTAAAACAATTGTTATATTATTATTAGCAACATCTTCACCTAAGTACAATATAATTAAATGTCTGATCAGTTTAAGATATGTCTCTCTTAAATAATGTCAGTACCACCAAATACAGAACAGAAAACCATTAAAAGAAACTGTTAAAGAGATAATTGGACAATTCTGAAGTGTGTTTGTTTGTGTGTGTGTTTGTGTGTGTGTTTTTGTGTGTATACTTATAAGGTATGTTTGTCTATCATGTCACAGAGTTTGGATGGTAAAGAGGGTTGTATTGAAGAACTGATGAGGAAAATGCGACAACTGACAGAAGAAGCTGCCGCTGCCCAAGCTTCTCAAGAAGAATTACTGAAACGATTTGAAAAAATTGAGTCTCAGAGTGCAGAATGTGAGTATATATGTATGTGCGTGTGTGTGTGTGTGTGTATATATATATATATATATATATATATATATATATAGTTGCTTATATTAATGGTAATTGGTCTCAAAGTATTTGTTAGCATACCATATATAGCTCATACCAGACTTCAGGACTGAATAAGGTATATAATGCTATTGGTGGCTATAGTCTGGCTCTAGTACAACTTTGTGTCTGGTGTCCATGTACGTGAACCACATTACAAGTAGATATTTGATAGCAATGATCTACATGCATTAGCTTTGGAAGTGGGTGGGGGTGCCACCATCCAGATTTTCTCACGTATTTTCTCCACTTGAGAACATGAGACTAACTACAGCATCCTCATAACTTAGTTAAGTCAATCAGAACTTTGCTATATTTTCTTGTAAATGATGAAGTACAATCAGTTTAATCCAATAAAGATGATGACTTCTGGGAAAGCCACCATCTTGGCTAACTAAATGCCCCTTTCACAATTATTCATCTGCCGAAAAACCCATCAGAATCAGCGGTTATATTGGTCATTAAATAGATGTTTATTACCAACTTAGATTCTGTGACCCTTTTATAAAATGAACTTAATATAAATAAAATAGCTTTTCCAGGTCTTATTTTTTGGGGGTGGATTTTGACACAATATTGCAGGATGCTTTTGTTTCTGGTTCACCTCTTGTGTCTCCCTAATTTAATAAAATTTACTTGCTTCAGATCTATTATTGTGTTGTTAACGAAACAGAAATATTGGCTGTGCATTGATATACAAGTAATTGGAATTTTATTATCGGTGAAATCACCTGTGATGGATGGTGTTGATTGGGTTATCAATGCTACATTAACAAGTAGAACCATGGACATTAACTTTGTTTGTTCTAATATAAAATTAAGCTTCAATTTAATATTCACACATTCACTTTAGATTAACCACATGGCATGCTGGCTATTAAGTGACCATTAGTAATATTTTGGATCATGACAAATACAGCATTAAAATTTTGAAAGATCCACATGGAAGTATGTTCAGTGATGTTACTGCTGAAAATCACTAAAATTAAACATCTTCATTCCTAAGAATTTGGAGGAAGCACCCCCTACTTTATATAGTTGCATCTGCACTATACTGGACTGCATTGTAATGAAGTCAGGCTGTATCACTCTTTATGCATCATATACATAATTAGATAGATTTACAAGAAAATCAGTGCATTTGTAGAATCTGCCGCAAACGTTAAATAAAGATACTATTTAAATCAAGAAGAATGTTATAGGGATGTCTCAAGGCCTTTGCATTATATCGTTATGTATGTGATATAATACCTTTTAATTCATTCGTTTAGTGCCACCTGCATCAAAGCAGCCTTCTGTCCAGGCAGACTTATTACGCTATGTACAAGATCCTGACTTTATGTATGAAGACTTTGCTCGGCGAGGCCAGCCAAACAAGTTTCCTTGTTTTCGTGCGCAGGTATGAATAAAATTGTCAATATCAGATTAGTACAATTTGAATGAATTGTAAAGCACATTATGGTATTAAAATATTATGGTATCATGTTTTCCTACCTCTTTAAGGAATACATACAGAATCTTGTTACTTACTTGTTTCAAAATATTGTATTAGTTATATATTGGTTATATGTTTTATATAGAGCTATATATTACCAGAATTTAAATTTGTCTACATCAAATTCAGCACCAAATCCTTGAAATGGATGGCTTTATTTCACTCTTTATTATTTTTTATGTTTTTTATAATGGATACTGAGTCTCCAAAATTGCACATTATGTTTTGTTATAATAATGGCAGAATCTGGTGCCATTAAAAGGGTCCAAAATGTGGGAAAGGTTTTATTAAAAGCTATTCAGTTCACTTGTGTCATGTTTTCGTGTAATGTATACCAGTCACACATGTGCATCAAAACATGTTCAAACTTAAATCAGTTATTTGCAAATTTAATATGTACAAACAGTGTTGAAATCCTAAATAAGGGTTTTCGTTCAGTGATTCTAGTGAATCATTTATTTTATTATTATTACATGTAGCTACAAAATGATGTAGGACACTTACTAGAAAGACGACTGTCAAATAGTGGGATGCCCTTTTTCCGAGATAATGACCATCGTATTCAAAAGCCTCCATTCAACATTGTGTTACTTATGGAAAAGTCCTTTCATTATTTTTTATGTTAAATTCCAAGTGGTTTTATTTGTACACTTTAATTCTTGTTGCTACAATGTTTTTTTTATACCAGATCAGTGATATACAATATCTTCTGCTGTCCATGATGAAATGTTGTGGACTTTATGTTCTCGATTTTCACTTATCCTATTCCCAATAAACATGAACACAAGAAGTCTCCAATCAGAGATGGATTACAGGCTATCAAAATAAATAACAATTAACCATCTAATTTAATGCTTGAATACTTAATATCTTATAAAAGTATGCAACACAGATGCTGGATGTGGGCTTTAAGTACTTGCTGAATGATGTTTATATTTATAAATATGTTTTATATATGTCATGCCATAATATTACAAAACAAAAGCAGATTTTGTATAGGAAGCTTTTAATCTGTTTTTCAATCGACTATATTCTGTATTGTTCTAGGATTATTCCTGGGAAGAACAAGGCTTTTCCTTGGCTAACCGACTTTATACAGACATTGGCACCTATCTGGATGAAAAGTTCCGGGTTGCCTATGACTTAACTTACAACACGTAAGTAGAAAGCTGTATTAGTATGTGATAGTACCATGCAGTTGTATGAATATCAGATATATTCAACTGCAGTATTACGTGACCAGGAGTCCTGTTTATCATATCATAACATAAACTATATGCCAGACATCATTCTGACATAGTAATTTTTATTGACGATATAATATCACACTTTAAAATGATAAAGTTCAATTGGAGTGACCTGATGCTATGATATAATTAATAAATCCAATTAAAATATTGGCTAATTGTATTAAGCATGTTTTGATTGATATGAACTTATTTTTGACCACCTATTTGGAAGTAGCTAGCTAACTCTCTAATAAAGAGTCTGTATGATACTATTTCCTGTCACGCTTAGTCATTTAATGATCCTTTTGCCTAAAGGTGGGTCTTGTTAATGTGGTTATTTTCTCAATCAGCAAACTTCTTACCTTGTTATTGCTCTGTTTATCTAGTATGGGTCATTGTACTGACGTGGACACGACATCATTCCGTCGTGCGATCTGGAACTACATCCACAGCATGTTTGGCATCAGACACGATGACTACGACTACAACGAAGTCAACCAACTGATGGAGAGGAGTCTGAAGGCATACATCAAAACAGTGACCTGCTTCCCAGAGAGGGTCACTAAACATGACTATGACTCCTTCATGAAGGAATTCAAGCACTCGGAGAAGGTAAGCGTGGGTTTTGTGTTTTTTGTGTCGGTTGGCAGAGCAGTGTATTGAAAACATTATGTGGATGGGAAGTTGCTGGAATCTGTCAGTGGGTCAGGTGAATATTGGCTGTAGACAAGTCCATCCTTTGATTACGGATAACCATGGTGATTATCCAGGGCCCCGCATTTGTTGGATCTTGTAAAGCCCAAATTTAAACCTACAGGCACACACACACACCACAGACACACATGCACACACACACTTATGGAGCAGCGAATATGACTAAATTCCCCTTGACCCTACTTCTCTTGAGACAACTATGGATGTGGAATATTTGTTGTATTATGATTGTTGTCAGACATGTCAGTAAGATGTGTACTTGATGAACCTGTATGATGGCATCTGTTAGATCATCAGGCACTTAATGCATTAAATGTCATAACATACTTCGCTGTAACTAAACAATGTATTATTATAAATGAAAAGGAAAGCTATTAAAGAAAAGGAAAAAAACAGTGTTGTTTAATCCAGCAGATGGCAGCACTTAATTTTGTCAATAGGTCCTTTTCCTTTTTTTTGGCATTTTGTAGACATTCTCTGTCAGTTTGCTTTGTTCAGTGTAATGGCTAAAATGTGGTAATATTTGTTTGAAATAGTTCATTACTTAATAGCCTGTTATCAATATTGCTGAGTTGAATGATCACAATAAAATAATTACAAATCCAGATCATGAATGGCCACTTATTTCGGTGATGTTTATACAAAATGTTGGACATGGACTTGTTATTGAAATGCGAAATTTATATTTGACAATTTTGCAGCCTGACAACTATGCCAACTCTTGTTATTTATGCCCAATTTAACCTATAGTTGTGGAGGGAGTTGATGACAGTTAGATTTAGTCATCAGAATATAATATTTGAGACTGATTGAGGTAGCTGATTGGTCCTGGGTTTTCCTCACAATCTAGGCTTTCGATTATTTTGGAAACATCTAGATTTTTAATATAAATTTTGAATTATTCTCATCAATGTCGATATGGTTTGTTTTATATATTTTTTCTAAGCCTGGATGATGTAGTATAATATATATATATATATATATATATATATATATATATGATCATAAACAGAGTTCTGTGTATATTTGGCTAAATATGATGCTAATATTTGTGCATTAATAAAATTATCAGTGAGTACTGCTTTCAAACAAAAACCAATTGAAACTGACAGCTTAAATGTAAAGTTGACCAAATAGACAGACTCCTAGCAATAAATATTGGGAACTGGGAAATATATATAGAGAGCAGTTTTAGTCTGGTCTACAAATTTAAACTTGATATTAAAAAGAATAACTGCACAATATGAAATCAAAACATGTAGAATTATTCCAGGGGTGCTGTACTGTGGTCACATCTTTGGGATTTATTTAGTATGGAGTTAACATCCAGCACCACTGGATCTATTTATAACCAGAGTTGTGTTAGGTGTTAGCTCTTTACATGTTTACCCTGTCCCAGTAATCATGTGATGATGAACAGCTGGTGCACAGACAGAAGTGATAAATAATGTTAGTGTGTATGAAGGTAATGGTAGACCTCTGACAGCTCTAATATATATCTATTTCATATAATGGTAGTATAGTGAGTAGTTTGTGAGTAGAATGATTTATGCTTAATAAGCTCTTATGTGGCTGGTTATAGATCAACTGAATGTTCTCAGATCTAGCACGGTGCCACCATAGCACCCCGATGTCTTAGGTTGTGGGTTCAAATCCGCATCTTAAACTGTGACTTTGGGGGATCTTTTCCTTGGTGGCGTAGCACCTCAACTATGTCAACTAAAACTTGTTAACCCTGAAAAAAATACACAAATCAAACTTATGGAATAAACTGTTTTCAGTATTTCATTATAAGGAAAAACGTCACCAAGTGATAGTAGACCAAATTAACCAACATTGGGGTAATCCAAGTCACATTAAATGTGACATCATATCATATCAGTGTGAAATTTTATCATTAGCAAGATATGTGTGTGTGACAGATGATGTTTCATTATGAGGGTATTTTTAAATGCTTACGATTCCGTTTTATTCTTCCAGGTACATGTCAATCTGATGTTGTTGGAGGCCAAGATGCAAGCAGAACTACTCTATGCCCTGCGAGCCATCATGAAGTATATGACATAGCCACAAGGTGGCAAGACATCCCATCACTCTAGTCGGCTGTACTGTTGTTTTATTTTCATGAAGTGTCCACCGCTTGTTGGTGTGGCTAGCTTAGCTTGTCTCATTGCTGCAACTCCTCCATATATATATATATATATATATATATATATATATATATATATATAGTCATATCTGAATAATCCAGACCTGTTTTTCACCCAAGAATATGTTTATTGATTACTGACAACGTTAGACCAGTTGGGAGTATCCAAGCCATAGTCCATTAAAAGGTTTATTTCATAACAAAATTATAACTGATCAGTCAATATATCCATCTCCACATATAAACTCAAGGTCGTGTGGTTATTTATACATGTAGAATGGTTAATCTTATATAGAAGAAAGTCCCAGTTCTGATATAAAGATATCTTCTCACAACTAGATCTACTGGCTAAATTGGAATTGCTGATACAGAAATCATTGACTTGTCAATTCTTCTGATCATAGAATACTGATACATGCCTTTTATATTGGTTAGATCACAGCTTGATTATACTTATTGTTATAATGGTGTTCTCCATCTTCTCATAATGTGAAGTTAGCGTGCTAAGATCTGTATGTCCAGAACCGACTGTCAAAAAGATAGCTGGTGTTACTTTCTATTTGCACTGTTGATAATTTGCTTACCACACTGCTTATTTGTTTAAGTACCACTACAGACAATGGTGTTGATAACCGTCATCAACACGTAGCAACTTCTGTTGGTTATATTTAAGTTTTGGGGGTTTTATGTCAACATGGGCAGAAACCTAAAAATCATATATTTATATGATATGTGGCATTATAAATCCAAGTAGTCCTTTTGTGTGACCATGCCCTGCTAATCGCTAAAGCTCAGAGACTCTGGGACTAAATGATGAACTGACTACAATCAGAATTACTCTTATGTGCCAGTTATTTTGGTCAGAACAACAAGTTAACAAGTCCAGATTATAGTGTGTTTGTATATATATATATATATATATATATATTCACTCACTTCGGCCTACCTGTTGGCTACGCAGTGCAGAAACACACAGATGTAAACAGTTGAAGACTAGTATATCCTGAATGTTACATTGTTATAATGCGCTCACTCAGATGGTGGGTCAGAACGAGAGAGAAAGAAAGATGTGTGTGCGTGTGTTTGTTGACCACGAAGCGTGTTTTAAGTGGCTCCCTCTAATGAGAGGCGGTCAGTCAAGATGCATCGACACCGCTTAACAATTGTGATTTGTTAAAATCCCAGGGAAGTTCGATTATTCGAAATGATTTATTTTCTGTAAGCTAGAGATGCTCGTCTAATTGCTGTGTGTGTGTGTGAGTGAGTGAGTGCGTGCGTGCGGTAATGGTTGTTGTGTGCTTGTGTTTTCAGCCTCCTCTGTGCCTGGCTTGTGTGTACGTATGCGTGTGCACGGCAAATTTTTTCTTACAGATCAGTATCAATCGGACCGGGTGCCCTTCTCGTAGCCAGGGTGTGTCCACGCTATTGTATAATCGTATCATTGTAGTCCAGAACCGACTGCTGTAGAAATCATGTGTTTTGACGGTCGACATACGTTGTGTGGGGTGTGAAAGCTCGCTTCGATATAATAATATTAGCTTGGTATGTGCCGCCATCTGGTGTGCGGTCCTTCTTAGTCGCAGTTGTGTGTGTGTGCGCGCGCGTGGCCTGGGCGTTGGGCTCGCTTCCTTTGAAGATTTAATACCATTGCCGCCCAGTGACACGCTGGACCGCAGGTTATGTAGACATACAGTTGTACATTTTGTGATCTCTCAGTATTATGGTGCTTAGTACAACCAGCCCCTGAAATGAGATAGCTGTAATAAAGTTGAATGCATCGATAGTAATGAGAACCGAGGCCTCCATCGGCTACAGTTTGGTGCCACACTTTGGTGGCGCTTCATGTAATGAACCAATTGTAAATGATGATGGCAATATCTGAATTTGGTTGTTTTTCGTCGTCGTCGTCGTCGGTTTATGATAATGTGTAAGTACGCTAGCGATATATTATTGTAAATAGGAGATATTTTCTATATAATGGTCGCCAGTCCGTTTAAAACTCCCCCTTGTTGTCGTATGTGCATTTCACAAGCTGAAGATCCAACACCTGCAGATTCGTTTGTCATGTAAGCGTCCGAAGTGTTTGCGTGCGTGCGTGCGTGCGTGCATGCGTGCGTGCGTGCTTGCGCTATTTGTACAGGAGAGGCGAATGATCGGATTGGTAATTACCAGAAACAGACGACATATCAGCAAACCACTTTATCAGAAGTCAGTTTGTGTAATAATACGATCTTAGCAATGTGCTAGTTAGTGATAGTAGCAATCCGATGCTCTCTCCCCATCTCCTCTCACTCCTTACCCGTAGTCAGTTATACGGCGTACGTCCCATTGTTTGATAGGTCGTTTGTTTTGTTTTGTTTTGTTTTTGGGGAGGGATGGTTTTCTATCCAGAGTTTTATAATACTCAGTGTAGCGTGTCTTTATAGTCGAACACTGTCTGTCTTAATACCGTCATAGATATAGATCTCAAATAGCATTAGTCAGCTCTCTCCTCTCAGTTTCTGATGATGATTATTATTATTATTGATAATTGCCTTAATCGTCTATCAACTCGCCGTATGTAGATCCAGTTGTTGGACTGGGCATTTTTTTGTACTATCTGTTGTGTAACGGGTTATTTACTTCTTTCGGTTTCAGTTTCATTGCTTGGCTGAGGGTTTTATTTTAAGCGCCGGTGCCTCTTATTTCTTCTCCACTCACCAATAACTTCAGACTGTTGGTTCGGAGTTTTTTGTACTTGTTTTTCGATTCCATCTGTTTCTTTTCAGTCTACCAATAGCGGTTTTACCAAGCCACCACCTGTCAATTAGTTTTCGATGACAGGAGGGTCACACCCAGTTTAGCTTCGTCACCACGTTGTCATCCCTTATTATTTTCGAGTTCCGTCCCCCCCCTCCCCCCATCATCTCGGGACTAGTACGTTTCTTGCCGATGCTTGTTTATGCTACGTCAACTAGTTGTAATATCGACATAACAGAGTTATTGTGGGTGAGGAGAGAACACAGGCTTCTGAATGGCAATGTACTCTTTAGTTTACTCGAACCCGACCCCATTAATGGACATTTACCAGCCGTTTCAGTATGACAAATTTTACTGCATGAGTTTGTGGTATTCCCCCCATTTTCCGCTGTTAATTATTTTTTACTGTACAGTAAAGATAACTTAGAGTATTATTAGCCTTAGCAGACTGAATAATTCCATGAAGTATTTGCTTGACTGTGGAGGCCTTTCTGAGATTATAAATATCATTATTATTATTATTATTGTATTTTGTGTAATACTGTTGAATACGTTGTTGCTTATTTTTTCTCTGGGGAATGATATGCTGTATTCTGGGGGGCATTATACTTGATTGTGTCTGCTGCGAATTGTACTCTTGTCATTAAGCTTGGAGTTTGGTGCTGTCAGGGTTTAAGCATGGTGTTTACGAAACTTGCGCTGGAGACTTTTAGCTGGGGAAATTTTGAGTTCTGCTTGCCCTCGAGTGTGTGTGTGTGTGCGCCTGCGTGCGTGTGTGTATGTGCTAATTCGTGTATAGTGCTGAGGCTTTTCTGCACGGTGTTCGTACAACTCTGTACAGGCGCTGGTCTGATAACCAATATGCCCATTATTACTGTGATAAAAGTTCAAGAAAATTATACGAATCCCCCCCCCTCCCTGATGATATGTCTTGTGTGTCATATACTGGAAGCTGTGTTCAGTAAGGTTTTCTTTAGCTATCATCCGTTATAACATATTTTCTATCGTTGTGAGCCCTCTACTGCGGCGTCTAAGCGTCCACGTACGCCCTACGCCTCTTGTAATTGTTTAAGCTGTTACGTAGTTCTTTCAAGAACCCTTCGTTTTTTCTAAGTTTTCGCATCGCGAAGGCACGATACTCGGGCTTGCAATCGTACGAGAATCACTATAAATAAGTCTGTTCGGATTGTGGAGAGGTATCACTCCGTCATTTTAGCATATTCGGTTGATAACTGGAGGGGCGTGGGCAGCAGTTGAGCCTAATGTGAATGGTGGCGTTTGTTACTGTCGGCCTTCAGCCGTCGGTATCAGTGTCCCCTGTTTGATGATGATGATGATGATGATGATCAGTGAGCCTGCTGCCTTTTTGAGCCATTGTAATCTTCGATTGAATTATATTTTTTGCATGTTTTGTACTTTTCTAGTCATGTTCGTTACGTGAAAGGTAGCCAAACCAGAAGATTGCCCTGTCCCGTCGACCTTCCGCGCGGGGAGGCAAGAAGCCGCTCCGTGCTTGCTTGCTTGCGTGCCTGCGTATGTATGCGCGCATTGCCTTCGAACAATCCCGAATCAATCGTTTCAGTCGTCGTATTTGTGTTAGATAATTTGTGTAAATCAGCTACGTTTGGCAGTTATCCGTCTACGCCGTCACATCGTTTCGGAGTGATTGGGGGGGAAATCGACTTTCGGTTTCGCTTCGACCAAATTGGTCAGGTGGTTTATCTCGGATGATGATGGTGGCGTTGTCGACGTCGTTGCCCGGAACGCGTTGTTATCTGTTGCCGACCGATCGGCATGGAATGGTGCCCCTCGGATGGGTTGAGTCCGCTTTTTGTTTCGTTTTGTAGAGTTTATTTATGTATCCGTGGTTCATGACATCAGAAATGCGTTGACCTGTCGGCTGCAAATCTTGTGCCTTGCGTGCTGTTAGCATCAATAATAATAATACTAATAATAATATCATCCCGTAATATCGACGGTTGTTAGACGCCCAAACTCTACAATTACTGTAGGCACTTCGCACCGAAAGTGGTTCTGTATCAATCCCTGTTTCGGTATGGAAAGAAATTTTTCTAATCATTCATTTTATGTGACTGATAAGTTTGTAAACCATATATATATATGGTGGGATTTAATTTGCTGGTTTTATTACAGTACATAGAGTTGTACTGTGAATTACGTGGGGGGAGGGAGGGGGTTGCTTTGTTTTGATTTAGTTTGCCGAGCCATTTTGTACCGACTTGTTTACTCTCTAAAATCTCCTATCAACGACAGTTCACAGTTGGGATGGTTTGAACATCGGTAACGTTATCCTTGTCATCTGGAGACCTACCGTCTTGGCGTCGAAGCTCCCCATTAATACGGTGGCAGTACATCTGTAGCGTTCTTGTAACTAGATCCAGTCCTCGTGTGTTGCCTTCTACTGGAGGTGGCTTCCGTACGCGTTACCAGTTCGAAGACGTGTTGGCCACTGATCGTTGTGAGCTCATCTAATTATTGGGCCGGCCAATGGTCTGTTGTTTTTGTGTTTTGCTTTGTTGAGTTACGAGTACGTTTTGGGCCGTTCTGTCAGCGTTACTCGGCCAACGTTTTTTTCCACTCGACTCGATCCTACAGCTAATTCTATAACGATATTGTCGACTTAACCTGTTAAGTAAAGGCCGCTGGTCCCGAGGGGGTGTTTGGAGGCTGACTGTGAGCTTCGCCTCGGGTTAGCTAACCGTCAATGGTGTGAATCGTGGCATTCAGATGCAGGCTTGCCTGGTCCGTTTCAAGTTCTTTTTATGAGTGCTGTATAACTAAAGGACTTTACTGTAAAAGAAAAGGAAATAAAGTTTGAAAGAAACCCAAAACTCTCGTCTGCTTTGATGTGTTATGAATGATTGATGGATATTCAGTGGACAATCTTCACCAGAAAAAATACGATCAAATTGCCATCATCAGTTACGGGGGATGGAGGAAGGAAACTGGCGGGTTTTAGTGAAAATTCAATATAAAACGGCATATCACAAAATTATTAATATTTGGTCGAGAATTCACTCTAACCTTGGTATTTTCGCTATTATTTAAAGTAATCCGTTGTGTGTCATATATACCAGCCCAAAACTACTATTTGATGAATAAGTGTTAAACTATTAAAATATGGATGTTAAAATATTTAATCCATCCATGGTTGGAAAGACGGTTGATATAGGGTCTGTCCAACTATCAAACCAGAATGGCAACTACATCTAATACATCCTCCGCCCTGAAACATGCAGAAGGGTCCCATGTAATTGAACCTTTGATTGCCATATGTAATTGTTTCATACTTGGGGGATGCATTCTTTACTTTCATTTCTAAGACTAAAACTTCTGTTCCTTGATTTGATACTTCTTGGACTCAAATGATTTATAATTGAATTGTATTTACCATTTCAATAAATCATTCATTACTATATACAGTGATCATATATTGCACTTATCGAACAATTTCCCGTTAGAACTTTGTGATAAATCTCGGAGCCCTTTTTGAAGTTTTTCAAGGTTATATGTATTAGTATTTGAACAAAAGTGCCGTATGATTTAATAGGAACTATGCTTAATCTAAATAGAAATTGTATTTGCTTACCAGCCTTGCTAGATTGATGTTTTACGGCCACTTTTGTGCACATGGTAGGCTAAATGGGCAGAGCGATCAGCTTGGATACATATTTATTAAAATTTAATTTAATATCTAAAAATAATCCTAATATTTTAACATTATTTTCAGGTACCTTTTCTCCGATAATAAAATTATCAACACGATCACATTTACTAAAGACCATATATTGAAATTTGTTACAATAGTTGATTATTGTTACAATAGTAGCTAATCATCAGTTCATAAGAAGACAGCGCTTCCACACGCATGAAGTCGGTGTATAACTAATTTGTATGGTATAGTTATACAATCTCAGGCTCGGGATAAATTCATTAACAATACACAAAAAATCTTGTCTTCATCTAGAGATCGTTTAATAGTTTCGATCTTGCACATAAAAACTATTTCACAGCTATGTTTTGGTCTAAATCATGATATGGATTAACTGAAAATGTTATCAAATTGCGCATACAGCTGATTCACCATTTCTCTTTCAAATATCTTGGACATACCAGGCAATATATTCGCGGGTCTTTTGTAATATTACTAACTTTTTTTAATAAATCGGGCCTATTTCTGTATGCTTCAGGGAATTTGTAAATGAACATATTCTAAAACTCTTATTTACGTGGAATGGCATCAAATATCACAGCCAATTAAACTAAAAATGTTCCCTACGTCATACGGTACACTCTTCCTGGGCTGCATCCAAACCTGTCAAATTCATATTCTTAAAGAAAATTCAACTAAATGCAACATTTATGTGTACAAGTCTCTTTAATTAATACAGGCAGCAAACATTGTGTACAGTTATATATACATTAAATCGTTTAACCAACATAAATCATGGAATTTTACACATTTTATTTATGACCTTTCTTTAGTACCATATTTCAAAGAATTTAGCTAAAGTAAACTAACTACAATAATTATGCTAAATGCTAAAATTTGTGGCGGGCGGGGGGGGGGTGCGGCGTGGGGGACGAGGGACACATTTATCAGGTTAACACTTACATGTGATGTTACCAATATACTGGAACTAAAATGATCCAGAACGTTGGTTCATTATACAGTTGGTTCAGACATGACCATGGCACCCCACGTGAGCGTTTAACCAATTCAAAACGGTCTGGATATAGTGGGCTCCACCAACAACACTGTGACACTACCAGATAGCATACCTGTAATCCATATAGAGATATTGCTATTTAGGAATTTGCCCCGTTCAATGTTTAGAACGGGCAAAACATAATATTAAAAAATGGCAAAGTATTGTATTGATAACAAATCTATATGCTCTTTACTGGTGTTCAAAATACGTGTATTTAAAACTTCTCATTCTTCTCACCCGAACAGAGGATAAGCATTTTATTCGCTTAGATTATCACGACGAAACTAAAATACATCGAAACATTTCAGTAATTCTAAACTTTCCTAGGGCCCATACAATACCGCAAGTACTAACGTTCTAATATCTACACAGTTGTCCATTTGCCGATCCTATGTGGTGAACTTCTGATTTTTCTATAGTATAAGGTTTTTTGATGGGTTTGTCATCACATGAGGTCACTGATGACGTCCAGTTATGTTGTCATTTCGATTACCTTGGGGAATTATTTAATGCAAATTAGTGCATCCGTTATCGAAAAATCTGTTTTATTCAATGCTGTCAAAAGTATGCATGATAATGTCACAAACATTATGTCTATTCTTTTGTTTTATGGCGAACGATTACGATAGGCTCAATTAGAAAGTTTTAACATGTAATTATATATTGTTAATATGCAAATTAGCCGCCGCCATTATTAAAAACACAACTTTTATCTCATTATTGTGTATACTGTCAGAGATATTGAAGAAACTAGGTTTTGCGATAATGGCGGTGGCTAATTTGCACATTCGGAATTATATATGCTAAAAATTCCTAATAGTTTTTATCCTAATCAATGACCTTGAAAACATAAGCATGAACACCATTTTTTGACGAGACAGTATCGTGCATATTTTCGACAATATTGAACAAAACAGATTTTTCGATAATGGCCGCACTAATTTGCATATACAATAATTTCCCCAAGGTTGTCAGAATGACAACCCAACTAGAATTCATCAGACGATAAATCCACCATAAAGTCTTATACAATAGAACATTCATAGGTTCATAAAATGTCAAATGTCATGATTTTATTAATAAAATTATGACTACGAGCGTAGTTGATGAACCATACGGTTTTCTACTTGTTTGACCACTTTTTTTTAATTATGAAACAATGTGGTAAATGCTTACCGTGTTGGCGGCGTATCAGATATACATGCTACGTAGAATAAACACTCAAGTCTAGCGACACTGCATCAATCACACGAGTTTTCCTTCCCTAGCATCGCGCTGTTCAACTTTGCGCAAGACTTCCGTAGAGAGTTATGGTGCCATTTAATCTGTCTGTAGTTATTGAAATTTGAAAACGGAATACTATTTTTGAGTTTGACAATTGACATTCATTTTGAAGTTTGAACAGAGAAATTATGGACGATACTCGGCGTTTGCCACCACCAGAAAGGAGACAGTAAACTATAATCAAATTGTATGACAGTATTAACAGTAATGGGTTACCCAATTCAAAAGAGTAATCATTGCATCCAAAACTGGCAGTGAGTAGGCTCGTTAAACCGTATGTGCTTCCTCGCGATGTATAAGTAGCTGCATCTGGCGTCTATGGTGTGAATATGCATCTGGCCACCGCACTACACAAATTAAACGAGGCCAAGGCGAAAATATACATACCAATCATGTCGTTCTTCGCTGTGAAACCGCAGCCGTCCTCCGCCAACCCAACCAAACGAAATGAACTAACGTATGCCCCAATTGTTCATCTGGCTGAACGCTTTGATCCTCTTGTTGCCCATGAAGTTCTCAAAGAAGAACTTGAGTTTGTGGAGGACACTGAGATCGCCATGAAAGAACGTAGTGTACAAAAATCTGTTGGCCGTTAAAAAAATCATGAAGATAAAGATGGCAGTGGGACAGATACAGTTCCCCGCACTTTCACAAGCAATGGTTGCTGTTCTCATCTTGCCGCACAGCAATTGACGGTGAGAAAGAGAGAGAGAGAGAGTTTTCCATTTCCGTCAAAGTGCATACAGAGTGTCGTCAGAGCCTTAACGCGAAAACACTCAGAGCACTTTTATAGTGCACACTCAATAACGACAGGTCGTGCTATAAGAATAATGTATCAGAGGAGATGGTGGCTCTAGTACAAGTGCAGCATACAGCACAGCACCAGCAAAATGTCATATTTAGACATACGTACTGTTTGGACAACAAGCGCAGGTGCGATCAAGGTGAATACTTCATTCTGACATTATATGTCAACAAATATAGATTCAGTAAATAATAGTTGACCCCGATGAACATGGTCCAGTTTCCGGTGAACTTGTGATTTTGTTGACACGTTTATGGTTTTACGTATCATAAACTACTGTTTCATTCCTCGGAGGTAGAAGATTGAACCATGTTAAATATTTTAGCGCAAGAAATTTAAATTGGCTATTTAGCAATCCATTTTTTAATAATTCGGTGCAGATGGCAGCGCCATTTAACGTGGCCAGACACCCACGATGTTGTGAGCCGAGAAATTAATCTCTGGAAAGTTTCGACCTCATGCCGGGTGCTTAACCGCTAGGTCACCGGAGCTCACTTTAGATTATTTATCTAAGCAGCCCTATTTATAGCTATTTTTCAATTCCTGTATCTTTCTTCAAAGCAATACTATATAAACTATATAACCCAATTGTCACTGTCTTCAAAGGTCAGTTTGTACAGCGGGCAGTAATACAACGTTATAGCGCGTTATGGCTTCGGTACTGTTAAAACTATATGTTAACTTTTTTTTGACTAGACCTAATGTCTATTCAAACTATTGTAGTACACTATTGTAGTAAAATTCTTAAAAGTTTTTTTGACAAGCAGATTAGAGCTAGTCTTGAAGCCATAGTACAAACTGGATATAACTGGACCTAGGAAAGATAATGCTATTCCCACATACAACCAAGGTGAATTTTATATACAACTAAAATTGTTATATAAAACACACCAACCACGCGAGCAGTGCCCAATGGCACCGCTCGAAATGCGATGCAGTTTTTCTATTCATGAATCAGGAGTACTTATAATGCTTTAAGAGCGTACTGTGCCTGCTACAGTCACTTAAATGCTGGATAACCAGGCAAGACACCTAAACGGCGTCCCTCCAAAGACGCAAATAGTGCACGGAATATATAGCTCTAGATCAACTTTTCTTGAATGCGGGGACCGGGAAATATAGACTACACGGATAGAAACGGAACTTTATGAACCGCAGCATAATATGCCTTATGATATTTGCTGGAGGGTCAAATACCTCATAAACATACAAAACCAATAAATACTATGACCTACTCGTCACTAACCCTTTAAATATCGAATATTACAAAAATAGTAAAAAGAAAACACGAACCTCAATCTCTGGCACGGCAATGTGTGTTTATGTTTCTCTGTGTACAGTTTATTAAAAACAGGAATTAACCACAATATACAATGATCAATAAGAACATTTTCTAGAATATTTAATAGCATCGAAGACAATCACTAACAATAACCAGATAGTTGACTTCAAACAACTCCCCACTGACCATAAGTCACTCAGTATCCCAACTACGCATAGTCCATAACAGGAGAGATCGACACAAATACCACAAGTAACCTACTATTTCAACATCACAATATCAATATGATTATCCTCAAATACGTCACAATATCAATAAGATTTTCCTCAAATATTTACCCTTTCATAATAAGTCATTCAGTATCGCATCAAGACACTTTCTGTCTCTGAGGCTAAACAAGGTGATTCTTGTATACATAGACGCAGCAGCTGACAGTCACAACAATTACATAACGGATTCCAACAATCACGCATTGATGTCTGACATAATACTCTTTGGTTTGGATCCGGCGAAAGATCGATGAATTATTCTGATTCTTCTGAAGCAAAAGTGTCTTTGGTCCTCACACCACAAAGAGATAAGTCGTGAAGTTTCTCTGTCTCAGAATCTGTGAGTAATAGGTCAATGAAGTCGAAATCCGAGTGTGAATATTCTTCCGATTGAATGGTATCTGAGAGTAGAGAAAACGTGACGAGGTGAAAAATGGATATTTAAATAGTTCAAATACTGCGATTGTGTTCGATGCGTTGAAGCTGTGAAATATAGTGTTTGTGTCAGACAATTAAAATATGATAGTCATTAACACGTTATAAGTTGAATTCATATTCTGAACAAAATCTAAGCAATTCTTCATCTGAAACGTCTAAACGAAATTGCAATAATATATGATCGTTATTCCACTTAGTTAATGAAACACGTCATTGACGTTAATTGGCTAACATTTGAACTGTTACATTATTGCATGTGTCAAATTGGGATATTTAAT
>JAODUP010000516.1:122500-290144 GCA_025642065.1 Paralvinella palmiformis | reverse complement strand
AATTCGTCGTCTCTTGGAAATTTTAAGTCTCTTCTAAAAACACATCTATTTAAGGTCGCTTTCACAGATAAATAATTATTATCTTTTAAATCATTACAGGGTTTTCACAGACATTATTTGGGGTATTATTAAATTACATATTATTTGTACAGCGCCTTTGAATGGCTCCTGCTAGTAAGGGCGCTTTATTAAATATACATTATTATTATTATTATTAATACGAAATAATTTGCTGAAAGATTTCCTGTATTTATCGTTATTGAAACTTTGTCATCCCCTATTAAAAGTGGGCGCCATAGCTATTTCTAACCCGAGGCCGTAGTTGGTAACCGATGCTAAGCATTTCGCCTGGATCGGTTTATTAATTGGTTCCAAAAGCCGATACTAGCCCTGATTACGATTTTCACATAAGTCGGACATAATGCTTTAATAATGCCTTTCGGTGTAAGTATTTCATTGTATATACATTTTTGATGTTTTAAATACGTTTTTTGTTTTTGTATTAAAAATGCTTCCGTTTTCTTTTATTGTAGTTTATCTATTTCACGTCCTTTTATTATAAAGTAGGTGACGTAGCTGAGTGATGTAACGTGGGACATAATCACTTTCGCTGAAATGAAATATACTCTAGAAAAGTGGTGTATAAGCGAATTTGACGTAGGCCGAAATGTCTTATAGCGGGATATGGCTGTACTTACTTTCAGTACCGTATATAAATAGATAAGCCTACTTATAAACACATACACACATACATTATATATATATATATATATATATATATATATATAGAGAGAGAGAGAGAGAGAGAGAGAGAGAGAATGTTATAGTGATTGTATCAATAAATTTTTACTTTATTACCATTTATCGTATAGTGTATCATATATAGGAGATATAGTTCGATAATACAAACAATACGCACACACAGGAACTTTAAAATGTCCTTGTAGCCATCGATTTATTGCACATTCTAATCGATAAGTGACAATTTCGCAAAATATCCAGCCATTTGATGCACAAATATTTTAGTGGCGCCTTAGAATAAACCACATGCTACTCCACACTAAAAAGATAATACGGTTTTGACATAGATCAGATGTAATTCCTTAAAGGCATTTAATTTTTTTTTTGTATATTGATTTAAATATTGCTGTAGGTCCCGGCCATTAAGCCAAGACTTCGTATCAACATTTTGACCCTTATTTTTTTTTTTGGGGGGGGGGTCGGCTTGATGGCCAATACTACACGGAAAAGTTCAGATTTTTAGGTCGGCTTATTGGACGGTAACACCATAAATCATGATATTTTAGGTCTAAAATACGTCCTCGGCTTAATGGCATTTATGCGTTTTTATTGCAGTTTAAAATTTGTTTAGCTTCTTTTATTGTTAAATTATTGTAGGTGACGTACCTTTGTGACGTAACATCCGACATAATGGCATTCGCTGAGCTGAAATTTACTCTAGAAAATTAACATAAACGCGAATTTAATGTAAGCCGAAAAACGGGGCATTGCTGTATTGTGTAACTTCATTATTTTATGTGTGTGTGTGTGTGTGTGTGTGTGTGTGTGTGTGTGTGTGTGTGTGTGTGTGTGTGTGTGTGTGTGTGTGTGTGTGTGTGTGTGTGTGTGTGTGTGTGTGTGTACTTGGAGTAAAATTATCAGAGCAAATATTATCCACTGAATATCGATTTATCGAATAGTTGTAAGAAGGTCAAACGATGTGGCTTTTGAAATCCAATAAAAGAGAAATATTAAATAACACAAAATCGTTTACTAATATGTAATTCTTACATTCATTAACAATAATGGGGTGCTTTCGGTGTTCTGTTTACATTGCTGTTGTTGTAATGGTAGTGTTTCTTGGTAGGTATATTTCTATGAAGTCGGTATTGTCTTCTTATTCAACAATGTCTATTATGCCTTGGAATACTAATGAGGGATATAAAATAAAGCATGAAACAGAACTAAATAGATTTATCATTAGTGGAGGCATTTCAACAAGACGTTATAATAATGATACTGAAGTGAATGAAGCATTGAAG
Organism: Paralvinella palmiformis; assembly: GCA_025642065.1. NCBI lineage: Eukaryota > Metazoa > Annelida > Polychaeta > Terebellida > Alvinellidae > Paralvinella > Paralvinella palmiformis. The sequence goes on along the minus strand of JAODUP010000516.1, from coordinate 288,102 downwards.
TCGCCAAATGGTAATGATACTAAGATACCGAATGACAATAACAATCTTGTAGGAGAAAATGTTAGTATTGCAGAAGGTATCTCTCGCGATAATACGAGTGAATCGAGAGTAAGGACGATTTTATTGTGGAATTCTTGGTTCAGCTGGAATGACTACATGTTCGGGTTAGGTCGAAGGGCATTTCAGGACAAATGTGGAACTGACCAATGTCAAACGACCACAGATAGGACACAACATGACAAATCTGACGCCGTGGTCTTTTTTGCAGCATTACTGCATTACGATAATGAGTCAGAGATACCACAAAGAAGTCATCCGGAACAAGTATATGTTTACTTTAACACTGAACCTCCAGCTAAATTTCAAACAAATCTGTCAAAGATGGAATGGAACTTCAACATAACAATATCATATATGTATGATTCCACGATACAATGGCCTTATGGCAAAGTAATACCAAGAGTAGGAGATTACCAACAAATGACAAAATTTCAAATAGCGGACAAGAACAGGACTATAGCTTGGATGGTATCGATATGTAGAGATGTCAATATAAGGATGACATACTATAAAGAATTAAATAAATATATTGATGTGGATGTATATGGATTATGCGGGAAATTAAAGTGCCCAGAAAAGAATCGAGGAACAACTGAATGTATTAAATACATATCGAAATCGTACAAGTTTTATTTGGCCTTTGAAAACAGCCACTGTGTGGATTACGTTACAGAAAAGGCATTTAGATCACTCCAATATGACCTTATTCCTATAGTTATGGGAGGAGCTAATTACACCAAATATCTTCCACCGAAGTCGTATATCGATGTCAAAGATTTCCAGTCGCCGAAACATTTGGCAGAATACCTCATTCATCTGGATAATAATCCCGACGAGTATATGAAGTATTTTGATTGGAAACGTTATTACACGGTAGTTAATGACATTCCAAACAGCGACAGAGTATTCTGTAAATTGTGTGAGTTGTTAAGGAAGAAGAGAAGCTTTCTTCTGGATTATGACGTTGCTGATTGGTGGGAGAATGATACTTGTATCAAAGATGATACAACACTTCGTCAAATTTATCATGTGAATTAGCATTCTCTCATTATTATTATTATTATTATTATTATTGTCTGTATTTAGTTGAACGCTGCTTAGATATATGTTCTAATTTGCTATCAATGGTAGTATTTAGTGCATCTTCTTGTTATTTTATCTTATTAAGTGACCAAGAACTTGGTGATTAGAAGATTAACACTATTAATTTTTAATTCAAAATATTATGCTGTACAGAAGAATCGAGATTATCGTGTGATGTCATGTTTGATCAATATTACGTAGTGCCACAGCTTGTTTACAATCATACTGACCAGTTGACAGACAAAATGTCAGATTCCAACTAATGTTTTGACCGTATCAAGCCACTCCCGAAATATGTCACAAACAGTATCATTTGTAGAGAATTTGCTAAAGCAAGTGCAGACGTGGATCTAGAGCAGCCACCGATATCCGGCCCCGGTCCAGAACAAGAGTTGAATTGGTGTGTATTTGTTTGTATTAGTATAAACCCAGTTGATAAGTCAACACACTGGGCCTGAATGAGAGTATTTTCCTCCTCCTATCGCATAACTTCATTTAAAATAAAGTGATATTTTGTGTGGCCTATACAGGGATGTGCCGCCTTCGATGTGTCTTTTTAGCAATTTTTTGTAATTTTCTATTTTAAATGTTCTGTAAATGAGTGAAATTTGATTGATTCACGAATTTGTGAACTGGTGAATATCCAATAGTGGCTCCCAATATTACCCTATTATCGTTCAGTCATACCCGTTTTCTATTCGGTTTCTCCATCAAACTGCTGTTTCGTTTGGGCTTAGCATCACGCTTTTGTCGAATGTGGTTGGAATGGTATCTTCTGTGAGTCTGACACTACATGTCATATCTAATTGATCGTGCCAAAAGACAGTGAAATAACAAACATACCTTTCTTCAAAGTGTTTTTCCCGCAGAGCTTGCTTTGGCTTCCACTGCACTCTGTTCATGTTTCACAGCCAATCACGCAAACTATTCTTGTTTGGGGGAAACGAACGCATACTGCATCCACTGCCGTATCCATTTGTACAATTATAAGCGGCAGAATACACCATTTTACACGTTTAACAATGACAATCTTGAATTCATAATGTTAGAGTTAAACTAGACCGTGGCGAGTGTTTGGCGTATGTTTGTCTTGGCTTTGGTGTGACTTATTTCATGTAACAATATTAGGAAAGTTAATTTTTATTTTATATTCTAAATATCAATACGTTTTGTATAGTTCCTTGTCCAGTAAATATGAATAATGCATGTTTTTGTTCGGTAATTAAAGTTATTTCCTTGTTTTGTTTTTCTTTCTTTTGTATTTAAGTATATAATAAGTGATCAAAACAAAACTTTTTTATTTGTAATAAATGCTAATAGCTATTACAATTATGTAACTAGTTTCCATAACTTTATAGTTGTATAAGTTATATTGAGTTTATGTAAGTACATTGTAAATGGATATTGAAAGCTGTCACCACTCACTCATTCACTCAGCCCTAAATTCGTGTCTATTTCGTGTCATTTAATTCCTTTATCTCGTCGCCATGCTTTCATATATTTGATTATCAACCTCTGGAATCGCGGAGTCTAGTAGTCGGACGCAACATTTGTCATTAACAGAAGTAGCACTAGTCAGGTAGTAGAGCTACAAAGATCACATAAAAGTCATCTCTGAGCACAATGATAGCTTTTTCAATCCAGCAAAGCCTTGTTTTGTTGTTGGTCTATTATTTCTTAAAATTATTTACATTGTCTAATTGCAAATAGAGATAGTTGTGCGACGCATATAATAATTCAGGCCCGGCCTGGCATCGGTACTCATTTAGTACGAGTCATAATTATGTGATCTTTATTATGTACTATACAAGAAATTACTACAATTTACTACTCAGTAAGGAGTAATATAATGTCGCACAGCGCAATAATCTTACTCCAGGCAATTAATAGGAAGTGGGCGCTTATTTCTCTAATAAATCATATAAGCAATGCATCATGGCTATCATGTGGGTTTTTTTCCCTTTTACGTAGCCAGTGAATACAATTATTTGGTTGTTCCTATCGCATGGTGCATTGAATCACGAAGAGGAAAACGAATATATATTTTCCTTTCTGGAAACAAAAATCCAAACATACAAAAAATGTCATTACACAAAAACTATTAGACGTAACCAAGGGTAACATATAAGGACAAATTTAGTTTTCTTGAATAAGCAGACAAATTAATTTGTTACTGTAGTGTGTGTGTGTGCGATTTTTTTATTTGTAAGTAACACAGTAAGGCTTATTAAGCTTTATATACTTTGAACATCTTAAAGGGCACTGGGGTGGAGGTGGGTAAAATGCAGTGTATAGTATTTATTCGGAATTAATGAAGTAGATACACATTATTTCATTTGTTTCCTAGCTTTTAAGATGAAACTCGCTGGAGACGATCGGTGGGTTTGTGACGTCATCCATTTGGCAGTAATACGTACCATGGATCTTGAAATGCAACAAAAAAACATAAATTATGGTGGTTATGTATGATGACGGTGTTCAAGGTTTTATTTATAAATGATTCATTGATTCACGAAAAGGTTACGTTACTATAAAAACAAGGTTGCGTCAGATCACCGTCCGGATTATGGTGCAAATGTTGGAAATGTGCTGTGTAAAAACCAGATACCGAGTTTGAAATGATATATACAAAGGCTACAAATACATTACAGAAAACTAGCCCCATCGAATGATTGAGCATTGAACTGTTTTTATTTTGTCAAAATTATATTCATAATTTATTTTTCAATTTATACTTTAGTTGTGTGTTACACATTTTAATATTAATTAAACCCAATGCATTAAAAGAAGTGAGGTGAACAGGTCCTTTGTACTAAAATAGAAGTTTTGTCCTTTTAAATTGTTACTCTTCAAATGTTTAACACAATAGTCTAATTGGCTATATTAATAAATTAATTTGATAGAGGCACGATATAACATGACAAAACAACGTGTTCACTAAGTTACGATAGGTTTAGTTCCATAACGCACGCGCTGTCTTTCGCCAATCAAAACACTCAATTGCTTCCTATCGGCTAGAAGTCGCCATTATGGGTTTGATGGTGATGATTAGTATTTTACAGCCATTATAGGTTTGTGTTTATACATTAATGATATATTCACTTCAATTTGCTTTAATATATATATATATATATATATATATATATATATTAAAGCAAATTAGAAGTGAATATATCATTAATGTATAAACACACACACATATATATATATATATATATATATATATATGTAATGCTAAAAGTGACTGGGGCGCCTCCGTGGTCCAACTGGTAACGCTTTGGATCACAGATCACTACCACCTGAGTTCAAATCTCAGCGTGGGCATATCTGAAGGGTGTTTCATCTTTCACTTCGTTTCATTACCCTTGGAGGTCGGTCGGCCCATTTAGCCTACCATGTGCACAAAAATGGCCGTAAGACACTAATCGTCATCATCTAAAAGTGACTGCACGGTTACTTTAAAGCATTTCCGTTTCACTGTCAACAGTTTTCTATCGCTACTGCAATATTAATGAAAAAATATAGCACAGATTCTAATTTCCGTTTCGACGTTTTCGGTAATCGTATAGGATGTATGACCAACAGTCGCCTGAAACTCATTATTGTTTCATCATAAACTGGATCATTACTATCCTGAATATTTTTGATTGGCTGAAAGCATCATAATTCATCAGCAGAAACACACCGGGATAACGTAATTGTGCTTTGTAGGTAATTACAAAAACTTCGATATCAAACCATTATGGTATTTCATAAACATTTAACTGATACTGCTTTGAAAAGGGGAATGTCAGAAACATACTGATTATGTTAAAGATATTTCCTACAAAAGTCACAAATGAAAATAAATCACACACACACGCACACACACAGAGAGAGAGAGAGAGACAGAGGGAGAGAGATTTAAAATATAATGCAGTAACAATTCATATGCTTATATACACATTGATTTATTGACTATTCATAGAAAGGTAACACAATACAATTTACGAAATTCAATAAGTGCAGGAAGTATGTCGCTTCAAGCTATCAATAAAAATGGCGTCCTGTCAATACTCGGTGTCCTTTTCATTTGCTGTAATGATGGTGTTTCGGTGAATCCTAATGCCCGTGATGGTAGCCGCAAAACAAAAAAATAAACAAACTTTCTTCCAAGGTGACAAGTTAAAAATAAATGGTGTTCGAAGGTTCAAGTAACGGGTGATGTCATTGTCACTGTTTCTCGGAAATCCTCACTGCACAAACGAAGCTACATGGAAAGAATCCAACTGGCTCGACAAAATTCTCATCGAAGTCAGGAGCGAATTAAGCTGATCTGTGTTGTAGTATTTGGTACTATATAAAACAATGTTTAACTGCTTCACTTCGTTTATTCCAAACTTCAGACTTACATATTCTTGCGAGAACCAGTTTGCGGATAGGACGCGTCCAGGATATGGAATGTCGTACAAAGCAGGGGTGTGTCCATTAACAGTAATAACAGTAGCATATTACCACAATCTGCACCATATATATATTTCAACTAAATGTTCTGTATTCATTCATTATACCTTAATAATTTAGAAGTGACCTGATTGAAACAATCAACTATGTTAAAAATGTCAAATAACCTAGTATATAATACATATGTTATTTATATATATATATATATATATGCAAATTAATATAATAAAATTTCAATGTAATTAATAATAATTGCTCACTAGAGAAGTCCTAATATGAAATGACTATAATATTTACTCAATTAACTACCAAAAAAATCATCTGCAGCCAATTTATGAATAATGTGTGTTCTCAATATTATTTCTTGATATATACTTGAAGATATCATAATGTGCTAATGTGTTATTTCATTCAACCTTGATACGACGCTAGTTTAGTGATAAATTCAGCATAATTGATTATTTCATTGTTTTATATCCAAATAGTTCCATCTAAATTTATTTTGGCATTTATATCAGATTAAATGTCTAAACAATAATGAAGTAAGAGAGAAGTCATCCATGACAATTTTAGATTTCATTGAAATGACCATAAATGTATGTAAACTAGTATGTAGAATAATTATGTGAAACAGTATGTTTATTTTGGCATGTGCGATTGAATTAATCTAAAGGTAAATGACTAGATAATGTCAGGTGAAAAGCCGATTAGAATCCTTTATTGCCAAATTGTTATATCCAGCTGCATGTATGATCCACAATCATCTGTTATTAATTTAATTCATTCTTGATTCCTGACTAACATCTTTGATACGGTTTGTGTGGAACAGACTTATTTGTTATCTAATGTATGTTATATATAAATGTAAATATGCATAATATGTATACTAAAATGCAGGTTTGTGCATGTTTATATGAAGAACTGATGTAATCCACAATAGCCGAGAGGTTTAACTGAAAACTGAATTGAAATGATTTCAATATTTACTCAGTTAACTTCCAGATTATCATTTTGTGTATAAATAACTTACACGCTAACTATAACATGTGACATATATAATACCTATAGACCCATTGCATGATGACGTCAAAAACCAAAACAAACCATGCGCGCTTTGCATTGTGGGATTTATAGGGAGGTCCGTTGAGCGATAATACCGTGATAATCCCGCCATTTTAACCTTAAACATCAATGTTCCGGATCTGTTATATTCATGCCAAAAACTAACTCCTGCGTACCGTATTGTCATGCTACTAGTAAGCAATATAAACATTTAAGTTGGCATGTGATGGCCGCGGGATGAAACGCTGAGAAAGCGTTGGGTAGTTTTAATTCGAAATGACAATCTGCGAATCAAATTTTTATAATTAGTGTCAGTGTAAGGATTGACTGAAACAGTGAAAGGCGCAAATAAAGTATAATTTAACACTAATATTATCAATCAGATCATGGATAATAATATTGGTAAATAAAGTGCAATTTACCATATTATTATATCCATAAATAATAAATTAAATTTACCAATATACTGGACTCTATTCTTCTTCTTTTCGTTAAACATAATTTTAGTGTGATTTACTATGAACACCACATTTTAACAGTCTTTGTTATGTGCAGTGAATATTATTATACTATGACTTAAAATGTTGAATACCACACTACCATCATTTTATAAAGTAGCAATGACGGACGATTAGCATATAGTTATAATCTGATTTTCAGTTTTGGAATACAATTTTTCAACAGTGCCGGCTTTTTCGGTGTCGAGTTAAACGGTACGCAGGAGTTAGTTTTTGGCATTATTATAACAGATCCGGAACATTGAAGGTTAAAATGGCGGGATTCTCACGGTGTTATCGCTCAGCGGACCCCCCTATAAATCCCACAATGCAAAGCGCGGCTGGTTTGTTTTGGTTTTTCACGTCATCATGCTTCAGGCTTATTGGGTTCGAAATTTGATCTGGTGGAAATCTCCTATTATAATCAAACACTAGCAGAGTTGGGTTTATGACAGTCGTAAACTTGTTTATGACATGACAGGGTCATAATCCCGTCGTAAACCTGTGGTAAATACCCGGATGACGTCATATACGATCGTTAACTATAGTAAACCTTTATTCACCATATTTTGTTATTTAATTGTTTTTTAACTTTCACTTTTGATCTATTTTGCTTAGAACCAGTTGTGGATTATCATAATATCAGAATTAGTATATTTATATATTACAAACATCAATGTAAAATAATATGTTATATTGGTCTCTCTTACACTTTTTTCCAATTCAGTAATAACAAAAATAATTTGAGGTATCTTTTATTCAGTAACCTAACCATAACAGACTCTCACATCTTTCACAGATATACAATTGAATCAGTCCATTTGATACGTCAATCATCAATAATCCAAATCACAAAGTTCTCGGAGGATCCTGTGACAAAATACAAGCTTGGCTGTTTTCTCATTAAACTAACCATGTCTAACTATTATTTAATTTAAAAGCTATAATATAGAATCAGAGTAGCAGATATCTTGAGCCACTGTCACTGCATCCGTGGTCAGCCACAGATAAACACCAACACCAGCACCAACCCAAGAGGGCAGTGTCTTGCTTGTCATCCCAATTAATGAATAGTTCTATTAAATTAGAGTCGCCTCCTAAGCTCTAGAAACAAATGGCAGACCAATCAGGTCAATTGATTTTGTATGGTTACCATAGTCTAATAATCAGGCCCTAACTTATTGTATAATAATTTTACTTTTAATATTACAATATTATATTAATAACATATTAAACATTTAAGCCATTCTAAAGCTACTTTTCAAGTATATGTCAGAAAACATGTCAGAAATTTGTTGACTATGCCAATATATATATATATATATATATATATATTTTGCTTTTGACAGTTTATGACACTTTCATATCATAAACCTGTTTATGACATGACGTCACAAACCCTGGATTAATGCATGGTTTTTGACATTGTGTTATAAGCTTACCAACCCTGAACACTAGCATTGAATTCATATACCATTATGTATTACAATTATATAAATCAGTACAGTCATATATCAATGTATAATTGAATATACCCATGATAACTGATTGACTAGACCCAGACTTGATATGAATTGTCTGCCATGTTTACTCAATCAACCATCTAATTAATAACTCTTATATATGGACAACATGTGTAGTAAGTTATATTTATAAGTGTATGTTGCATAATATGTCAGTGTACGGGTTTAACTCATCTGTGATACCATATCAGATTGAGTCATGACCCCTTTTAAATTGATTCTTACATTTATCATATCTAAACGCCAAATACTTAGCTAAATTAGGTTATATCTATTTAAATGTTTAGCTATTTAATTATGAATTCTTCAGTTTAGCAATCAGAAAAATCGACTAAATGACCCTGGCCACGTCAGTGAACCAGACAAGTATCATATGCAAGTATACAACATAGAAATAAATATTATTATTATATTATTGATACTAAATCAAAACATTGTATCATACATTTCTGTTGAACCCAATATAACAAACTTCTGTATCTGTCCAAAATTTAAACTTTTCTACCCATTAATTGTAATAACCCGATACCTTGAACTGTTGAATGCCTGTATTCCATATTATCCATCCAGAAATAAGCCTACCAGCTGATTTCTGACATCTAGTTTACGTTTAACCGATATGTTGACCCACACAGTCCCATGTGGCCATTCTTTCACGCGATGTACACTCTAAGCAATTACTACCTGATTTGTCGCTGGCTCATATCAGCCAATTACTCCACGCTCGTCTCTTATCCACATATATAGGGCGCCTCCGTGGTCTAGCGGTAGCATACTGGACCACAGATCACTACCACCCGTGTTCGAATCCCGGCGTGGGCATATCTGAAGGTTGTTTCGTCTTTCACTTCGTCTCATTACCTTTGGAAGTCGCTCGGCTCATTTAGCCTACCCTGTGCACAAAAGTGGCCGTAAAACATCAATCATCATCATCCTATCCACATATATTCCACAAGGTACTGATTGTGCGCGTTGTTTTCAACACACCTTATTTGTATTCCTTGAATTGGTGGATTTCTGTGGAATAACGTTTTCCCGTCACACCAGACTCGGCCTAATTTCCGCTTTCGTAATATGTAGGCCATCGCATCATGTGTACACATATCCCCGCTCAACATTAACATGATCACCAGCACTACACGCATGATCTCTCACGCAGTGAACTGTAAATTTCCCAAATATTTATCTACTGAGTTTTCCCTCCGTATGGCAGAGTACAGGTTACATACGCTCACCTCAATCCCAATTGTTTCTCAACAATAATTATATAATATTATCTATACATGTATATTTTTACATAGCTAGTGTCTACACTAGTGTAATGGAGCTCTTTATTGTCAAGCAGCTCATTGCACCGGTGTTGCCAAAAAACATTTAAATTTGTAACACCGCTTATTGTAGTTCTTTGTGCATTTTTTTCAGGTCGATAGTGTCAGTTTTCTGTGACTTTCCAGGATCAGAGATGGGAGGGATGGGTCACAGTTGGGATGGATTCAATGTAATTCTTTACCCCGACAGTGTATCGTTGGATAAAATCAAGGCAAGCGGTAAATTTGATCTTGCTTCCCTTTACAAAATATGCGAGATCGCTGATAGTGCCATAGATAGTGAATCTCCGCTTCAATTTGGAAATGGTTCGTGTACGTATTGTGAACCAAATGAATTCCACATTCAAACCATAAATATGAAAGATACATTATCATTCTTTCATTTGAATTGTCGAGGACTATCTGCATATTGGGAGTCATTTCGTGATTTGATATGCAATTTATATGGTGATTCATTCTCGTTTTATCTCATTGGGATCAGTGAAATTTACAAATGTTCGCATGATTCACGACTTAGTCTCCCCCAGCTGATCAAAATCTTATTTCATGTTGTTGGGAAGACGGTCCTAGAGGTTGCTAAAGAAATTTTATAAAAGAAACAATCATATTATATGCGAAGATATTAGTGTCTTTATTCCCCATATATTTCAGTCTATTTTTATTGAAATTGTCAATAAAACGGAAAGGAATGTTATAGTTGGGGTACGTAATCTATAGGCCTAACACCGAGCCATATACTAACATCGACATTTTCTCTTCTAACATAAAGGCAATTATGGTCACCGTCCAGAATGATAAAAATAAACAGTGCATGATAGTGAAGACTGCAATGTGGATCTTCTTCGTTTCAAATTACATGCAAAAACAAACGATTTTCTTGAGGGGATTTTCTTTCATGTTATTTCTAAGCCAACTAAGGTTATCACATCGTCCGCTACTTTGATAGTTCACAAGCATAGCAATCTCATAGCTTCATCGTATCATTCAGGTATCATTATCAACTATGTGGCTGGTTATTTTGTATATATGAAGGAAAATCTAAGCACAGCAGCCAAACCAACTCTACGGATCGATCATTTAATGCGAAAAATAGTATATAATTTCGGAATATGTTAAAGGATACTGATTTTGAAGACATATTAAAAATTGAAGGTTCAAACGTAGCATATGACACATTCTTAGATAAATACTTAGCGGCATTTGATAAATCGTTTCCTCTCCGCTCGAGGACAGTTATATGTAAATATGTAAAACGAGAACCATAGAGTTTACTTCAGGACTGTTAACATCATCCATAAACAAATTTAGGTTATTTTCATTAAAGCTACACAAACCAACAGAAGAGAATATTCTAAAATATAAATGTTACAATAAGTTGTATAATAACCTAACATGGACAGTGAAAACCCTATACTATCAAACTGCTTTTGATGAGAATAAAAATAATTTAAAAAAATATTGGTCGATACTTAAAGAAGCTTTAGGTAAGATCAATGATAAATCCAGTTAACCTCAAACTTTTCCATTAATAAAAAATCTATAGCTGGTAAAGTACAAATAGCAGAAGGTTTTAATAATAGTTTTTCTAATGTTGAAATAAAGACGAGTCATAACGTTCACGTAAATGTTAGAAGTCAAGTAAATGTTTCTATTCATGCCTACCACAACCTCAAACTCACAGCTTCTTTCTCGGTCCTGTAGCCCCATCAGAAGTTTTAAATTTTACTAAAAAGCTAAAATCTAAATATCAAATACATTACTGAAAGAAACAATTAATGACATCCTAGAACTTATTACCCTTATTATAAATCAATCATTAGCAACAGAAATCGTACCACAAGAAATAAAAATAACAAAAGTCATTCCCATCTTTAAATCATCTGATCCTTGTCTTCTAAAATATTATAGACCTGTTAGCCTGTTACTTGAACGAATTACTCATTAAATTCCTAATATCAAAAGATATCCTTTATAATCACCAATAGGGATTCCGTCCCAAACATTCCAAGCCTGATCCGGAATTCACACTAGCTCTATCTTGTGATCTTTCAAATATGTTTGGTGTGCTAAACCATGACATATTACTTAAGAAAATGAATAACTATGGTATTTGTGGCATAGCATATGATTGGTTGAAAATGATCTATCTGATCGACAACAATTTGTTGAGGCTGGTGGAAAGGAATCTGAGTTCCAAAAGGGTCTATTCTTGGCCCAGTGCTATATGTAATCTATGTCAATGGCATAGGCAATTCGTGAACCGGGAATATATTAACTTTTGCTGACGACACAACATTTTATAGTCAAATTCAAATCTTAACGAATTACATGAAAATGCTTATGTGCAAGTCAGTGATTTATATCAATGGTTCTGCTCTAATAAAATATCTCTAAAATCCAAGAAAATCAAATACATTTTATTGATACCTAGACACAGGAAAGAAAACCTTTCAAGTTATTCGATTCAAATAAGCAATATCGAACTTTACAGAATCGGAAATAACTGTAATGAACAGCCAACTAAATTCTTGGGCATGCACATTAATGAAAAATTGACATGGAAACAGTACATTGCTGCAGTAAAAAGGAAAGTCTCCATAGCACTAAGTTATATTAAGCAAGTCAAACATGTGCTGCCAGCAGATAGCCTAAAGACTTTGTATGTTGCATTGATTCATCCACATCTATCCTAACAAGACGTTATTAGACCACTAACATTAGTACAGAAAGGGCAATACGTGTTATTAATAATGCATCGTATTACAGTCATACCGGTCCAACATTTCAGAAATTAAGAATTCTAAAGCTGCATGACTTATTCAATTATCACTCTCTTCTCTTTGTACATGATTATCTGTCCAATAAAGTTTCAATTTCGTTTAATGGGTGTTTTCCAACCAATAGTGACATCCCAAACTCAAGGGCCACCCGACAGTCCAAATTATTTTACGTCCCTAATTACCCATTAATATTTTCTCAGGGTCAACCTATTGATTTCTTGCCCACATTGGTCGTTTAAAGGGGTTTTACAACCAATAGTGATATACCAAACTCAGGGCTTGATAATTGATATCCCATGCCATTCTCTCTCCTTTTTTAGTTTTCACAAAAAAATTGTGATACATGTATCTTTTTGTAACTTTTGTTTCCTTGAGAACTGTGGGAAGGCAGCTTTAAGTAGCTACACAGGTCATCCAATTTGTATGTATTTGACTACTATGTTCTATGTGAAATATAAACCGTAACAAATAATATGCAAATTGGAAATAAATATCATAAACAAATATCACTACAGTCAGTGTATGCGATTTTCCAAGCAGTTTAGTGTTGACAATCATAGAGTGCAATAAATCAATAAAAAAGACACATTCTGTAAATGATAACTACACTTACACCTTTAATTTGATGATGATTGATTGGTTAATGTTTTATGGCCACTTTTGTGCACATGGTAGGCTAAATGGGCCGAGCGACCTCCAAAGGTAATGAAACGAAGTCAAAGATGAAACAACATTCAGATATACCCACACCAAGATTCAAACATACACCTTTAATGTAAGTGGCTGAATGTTAGCCTTACATACTTCTAATGCGGTTTGACCTTATAATTGTTATAATTATTACATGTCTGCTGGAATAAGTTAGGAACAAGTTAGCACTAACACCCAAAACGACTATGTTTGGTTGATTCTAATCAAATGCAGTGGAATATAATTTTTGCCTTAAGATAAACAAATTTAAATTGATAGTACTGTTATTTTGCTTATACATTACATATTGCCAAAATTTTATAAAACAATATACTTAGTTGTAGAGCATATTTCAAATCATTCAAAAATGTACCAACCTTTAATTACCATATTATATAAGAATATTCATGCTCTCTCATATATATATATATATATATATAGAGGGAGAGAGAGAGAGAGTCCCTCCATGATCAAGCGTGAAGTTGAACTATTCCATATCACTGAACTGATGAAACTTAATGTTTACATATGCAAAGATATAGTTATTTGTTTCCAGTTGCAAAATATTACTAAGAGAAAGTCCTTTAAACGGAGACCAAGTATAAAAAAGTGTATTCCGGAACTCTGGACTATTCCAATATAATCGCTCATGACTAATTAAGTTATTTATGTAATTAACTTAGCTCTTCTAAATGGTCATGGCATACGGTATTCACATTTGTGATGTTGTTGGTTCTCATTAATATTATACAGCTGTACCAGTGTCAATTTCTTTATCATCTGCTACAGACTTGGAAATAAATATGGAATATAATTTCTGAATTATAACATCAGAAGTTTCTATCAGAAATTTAATAATAATAATAATAATATTGAAATCAGTACACTATAAAACTAAAAGGCAATAAAGTGTACTATGAGCATAATGCATGAATTGAATTCGTAGTACTATATTGTAATACTAGCAATCACTTCAAGCACTTTACATATTTCATACCACTCATTAGTACTTTCCTTTGGCCACCAAGGGCACTGTAGAGACCTTGTACAGGGTGAGGCACACCGTTTACGAGGCTTCTAAATGTCTCTAGGGGTGGGTACAGCCTATCACACGTTATTTACTACCATTGGTAATTCTGCCGAGTTATGGGCTGATCAACCTTATCGTTCATAATGGGAGTCATTTCCACTCACAGGTTTTCAATATGGATCATATCTGGAGACAGATAAAGCCAGCCTAGTCTCTCAATTTATTCTTTTTTATTAACAATCAGCATTAACTGTGATTTGTCAGCGGTTATGATGAAATATTAATACACAAAATTGTTCACAAATATCGTTCGAGCAAGTGACACTAAGAAATCATATTTACGGCTGAAATGGAATGCATCCGATAAGGTTACACTACCATCACTTTCAGGTTGGACTCTGGGTACTAGACAATACCTTCATTATGGGGCTCGTCATTACGTCTGTGAACAGTGTCACCCCCCGATTCATAGTAGGTTATTCCTGGCCCATTCTAGACGTCGTTGTGACGTCTATGCCGAGCTTCCATTTTGTTATTCTTGCAAGGTATCCTGCCTGGATTAGTCTCATGTAGAAGGGATTTCCGTAACATTCAGCTCTCGGGGCATTCGCCGATCTCATTGGACTATTCTTGCATAACCGTTTCAGAAATCGATTTTCTCTTTCAATGTTTTTACGAAGATGATTTCACTTGGGTCAAGGTGTAGGGATAACAGTCTCCCGATATCACCTCATCACCTTTGACCCTGCTACTTCAGTCATTCGTATAGTGCCTAACTCCCGCTGTTCGGATCATCGAGGCCATGCGACCACAGATGTTATAGATATATTTGATTATCAAAAAATCATACCACGATGTCTTCTAGTTAAAAACAAAATCTGATAAACGAATTAATTAGGAGGTATTGCTAAAGTCGCAATCCAGAGAGGTTTCCTCTGATTTTTAATTTCGTAAATTAAATGGTCATTACGTGATACCGTAGTTGGTTGACACTGAGCGATAATTTGAAATATGTTTACAAAAGAAGTGGTTATTCGCTAGTTAGAATGACGTAGAGAACCTGGAGCTTCACTAATTGTTTTGTCTTTCACTAAGCTGCACCACGCTATATGTGAATGTCCTACTATATACCATCAAATATGTAAATATCGTTTTATGCAAGTCCGTAGGCGTAGATATAGTCTAATTTGGATCAAACGCCAGAGACGGTCCGGGGGTTGTCGAATAGGCTAAATATAATAATAATAGTTAAGCTTAATTTCCCTCAACAAGCGCTTTAACAGCTATTTTAAATGTGTTCCTTATACTTACCCATGAAGTGATATTCATTTTGTATTACTTCCACGGCTTATTCAACCAACGACACAACAAGAATTCACCATGTTTAAAAACCTGATTTTAGCAGTCTGCTTTTCATTTTGCCGCCACCGGAAGTTGGCAGCTGTTCGCCATTAAATCGGCGGACGTGCACGATCTAGTTTTCTTTCAGGTCAATGGTCTAAACATACGTGAATAGTATTTTATAACTCTTCTAACATTTTATAAATGCCCAATAAATGAATATTTAGAACCGATTATTGTCAAAGCTAATAAAGAAATACAATAATTATTTATATAATTTCCGATGCCTGTTAGACATTTATTTCTTGGATATTTTTCTCGTTAGACATGACCAATCTAAAAAGAGTAAAAGTAAGAAAATATTATTTAGAGTCGATAAAAGCGTAACAATATAACATTAGTGACAGTGCCTATTACATGACATAAATAAGTGTAAACAATAACATTAGTGACAGTCACTATTACATGACATAAATAAGTGTAAACAATAACATTAGTGACAGTCACTATTACATCGACATAAATAAGTGTAAACAATAACAAGTGCAATGAACATTGCATATGATATGATTTTATACAAATGATAAAAATATTTCACCTATTAATAATATTACATTGTAGGCATGATCCACATTTACAGGATGGTACCCAATCAAGAAGAAGGGTCTTAAAACTACTAAATCTTCGGGCATTTCGTATTATATTTGGCAACTTATTCCAATAAAATGGTGCAGAATAGGTAAAAGAATTCTTACCATACTTGACGGTTTTTATATTGTGGGATACATATATTATTATCAGATCTTAAATTAATTTGTATTTTTTTTTGTTTTTGTTTAATCAGAGCATTTAGATACAGCGGATACTTGTCATGTGAAATTTTATATACAGCTTCCATAAACTTTCGAATCCGTACAACATATAGTGGGTGTTTAGTACAATTTTCTAGTAATAATTTATAGGAACTGTTGAAGTCCAACTTAATAAATCGTAGTGCTTTTTGTTGTAGCTTTTCAATTTTATATGTGTTACATTTACTAGAGAAGTGCCATACAACAGAACAATAATTAAAATAACATTCAATAAAACTAGTATAAAGTAAAAACTTACTTGGCTCATCAAGTACATTACATAATCTAGCCAGTACATTAATTTGATTTCCTTCTTTCTGACAAAGTTTGTATGGTATGAGTATCAAAATTCACTATCTAAGTTTAACCCCAGAATCTTGACATTATTCTGTGGAACAATATCATGTTTTCCTATCTTAAAACTATCTAAATTTTCATTTTTTCCAAAAACAATACATTGAAACTTATCAGGATTAATCATCATATTATTACTCTCAAACCATGTAATCACATTGTTTACATTGCGTACTACTTTATCCTTGACAGACTCATAATCATAGCCAGAACAGACAAATGTGTTGTCATCAGAGTAATTGTATACATCAACGTCATCTTCTAATTTAAATAACATATCATTAGTAAACACATTATAAGACTGAGGACCCATAAGGAATCCCTACTACCCAATTTTACTCGTTGTTTACGATCTCGATAGTAACTGAGAAATAATTCACATGCAGATTGTGATAAGCCATATGCTCGTAGTTTAGATATAAATAGTTTATAGGGTATACAATCGAAAGCACGAGAGAGATCCATTAGGACAACACACACTACTTTACCTGTTTCTATTGATTTCTTTATATTTTCAACCAGACGTTGTTGTTTGGCTCTTTCGAATTAATTAACACAGAGGAATTATAATTTTTTTAGAAACGTACGTTTGGGTTAGGAACACCTGTTTAGAAGCAATAGTGAATATTGGCTGATACTACTAACATATAATTTGTCATTCCTGGACTATATGTCTACATCGATATAGAGTCAAATAGACAATTAAAGTGACAAGATACCCAGAATAGAATATTAAAGAAAATTCTGAAACAAAAGAGATACTACAACTTATTAAATTAATAGTGTATATGCAACTATCAAAAGTACCGTAATGAATTAAAATTATTACTAATTTAGAATTTAAATATACTAATAGATAATTTTGTGATTTTTAAATGATTTATCATATATATATATATATATATATATATATATACACCGTATTTAACGAATGCGTGTATTAAAACTACTTTTGTATCAAGAACAGTTTTAGATAGTGGATGCTCATAAGATAATATTAGCCATCGTTGAATACTGATGTAATTTATATTCAGTGATATTAGGACATTTATCTATAATAACTTCTATTTTTACTGGTTCATTAGAAATGATGAAAGATTCACTTTTTTTGTAATGCCATCATATTTATTTTCTCTTCGTTCATCGTACCTTTACTATGAAATTGCCTAACCTCTGTAATAGGTGCGCCACTGAGCTCAATTCTTTTCGTGTATATTGCCGCTATCTAAGTTTATTATTATTATTTGAAGAACCTTAAATAATTATAGGCCAAACAACAAACTGAGAACATAAAATCAACATCATAAACACAATCATTTCGAGATCTGTGATCGCGAAATAAGGATAAAAAAAATGTTGGATTTATGAGATATAGCTATATAGTATGGTTAGTATCAAATTATAACTTGTATATAGTATCAAATTATAAGTTGTTCGCTGAATGTATTTTTGTTTGTGAAATAAATGTTTAAAGAGCTAAAAATGACATGTACAAATTGTATGTGCAGTAAATATATCTATATCTTATTCCAATCATAATGTTTTATTAGTTATTGTAATGTGAACCAAATAAAGAGATATACATCCATGCTGTGTCTCTGGGTGAATTGATTTTGAGCATATCTGAACGTAGATCCAACAATGAACATTCATTATTTATAGAGTGATCCCTTCATTGTCTGAATAGCTCATACTAGCCCCTAAATGATGGAGCACAAATGCTGTGAGGACGGACACTAACTGATTATTTCGCATCCACAGACAGTCTTTGGTGTCCCATATTTTAAATTCAGTGAGCGGCAGCTCCATTTAACGTGGCCATGCAGTCGCCAGTCATGTGGTGAGCTGAGAAATTAATAACGCGAAATGATTTGACCTTTCCTAGGATCGAATCCGATATTCTTGATGGCTGTTTAGGGCAAGAATTTTTTCTTAAGATATATATAACGCTTTTATAACCGCTAGATTAAGGTAATTCGCAAATATATTCTATTTCTCGATTAAAAGATGTTATGGGGCGCCTCCATGGTCTAGTTTCTAGCGCATTGGACCACAGATCACACTACCACCTGGGTTCGAATCTCGGCGTGTGCACATCTGAAGGGTGTTTCATCTTTGAATTCGTTTTATTATTATTATTATCATCGATTAAAAGATGTAGCTAACATATATGTCTTATTTTAGACTCTATTCTTAGACCGTATTTGAACTGACTATATGGGTTAGTCGGTTAGACGATAGGTCATCCAGGTCGTGTGCAGGAGGTCGAAGGTTTTAATCCCAGCTGAGGTAGTATTGTCATAGCAGATGTTTTCACTCAGCTAGGCTAGTGGGAAGGTATTTCTCCCACATAATATATAGTATATTTCAAATTCAAACTGAATTTAATATTAATCACTGTTGTGAAGCATTAAATTACAAACAAAATGCGATTCCCTCTTTTAAGTTAGTCAGCCACATAAAATAAAAGCCTTTTTTATAATATATTATTATTGTTATTATTATTATATGATACACTGAGTACGGCTATATAGTGGGCCTGTCTCTAATTATAGGTAACTTTAGTCAATAATAACTTCATATTTCGTCGAATTAATATTTATGTAAAAAAAATTGGCTCGTGTTACATCAATTTCGAACTGTTTTATATTGTTTCGTGCCGCTCTAAAGGTGCTCTTTTTCAATGTACATTTTAATTGTCTATGAATACACACGCACACGCACACACACACACACACACACACACACACACACACATACATATATATATATATATATATATATATATATAGTCGGATCTGACATACCTTGTTAGATCACTATATAATTAATAGCTTTCCAATACAGTAGTCAAGTACTCTGGTTAAAGGTCGATCCTTGTGACTCACGTGATACATCCTCAGCATCCGCAAATTAGTGTTCTTCTGGCATGGCGGGTAAATACAGTTACTGGGGAAGACGGTTATCACAGCTGGTCGTGCAATTATCCTGTTTAAAGAGACAGTCCACCCTCAGAAAATATTTTTTAAATATGTCATGCTTAGAACAGTAACCAAAAATTCCACAATAATAATCAAGAAATGTACCTGATATCATAGATATAGGGAAATAATCCAAATTACTGGAGGGCCGCCATTACGGCTGCACCGGAAGCCAGATTCGAAGGCGGGAAGGAGAAAACTGAAATGCTGTTACGTCACACGGGCGCTCTCTAGACTGACGCGGATTATAGTTTCTCTTGAGCGTTAATATCTGAGCCCTTTTGAATCATATTCCTCTTGTAAGATTCCTTCTGGCTCAAATTGATATGGTTGTATATCATTCATGGCGTAATTCTAACAATATAATGCCGTTTAGTTCTGGAATAATTCTTTGCTCACACTTTATACGGGCTCTATACAGACTTCAGGTCAACCGGATACGCTGAAGTGACGTCAGCATTCAGGAGCTGCCGGTCACTGTCTAGCTTCAAAATGGCGGCGCCCAGAGGCCATTAAAAGTCGACTAATCAGCACTTTGAACTGGATTATTTAATATGTGTGTGATCGTTTACACATTTTGACATTATCTACGATATTTGTAAGTACAGTTGTATTAGTCTTGAAAATTGAAATGAAGGTGGACTGTCCCTTTAAAGTATTAGGACTTCTTGTGGGATAAATGACCTTTTGGAATCTAAGTTTAACGTATGTAGAACCGATAACTGTATATTTATTTGGAGGAAATCTTATCCAGAGGCGCGTACAAAGCTACTATTTTTAGTTATCTCAAAATCTTTATTCTAACTTAGTCAGTAATTTTATTATTATCCTTGGATGGTAACCATTGATCGATTAGCTCTTCAGTTATGTGATCATATTAACACCCTATATATATATATATATTTGTTGACACGAGTCGTTCAATACACTACGTTAATTTCTCGTCTTATTTGCGCCAGAGATCTAGATGACTTGTACACAGAATTATTGAACAAGGTATCAGATTACAAGTGAGCGTAGACGTTATTGTACAAGCGGGGTTATCATTTCCAAAGCTATGTGATGTGTGGAGACTGGCGTGAGGGTTTTATATAATTATTTGTAGATACATTTTTCTGAGTAGGTTCAGTAGAATACGATAATGATATATATGCTGTATATATAATTCAAGATATAGACAATTAAATGACTAAAGATTTCGAATATAATATGCTGATATTATTCCTTCAAATAACTAGAACAATGTATATGTTGTTGTCCGGATAATAATGAATTATATTGTTTGTTCGATGGTATTTTGTTTGTCAAATATATTTATGATATTGTTTTAATTTATTACAGGGTGAGCCAAAAATGAATAATAAATAAAAGTATTAGAATGAACTAAAATAACAATTGTATATAACATCCCGTACCATAGGCGCACTACGTAATAAACCGCTTCCATAACCAGATGGTCGTGGACTTGGTCTATGTTGAATATATATATAGTATACGATGATGATGATTGGTGTTTTACGGCCACTTTTGTGCACAAGGTAGGCTAAATGGGCCGAGCGACCTCCAAAGGTAATGAGGCGAAGTTAAAGACGAAAAAACCTTCATATATGCCCACACCGGGATTCGAACACGGGTGGTAGTGATCTGTGGTCCAACACGCTACCGCTAGACAGCGGAGGCGCGCAATATATATAGTTACATTTTGCTTATATGTATATATATATATATATATATATATATATATATATATATTAATCCCATATATATATATATATATATATATATATATATATATATATATATATAGAGAGAGAGAGAGAGAGAGAGAGGGACGGATTAAGGTCCTTCGTGGCCCTAAGCAATAAAAATATTGTGCCCCCATACATTTGTAATTCAAAATATAAATAATAAAATGTTATTTATCGAAAATTCGAAATAAAACAAAACTTACTGTAAAAATAAAAATAGCATTTATTTCTGTATGGTTGCATTTTATTTACAGTTGAATAATTTTCTCCTACCTTTTTCCTTGCAAAGACTTTGATCAGATCCAATCTTACGTAACAGATTAGGTTCTATAAATAATAGAAATAAGGCATCCAGCCTACCTTGTTGCACAGTTGTTCTGAGGGGATTTTTAACATATTTCAACCGTGAAAATGAACGCTCAGCTTAGCAATTTATGACCATTAATGTTAAAAATATACGAAAGGCAATGTCTACATTTGGAAAGGCACACTCAATGTTGTCTTCTAAAATTATTTTATAAATTTCAGCTTGATTGAATCTTGTTTTTACATTTTTTGTTGAACTGAACTGATGGCATATATATAAATGAAACTCCTGAAGCTCAGCTGAGAAATTACTGCTGAAGTCCTCTGGGTAAGTAGATGATGAAGTGACATTGTATGGCACATGACTTAGAAACGAAAATCTCTCTGCTATTTCTTTGTATATCTCGCCTCTTCTTTTCGTCTCAGTTGCAAGTTTGTAAAAGGTGGTGATACAAAATTTATCTCTGGTATTCAGATATACTTCTGGTGTATCTACGTCATTGGGCACTTTTGTCTGATACGTTTGCGAGTTGTAGCTGCCCCGTAATCAACATCTGATAACATTTCCTTTGCATCTTTTTCGTTGTTTTTTGTGTTACAATACATTTTATCTTCTACTTTTACTTTTATTTCAATCACTTTTAGGAAATAGTTTTATCTTTTTAATCGAGTAGATTTTTACAAGTTTACTCAAGTACAGAATAAAAGTAGTTCAGTCAAACCTGCTTACGTTTTAATAGCTTTAACAGCCAGAGCGGAGTGTGCTATTGGAATAGTCATTAAGCAACTTAAAGCAAGAATGAGCTGGCAATGAATGCATATGGAATTAACACCAGTGACAGTTGGCAACTAAACTAAGAACTTACGAGCTACTAGCCGTCACTTGCGCTGTTTCAAACGCGTACTAGACTTGTTCACAACTTGTATAACTTCCATTCTGCCAACACAGTGTACTTTATTTTGCAGGATAAACATGACGACGCAGAAGAGAACGCTTTATAAACAGAACTGATTTATTTTTCATTCAATTTTGAAAATGGCTATAAATTTTATTAATTAAAAAATTTAAATGGTAAATTCGGCTATGAAAAATTTATGAGATTCTCCTCCTCTTGATGCCCTAAGCATATATATATATCTCGCTTAAATAAATGGGTTTTTTTTCTTCATATAAAATGAGGTGCCGTAATTACAGATGACTGGCCAAGGATAATAATAGGATTTTATACATAATTATTTGGATAATTATGTGTTTATATAGCTCCGGAATCTAGGTCACCACACAGTCACACAGTTCTAAGTGTCAAAATTAATTGTTATTGAAAAGAGGAAACTATTAAGATGGCTAAATACAATTAAAGTTAACAATAATTTAGCCTCAATACGCATTAATGTTAAGTGATTACACGATTAATAATTCAATTTGTGATCATAAACACAAACTGAAGGATACGAGGCACGTTCGAGTACGTGCTGCCATCTACCGAATTAAATAAAACATAACTTAGATGCGGGAGGCTTATAGAACAGCGGAAGTGAGCCAACCAGCGAGGGGCTGATCGGATCTAATTTGCATATGTTGAACGCCTCGTCGGTAGAAATTGGGTCAGATTTTGAGCAATTTCGGATTAAATCGTGGCAGACTTTTAGGAATACGATCGCTGATTACGGTTTCTCGGTAGGTAGGTGATCATCTTAGATAACCAATGCGCTCTCGAAGAGCATCGTTTCACCCCACTTTTCCTTGTCTTATCAGCGATAAAGCATGCCATTCAAATTGAGACTATAACCCGGCGAATGGCTTTATCCTAGTCGGGAAAACGGCAGGTGTCATGATGTCGTGTCCACTGCAGTCTTCGTGAAACATAAATGATTGTGATGCTTGGTCTTCCAAAATTGTGCATTTGACCATGTGAGACGTGCAAGATGTGAGACGGAGTGTTGCTTCGATTACAGGTTCGATGTCCGTTTACATATTGTCGCCGAGTAGGCGGCCGTGTGTACGGCCATTTTGAGTTTCGGGTGTTCCTGTCTACCACCCAGTCATGGCTTAACGACTAGATGCTGCAAAACGAACTACTGTAGATCTGTTTATGGATCAATTACAAGGTTATCATGGCATAAGTTACGTCGCACTGGGAGATTGTTCTATTGCTTATTGAAAGCTTCGTTTGTTTTTAGCCATAATGAATTGACTTGTGTTTACCAGAGTCTATAATACTAATGTACGAGTAGTCTGTAGATCTAAGTGTTGAAATGCAGTCGGCGTATAGACAGATTTGCATGTATTGATGGAACCAGGCTTTATCTAGACTTGGTGTATAATTTTCACACTTAACATCTGAAGAAGGCTAGACATCATTTAAAGGGTAGCACATTTGAGAGTGGTATTTAAGATGACTGCAAGTAACAAGACTATACACTGTATGGTCTTGTTATACTTGCAGACCTGTCTCGGTGTCTGTTCACTGTTGGTTATATTTATATTTCCTACTCACGGCTACCGAGTTTGATTCGGATGAAACACGTTTGTCTGTGACCTTCACACAAGGTTTTATTGCAGTGATTGGATTGGTCTGTAACAGAGTATTCCAGGCCAAGTCATTAATTACAGGGCCTGGTCTTAATCATTACCATGTTCACATCTGTGTGTTTCTGTACACTAGTACTAGTAGGTAGATTCTGTTTATAAGCACTACCTAAAAATGTAAGTGGAAAATTAGTAGAACATTATCTGGAATATGGCATCATGAGTATGTTTATTTGTATATCAGATGGATGAATGTTGTTTCGGCACAATTTAGGCCATTCAGTGTCCTATTTGTATATCGGGGCACAGTGAATAATTGCATTTATTGGCATAGTCACACATAAGCTGTGTATGTGTGACATACTGATATTTTCTGTAATTTTGCCAAAAACTAACCTTGGCACAGTACAGGAATGTTGGCGTATTGTTTGTTAATCATAGTTATGACATTATGTGACTGCCTGAAATGTTGTGTGTATTACTATTACAAATCAGTGCCAAAATATAATATTCGATAGTGTCACACTACCTCAGTTCAGATGTTACATGAAATGTTTTTGGCTTGTGTTGCAAATGTATTGTACACATAGTAGTAGTAGGCAGAAATAATGCTACATCTCGTGTGACATATATGTTTTGGTAAAGGGTATTTTTTGCGTTTTCTTCTCTGAATGTTGATGTTATCATTTTGTTTTTTATTTATCTCCAACTTGTGTGTTGGTAGACATATCTGTAGGCCTAGTTCACTGACAAAAAGTTGTGATACCTGTCAGTGTGTAGCAAAAAAGTAGATTAGCATCTCTTGCATGAAGTCAGGTTAGCTTTATCACTTGAGAATACCTGTCTAGCTCAGACTCAGAGTAGGTTCAAAGGAAATAATAGCTTTGCATACAGTATATTAGTTTCATCATGTAATTCTGTGATTATGTTTCAGTGTTCCAGCTAGGTTTTGAAAAATACAGGGTACAGTTGGCAGATGGAGGGCACTTTTACGCATGCACAATATTTTTGAGGGCACATCATTTGAAATCAGTTTTTTAGTTAATGTTCATAAAATAGAGCTTGTGACAGTATCATAATTACCTGAGTCAGTTCAGAATCCAATACTTAGTTGATTAGTGTGTTTATTTAAAGTGTTACCAATATAGTATCTCTTTGATAATATGTCCATCAGATATGATACTGATATTTCAAGTCATTCAGTCCGATAGTAGTAATATATGTACTGACCCACGTTATATTTCGAATTTACTGCAAGATATCTTCTAAATTTGTTGTTGTTAATGGTTGCTGTTCTGATAAATGGTATATCCATCATTCAACTTTTCTAGTCAAATTTAGGATGCCCCAGATAGGGTTTTAGCGTGCTTTTGAATGGCTCCTTCTGGTGAGAATGTTTTAAATAGGTTTTCCTAGCTATTGTTGTTAGGCATGGGATACTTGATTTTTTTGACATGATAAAGTGTAAAGTGAGTTGTTTACAAAGATTTTAATACATATGTCTTTATGAGTCAGCTGAACCACTGAAGGCTGAGGTCACACAAAGAAGATAGCGAAAGGGATGATTGAAAGAGAGAGAGATAAAACAGACTGCTTTCTGCATATCTCACTCTCAGATGCCAGTTTGTTTTATCTCATTAGACCATCCAACTACTGTAGTGCCTTCTCTAGTAATAGGTTCAACCACTGCTGCATCATGCTTCAGAGTCAGCAACCAGTCAGATCGTCTGGTCTGGTGGGGGGTTGTTGTTGTTCACCTCTATCTTTACTGACTGCATGTCTAGGTCACTTAGGTCATAATTCACCCAACAAGACCTGACAACAGCTAGCTTCAGTTAATCCAGCCAGTCTCTAGCCATGTGCCTAATGTTGTTGACCTGAGTGAAGGTCAGAAAGGCCACCACAAGCCTGGCGTGCTACAGTTAGCTGGTGAACTATGCTGTCCCTGTATGAACTGATGGTGTAATGAATATGTTTATGACTAGGCCAGAGGGGTGAGTGAGCACCGGCGGTATACTAGTTTTTCTGCTTGTGTGGAAC
This sequence comes from Paralvinella palmiformis, assembly GCA_025642065.1. NCBI lineage: Eukaryota > Metazoa > Annelida > Polychaeta > Terebellida > Alvinellidae > Paralvinella > Paralvinella palmiformis. Next base: position 261,455 of record JAODUP010000516.1, on the reverse strand, counting down.
TTGTGTCTGGCTTGTTGGTTCAGCATTTATGAGCAACATAATGGTGGTGACTAATTGTTTGTAATATATTTGGCTAGTATTGTAGATTCATGTGAGGTGTTCCATTACTGTTGCCAGTATTTCTGCACCACTAATTACTGTTGTTTATAGATTTGTCAAATTCTCCCCCCCCCCCCCATTCCAGTAAGAGTTATAAAATTGTTTTCTCAGAGCCCACAGTGATCTGTATGGCAAAGGTGTATCAGTTTAGTGAGAAGATTAATTGTTAACTTCTAAGGTGTGCTTTGCTAGATGTGTTGACACTAAATACATGCAGATATGCTGAAATATATATCAACCAGAAAACCTAACTATTAGATTTAGTACTGACCAACACCCAGTATTGACCAGACAGACACACACACATATATATATATATATGATAAGTTCTGTATTATCCACTCATGGAGGATAATGCCATTCATAGGCCAGACTCTCTGTGGGCAGCTGTTTAATAATTCAACATCCTCATAAATGTAATATTCTGCTAGCTGTCCCTGCCAATAGTTGTTATGTTTATTATAGCTCTGTGGGAGATGATAACCTGGCCCACTCTCTGTCTGTCTGTCTGTCTGTTCTATTGCTGTGTATTAAACACCAGACCTAGGTGTGTTATTGAAGGAGTCAGGTTTATACTTAAAAGTACCAGCCATCACGCCCAGATAACAAGCAGTGAGTACACTGTTAGTATTTAGTACAATCAGGCTATGCTCTCTGATACTCTGTCCATGAAATCAGTAACGGAAATGATGATAAAGCAAACACTGAGTCACATAGAGTTCTCATATTTGTGTTGGTTTGTGTTTAATATTTTAATGGTTCGTTCTGTATGGGTTTAGAGACTTGTGGTGCAGTATATGATTTGAAGCAATCATTCTTATGACCCGGCAGCTTGGGCACAGTTTCCTTGTCTTAGTACACTTCTTGGTATACTGTACCCAGCCTCCCACTATCTATAACATCCAGGATTAGCTGGGGAGCTATAAAATACTGGTCCTTGTGGAATGGAATGCTGGGGTACCATTCATTGGCCTATTGGTGTGTGTGTCTGTGATGACTCAGTCAGTTAACCCTTTGTTTTAAAGTGGCTACTACATTTTGTGATAATAAGCCCTCTTCTCTCTTGATTAATTAGTGCATCGGGACCGGAATGTCTCTGCCGAACCCCACCCTGGCTTAGGAATACCAGAAGTTAGCGCTAAAGGTTGGCAGGATCTGCCATTTAGCTCTCAACTGATAAACTATCTCCATCCATGCTTAGATCTATGCGCTTTTTCTGACGTCACCGGAGGATCCACAGGTGTAAACCCCCTATGATCATGGGCAGGAACTGCAGTTGGGTCTTTCATACCTGTTTTCTGGAACTGAAAGCTGACGCACCTGTGAATGTCGGTTCATTGCTTGAACGTGATTGCCCTTGTAGTTTTTAGATCCGTCTGTCATGAGAGTAGTTGCCATATGGGATTATTGATGGGGTAGTTGGTAGTAGTGGCTAGACAGTATTATCTTCCAACCGTCGTCTATATTTCAGTAGCAGCCGTCTAGCTGTTTATTGTCTGGCGGAGACGGTGTAGATTCTGTAAGTGCTATCTCTCTGTTTAGCCAGATGGTGTCACAGGGTGAAATAACTTGTGATTGGTCCATTCTATTTGCCACTAAACTGTTAGTTAACACACCCAGTCAGTGTTTACTATAACCGATTCTGTGTTTTTGTTCCTCAATTAGAAAGTGGAGTCTTTCAGATAGCTTGCTCTCTCTGCGGGCAGTGGGGTGGGTGGATGAGTGTTAAAATACATTTAGTACGAATACTTATAAATTCAGTATACAGAGAATGTGTTAGTTGAGGGATTTAAAAGCAGTACATTTTCACACCGAGACATGTTATCTCAGGGGTACAAAATATTATATTAATTACGCCAGTCACTGACTGAGAGCAGTTTTTCTTGATTAGTACTTATTAAGAGATATTTACATAGTGCTTCACATTCATTGATGCATATTCATGTGTGTGTGTGAAGTGTCAGGCCAAGAGTGTTGTTCGTTGGGTTTTAGCTACAGGACTTGTACTGTTTAAGATCAGTCACTTATATCATTGTGAATCATCACTTTAAACTTCCTTTTATCTATATAATGTCTGTCTGTTTTGCTAGTTTTCTCCCATCGTACCTATTGTCAGCTTTCAGTTGTCATATATTTTTTGTATATATACTTCATTGGCTGTGTTTATCAGAGCATCCTTAGTCCCAGTGACATTTGGAAACAAAGTCCAATGGCTCATTCTGTTCCTTGCATGCCTCAGTACCCGTTATTGTAAAGGTGGGCTACACCTGAGCTGTCCTAAATCTTAGCTTCTGTCTGTCTATATCTAAATAGTTGTCTGCGTTGCTTTTTATGTCTGGGTGTAGCAGGTTATGACTTGTGCAGCAACGCCGTACATCTACCATGATGTGTGTGTGTGTGTTTCTCAATCTAAAGTGTAGGAGTTAACCTGCACAATGCTGACCTAAGACAGAGGTGTATTATACCATTTTGTATGACTAAGAATATCTGGACTCCATTCATTTTGCGCCTTATATCTATCTACCAGTTAATAGGTCATTTTGCCGGTGGGTGTTGACGTGTGTGTTACCCATTACTTGCCGAGAACACTTGCCTCAGGTAGTTGAGTTCTCATTTATAGTTATATTATAATTGTTCTGGCCCAGCAGAATTGCATTTTATTATTTAATTTGAACTCCATATCCGGATGGAAGTCATTTCTAAGTGCTATGTGTCCGGAGATGTTAATCTTGTTGGATTATAGTGTAAAAAATAGTTGTGGATTCCTTTAAAAGTGTGTGTGTTACCTTACATTTACATGTGCTTACTGCAGAGTTATTCCTTGGATTTGGGCTACATGTATCAATTGGCCCATTAGGTCTAAATTTCATGGGACTTTTTGAGATACCATGGGACATTTGATCAACCAAAATGAAATGATTTGCGAATTCTGAATCGCATATTGTATTACAAATAAACATTTCTTATTTCCGATGAATTAATTGTCTATTTGTGTGGTTGCTCAGCAAAAAAAAGTAAAGTTTTGATGCGCCCTTTGGGACCATGACATGTTTTTTTAGTTGGGTCATATTGAGTATGGCCGCGCCATTGGCGCGGGCGCGGTCCTAGGAATACTCTGTTACTGTTAGTAAGAACATGTGAATGTAAGGTAAGAGTGTAAGCCGGGTTTACTCTGATCCACAGCAACCCATACAGACAGATAATGTTGTGAAATAGACTGTCTGTAGTGTAGTTACTATTATAACAAAGTATCACATATTAAATGCCAGAATGTGAAGCATTGGCCGTCTCACTGTGTCCAATGTCATTTAAATAACACAACCAGGGCTATTGATTTCCTCATCTGTGGTATTGTCTGGACAGTATTTATGGACGATGGCAGCTGTCTGTTTCTAATTTTATCAGCTCTGCCAGGAGGGAGGATGTTCTTGGTATAGTTGGCAAAAAGAACCCAACTGATTGCCAATAGGATTACATTCTGGGTGATTTGGGGCCATTGTCTGGGAGGCTTGGATGTGAAACTTGCCATTGTTCCCCGAGTGGAAAGGCACTCGTCTAGGAAGCTCGAGAGGCGAGACGTGCTGCTGTTAAGTCTTGAGTGGAACGACACTCGTAGGAAAAGTTTGCCGCTCGCCCCATGTTAATGTGATTCAGTCTTTTTTCGGGGTAACCGCTTATATACTGCCTTCTGCTACGGTTGAATTCAGAAGATATTAGTGAAATACAATTGTGAGAAGAAAACTGATGGTTCAGTCTGGCCAGTGCTACTGATGTCATGTTGTAGCTGTTTGTTTGGAGGTAATATTAAGCTGTGATAACTTGTATTTGGAAGTATCACTAAATAGTGAGTGTTTTTTTATATATGTATAAATGATGGCTGTGTTAGCACTATAACAGTATGGCTCATTCAGGCAGTGTCCAGGTTATGACCATTTTTTTTATTACATACAAGTTTCTGATGCTTTGGCTGTGCAACTAATGATTTCTGAAAAAATGTTTATGTGACCCTTTCCATGTTTGTTGTTTCATTTTGAAGGGAGTTATTGCCAGAGTCTTTTTTACTCTTATGTGTTTTCATTATTGATAAAAATGAGTGCACTTCTATTAGTCACTGTTCCTGTTATTTAAGTGTAAATGTTGCTATTTTACTGCCAATTTGTTGCACAATGTAGCCTAAATAATAATATACAAAATTTATATAGCGCCCTATATTACCTGTAAGAAGGTTACTCTAAATAGGCCGAGCTACCACAATTGGTAACAAGACAAAGTGAAAGATGAAACATCCTTCGGACTTGATTTTGGCTGAGTGAGTTGGACCCAGGTGCTAGCAGTCTTATCATCTGTCATGCTACCAGTTAACCCATAGAGGCGTCCTGCACTTCTGTTACATACCATTGGATATGTAATATCTTAGAGCTGTTTCACAATCAGCTCGTGGCTGCGGTCCAACCAGCAGTGTTCTACAACTGATGTTAGTTTTGTCAATCTGTTCTGACAGTCACTTTGTGTGGTCATATTCTTCTCAGTTCATGACATTGTACATCTTATTGTTCTCTCCCATCATATATTAAAATCATTACACAGACATTTGGCTGAGGATGACTGCTGAGTTTTGTCCTCAGCTCTATGACAGTAAGTAGTCCAGACGTACACCACTTGATTCTGTCATTAGGATTTGATCCATGACTGACAGCTGTTATTTACTGGGGATAGAGTTAGCTAATGTGCACATCTCTTACTGTCTGGTGTGTCTGGTTTGCTAAAATATAATCAGGACATGATTTGCATGTGGTCTGGTTTCATTCATGTAGCCATATTGTAATATGGAATGGTTCTGTATGCATTTGTGTGAGGTGTTCAGTAAAATAAACAGATGTGGATATCGTTATTTGTACATATTCTGTTATCATTGTGAACATCCTTAGCAGAGCTTACGTAGTATCAGGTAGGCCACTGTTCAGTGATTTTTTGGGTTGTCAACATGACAAAGATCTCAATGAGGACTCACGGCATGGCTCAGGGCAATTCAACCACTATGAGGGTTACAGAATCATACACACACACACACAGATCCAGTTGATCTGTTATATTCTGATCACCAGTTAAAGTGTGTGCAGTCAAAGTTTAGCAATCTCTGGTATGTTTCAACACACAGCATACTGGTGATATTAGTTAGTATTTTGTCATTAGGACTAACATCTCCTGTTGTCAGCATTGTATGGTTGAATGTAAATAGCCAGAGATCTCTGATTGCTCTTGGTGCATATTATGTTGTTTGTGCTGGAATGATCGTTTATAAAATGTCCAAAAATTTGTATTTTGTTAGAAGTGGGGTCTATATTGTACTGACCCAAGGTGTGGATACATTTACTGCGCTCTAATTGTAACTATGTGCTTTTGTTATTAATACACTTAGGTGTTTTTCTGGCATTTCGACAGTAAAAATTCCAGCCGGCATTGTTCAATCTAGGAATTCTGTTCCATGTTTTGTTCACTTTAGATTTGTTTTATTTAACTGATTGTAAAACTGTACCTGAATTGCAATAACTGGGTCATTTACACCCGAAGAAAGTTGATATTATTATTTTATTATTTTATTAAAAAATTAAATGTAATTAAGTCCTAATATACTCTTGTGATATTCTGACAGTTTTTGTTAGTTGATGGCACATAATTTATGACAGATGAGAACATATTATCTTCAGATGATTACCCATTATCTACACTGACAACATTAGTCAGTATTATACAGTTGATGACCGTGCTGTTGCTGTTCAGTTGCCATATATTTTTACACAATGATCCTAAATGTGGCATTCAGTGCATTTATATTCCACCTTTTAAACTGGCCTCCCCCTTTATCTACATTAATCTACCTAATAAATTTTTAACCTGCATGCTATTTTAATATTACGAGTTTATGATCATGGGATGTATGGTAGCTGACTCTGATCGAGACCATAGCAAGTGATATTATTTGTATTGATCATACCTTCTTCACTTTTAGGCGTGTGGCATTAGGCGTGAGTTGACAGGAAGCAGGCAGCAAAATGACGGAACAGATGAATGGTCCCTCATCTGAGGGAAAATATGTAGATCACATTGGTATGTATGCTACCTTTCTTCTAGGGTTTTTGCTGGTGGTATAAATGTTAACATTGTGTATCCAGAAAGTATCCACTTTGTACAGGAATGTAATTAGCCAATATAAATCAAGATTTAACATGATGTATTTAGTCTTTTGGAATGGGGGGGGGGGAGTTATTGTTTCAGTCTTAACATGTGATGTACAAAGGAGATTGAAGAAATGAATATAATTTGGTATTCAGTAAATTTTTCTTCTTATGATACCTGCACCTTCTCCTTGATCATCCTGTGATGCTTGTGCCAGTTTTATGGTTTAAAATTGTTATTTTCGGGTGATCAGTCATAAACCAGTTCTATGTTTGATTATAATAATAATGCTAAAGACAGGATTTTAGCCTATCAGCAGAACTTTAGCACATATTGTTAGTCAGAATTTAATAGTTGGCAAGTAGGCTGTTAAAATTGATAGCATAGTGCTATTTTTAACTTGGTTGTTGCCCTGTTGTGTGTGAAAGCGACCAAATTAAGACTGAGACCTGTCCCAGTTCTTAGAGTTTAGAAACCATGAATTATTCTAATAGTAACAGTCGTGTAGCACCACTATTAATGTTTGGAAGGATACCAAACCTGTCTTTGTTGACATCCAGGGTGCCGTCGTGGTCTAGCGGTAGCGGGTTGGACCACAGATCACTACCACCCGCGTTTGAATCTTGCGTGGGCATATCTGAAGGTTGTTTCATCTTTGACTTCGCTTCATTATCTTTGGAGGTCGCGGAACACCAATCATCATGTAAAACACCAATCATCATCGTCTTTGGCGACATCCAACTGGATAAAATTATCACTGTCTATCTGAATGAACAGTTGGCAGGTCTAGGACTGTCAGATATTGTTTATCGTTTTTTCAGCTTGATTAAGTTTTACCATCATTTTGACATTGGCGTGATTAAAAATGCTGTTGTTCTTTGATGACGTATTGGTTATTTTTTTTCTGTCGCCTGATATCTGCCTCTGATGTCAGAGTTTTTCTGTCCGTATTAGGTGATTGCTTTTATGGAGACTATTTATGCTGAGGATACAATGATTGTCATCATGTCCTGAAGGTTATGCTATTGATCCTCTTCTCTGGTGGTGCTTCCCATTACCATAGATGATGGTACAGTAAGAGAGACCGTTACATGATATCAGATCTAAGTCTAACATTGGCTCTCTACTACAAACAGATGATGGTATAATATATATATATATAGAGAGAGAGAGAGGTGGAGATTTCAGCATTATTAGCTGATCCATACTGGCCAGCTCCTGTCTGGTTCATATACTGATCTGTAGACAGATTGGAGGCTGGCTGGAGGGGGAGGTTTTAAGATGAATATCGTTTCCAGCTAACAGAGTGACTTAGCTTTGAAAAATGTGATGAAGTATCCATCAGTGTTGCTGGCTTGGTCATTTCCCAAATATAACATTCACTTCTGTATTTTATCTTGTCATAAATCAGTTCTATGTTGGATTATAATAATTATTGTTATTATTATGCCTCCAGTTTGAGAGATTTTGAAACGAAACTATAAAATCTAGGTCCTGAACAGTCTTTAAATGCTCTACCATAAGTGGATGCTCAAGGATTCTCCTTGAGGAATACTAGTGAAAATTCTTTATCCTAGATGGTGTTTGGCAGCACTATGAGTATGAGCTGATATTCTTTTAACAAATTGAACTGAATTGGTATTATAATGTAGAAAATAGAGGGTTTTTAAAAATTACTATATCTACCATTTATTGGCATAAATATATATTTTTATTGGTCTCTGTCCAACATTCTGCCCAATTCATGCAAATAAAGGTTCAGTGATGAGTGTTTCTAGCTATATAGATTAGCTCAATGCCAAGACAATATTGTTGGCTGAATGTTTATGTAATAAATTCAGGCTTAAAGAGCAATATTGTTTCTGTGGCCATTTTTAACCTTTGCTATGTACTTTAAACAAAGTGGCCCTATTTCAAGTGGCAATGCAGGAAAAGGATCATTTGCCATCATTACATCAGCTTACATAAATAACCTTTAGAATAATAGTAATTGTCTCTAAGCATACAGATACAGTGATGAAATATATCATTTATATGTTTGTAACATTACATTTTATTTAAAAGGTTGTTTTGATATGGGAATGTTTTGGATGTATTTTGCTTGGAAGTAGTCATGGATGCAGAAGTGGTGTCACCAGATCAGATAATTAATTACTGTACTATCATTATTAACCCAGATCCTGATGATCCAGAGTATGTACGTCAGCTTCAACGGCCTGCTGAGGTTAAGGAAGACATGCGACAGATGGAGGAACGCCAGCGTGTCAGCCTTATAATGAAGTCACGCGCATTCCGTGAGGAGCTGGAGCAGATGATCAATGACCAACTTTGCGTAGGACATCATCCGGCCAGCCTCCTTGCCTTACAACAAATCACTGAACTTATCATGCCTTCTAAAGGAAAGGGTTCTGGTAGTACAGTGGGAGGTAAGGGTGGTCTGTCAGGTAGGTTGTCAGGGTGTGTGTGTGGACTAAATGTAATTATTTTCTGACCATAACTGGTTCATTAATAGACTTGGATGAAGTAAATAATTTCTTCACCTCGTTGATATTATGGATCTCTCATTTTGCTTACTTTTCCTCAATCTGGACGTTTCACTTTCTGCAGCTGGCCCAGTTATTCACATAGCCGACATCCGTGGCGTTGACTCATTGAACTACACCAAAGGTGAGAAGATGGTGAGGAACAAGACTGCCACACTGTATCGTCTTTTGGACATCCTAGGATGGTCGTATGGCTTTAATGGTCTGGCTACGGTGAGTGTTATGAGGCTAATTTAATAAATAACTCTCCTATCAATTGTGAAGCGGCTTGTGAGTTGTTTAGTTCAGTGGATTGTTGATTAACTTAATATAGCAAGAAACTCGGAGAAATCCGTCAGTTTATAAACTCTACAAAGAAACGGTGATAAATGTTTGACTGGCCGATGTTTGGACAAGGAATGTCCAAAGACATTTAGATTTTTCCTCCGTTTTTTGAGGTGTCACATCGTGTGTGTGTGTGTGTGTGTGTGAAACCATGCAGGTGACTGTATGTGGGCTGAAATGGTCAGCACCCGTTTAAAAAAAATTCAAAGTGTTTTACTATTACTTATTGAAATGAAGGTATTTATAGCCGGATTGCTGCTTCCAAAATATAGAATTAAACATTGGATGGACAACAATTATTCTGCTTGTTATTGTTATACAGAGCTTTTCTGCTTGTGAAACCAGGACAGCCATGTTACAAGTAGTATGGATGAGAAAAACATGCTAACAAAACTCCTGAAGAAATCTTTAAAATCGTATCCCTACATTTCTGAAGAAGGTTCAGATTAAAATACATGTGACTGTATGAACCCTGTCATAGTGTAGTGAGAGTAGAAGCTGTATGTAGCTTGGTGATTTGCTAATGTTCTTATTGCAGGTAGAATATATATATATATATATATATATATATATATGCTTGACAGGTTACATGATTTAATTTGTATGTGTGTAGAGTTGAAATTGGAAATGTAAATGGACTACTCATTCACATAATGACAGTTTTGTTGGTTACTACAATTGAATGACTTATTGACTAATTATTTATATATATATATATATGTGTGTGTGTATGTGTGTTTCTTCAGAATTCTCACAACTCATATAATGAGCAAGTGCTCATTTGCTTACCTATTGGTGTTGCCTACTCACTTCTCCTATGCTGTGGTGCTGTGATGGCTGAAGTATCCAGATCAAGCAAACACTGCATTTGATTTAGTGAGACGATCTAGTGATAATAGATCGGTAGGGACTGCTACTGGTGATGAATTTATTAAAGTAAGGGGTCGATGGATGAAACTGTTTTGGGGTATCCTCTATTTTGTAGTTGCTTTATTTCAAAAACATGGTTCTTGATCGATTGTCAGGTTCTCAAACAGCTGGGCTGATTGTTGTGGTATGTTAAGCGCCGACTCCAAGAAGGGATTTGGTTCTGATTCTGTACGCTTATGAAATAGTCTTGAAATCCACTGGTATAATATTAGCATCTAATCCGTGGTTTTTATGAATCTAGCCTGTTGCTAGTTTGCCCCTGAAATAATGCCGCTCTGGAGAAAATAAAAATGCCTCTGACTGTCTACAGCTTAGACATTGCTGTAAAACATCCTTTTATGTGAAAACTGTATGGCGTGTGACTAGGCTATAGACAGATGCTGAGGAGGCACTGTGGTGTTGAAACTCGTGGTGCGTATTATCTGGTTCACTGTCTGCCGTTTTGCTATAATCTGGTGCTGATGGTTGCCGGAATGAGACCAGTTTTATTGTCTGAAATCAGTTTGTTATTCTGTTCTTTGTCAAACCGTTTGTGTCCATTACGGATGGCGTGACCTTGGCTGTGTTGAACCATCGGGATAGTTTAGTAAACACACTACAGTAGATATCTCCGCACTCTAATCCGATTGCCTTTTTTTTGGATCCGGAACGCATGTTTTTCCAATCCTAGACAGAGTTGGGGCCAGAAACGTTAAAAGAATTGATACTACAGATAAAACACCCGGATTTCTGAATTAACGGTGTCTGAGGCAGTAAATGTTAACCATCACAACGGATGATATGTTCACACATATGGCCTTCTTTTAACATAGAATGCCCCATTCTAGAAATTATTAATAGCTACAGAAAGCGGTTAAGTTTATTTCTGTTTAGCCCTGTTGTTTGCCACATCTTCACTTCAGCTTTTGTAGGCAAACAACAATATTATTGTTTAGGCAAAGCAAATAAATTACTCTTCTAGGCCTTAATGTTCCTCCACATTACGTAGGCCCACTTCTCAGGCTTGACTAGTTTTTCATCAGTGTTCTCATTATCTAGTATTTATTAAGCAGCAGCAGCAACAACAACACTAGTATGTAAGAAACATTATACGGAATATATAAAAATTAGCACCACCGAACAACATAATTATGGATTATTATTGGTGTGACTGTTTGACATCTGTAATAGTTAATGTTTGTTGGCTGAATTTTCCACCTACAGATATAGGTAATTCTGGTGCTTCTGTCACTGTTCTGGTGATACTGAACGAAATTATAATTGACCATACAGTGCATTTGGTCAGTGTTGTAGTACAGAAAATGGCTTGCATTAGCATAACTGGGTCAACTGCACATTCACAATTTACCAACAATATAATAGGTATAAGTGTGCCGGGATTTAACATTTTTTAAATAACACATTCGTGTAATCTATATACAGTCATAGCTGGTTTTTGAATAATCTATACCCTGTAATGAAAGGATTTTTCTGTGGCCTAACTAGTTAGGTGGTTAATCACAGATCTCTAGCACTGTGGTTCAAACCTTGGCCTAGTGATATGTGCCCCACTTTGCCCCCAACATCTTTGGAAGTCACTTAGCTTATAGTGTACACAAAAGTGGAAATAGAACCGCAACACCTTTTCTATCCTATGGTGGGTACAGCCAGTTCATTTTAGAAGTGGGGGGGGGGATGGGGGAGACGTGGTATTTTGTTAGATCTGTGTTTACGCAAGCTTCCAGTTGGTTAACCTTTTTTTAATAACGAGGTAATATGTATATTGGGTAGTGTACCTTGTCATCTAGTTTATCAGAATTCCAGTTACTGGTAATCGCAACTTAACCGTGTTGCAACTTAACCGTGTTGCGTTATATGTAAGTTAAATCAATCTTTTCCTATCATTAATTGTATACATTGAAATGTCATGTACGTAATTGATGTTCTGGATAGTGTGATGGGACGTCTCCATAGCATAACTGGGACTGTGGTTGGCCTCGGGCCACTAATACCTGGGTTCAAATCCCAGCCTGGCTGTATATGAGCGGTGTTTCATGTCTCAGTTTTCTGCATTACCTTATGGTGGTTGTTCAGCCAATTTAGCCTACAGTATGGACAAAAGTGGCCATAAAACAGCTAGAGATTCTCATATTAAGTCTTGTGATAGCCTAATTACTTGCCAGTATCAGTTATTTATCATTTAGTGATGTACTTTGTGCTGGAAGAGAATTGGTAAGGATCCCTTATGACTGATTGCGATAATTACTTCCTCTGATACTGAGATAGCAAGTCCAGGGAAATCATATTTTTTTCTTCTAATTGGTGATTTTTATAACAAATTATGTTTTCCTTCAATGAGCGCTGCACGATCAGGCTAGCCTCAGAGGTCATTCGTGAATGACGCCCAGGCGTATGTCTGATCCGGATGGTTTCTGGAAAAATAACCCAAGGAAATATATTTTTAAGTCTGGTTATTTGATATGTAACAGAATTCAAATATATGGTGGGGATTCTTTTCTTGCTGAGAACAATGTAGAGTCTACTTGTATTGGGAATGATGGATTAAATTGACTGTGCTAAATATAGACACCATTGTTTGAAGAAACTCCCACCATACAGCATCCTCTCTCTCTCTGACAGAAGTTGGGTCTATCAGTGTATTTTATAACTCACCCCACGCGCACAAACACTGTGTGTGTGTGTGTGTGTGTGTGTGTGAAGGCCAGAGAAGTATCCACAGCTAGTTTAGAGTTTTGGTTTTTGGCATCAGAAGTACATTATTTACAGACGACAGAAAACTTTCAACAGGTGGCTCGCTGGTTACCGGGTCGCATTCCAATCTAAATTCCACATGTTTAGTCTCCGATCTAGCAGTTATGTCTATTATCCTGACTGCTACTGCCGATGATGATGATGTCTCAGCGCTGGTTTGTTGTTGCAGCATTTTTCTCCGAGGGTAGCGTCTATGAAGGGTTCACTCTGGATGCTGTTCTGACGACGACAGAGATGATGATTTCTGTCTGTTTTTAGGCATCAACGAGCCGGCCACGGAGCAGTTGTAGCTGTATGTTAGCTGCTGGTGACCGGGAACTTAATACGAACTATGTTTGACCTGAGCACTTTTATGCCAGGATCCGCCCACGGTTAGGTTATCGACTGTGGTTCGCTCTGCGCGGTCCCAATGCGTGTTGATACAGAACTTGGTTGTCTCGATTCCCTGGGGCGTCTGATGCCAGATCCACCAGACATAGTAACCGGGGAGTGGCAGCTTGTGGCATTTTGCCAGGATCGGTTTCACCGGAGATAAGCCCATCTCTGGATCTCCTTGTTGTCCCTGGTTAAGTGGCATCTTGACGCTTTCTATATTTAGTTAAATTTTTATTCACTGTCTGAGCGAGCGTGCGCTTTAGAAAATCTATTTTCTGTTCATATGTCTTAATATTTGTGACATTTTCTCTGGGAGACGGTATGATTTTTATATTTTAGTAATATCAGCTGCTGGTAGGTTTGTTTATATAGAGTCCCAGGGGGGGTTGGGGGGGTTGGAGTTCGGCTGTAATCCATTAGCTTTATAGGTGTGTGTTATGTAGTAGTTCAGGGATGATGATGTATGGTGAGTCACACTCAGGTATCTATACCAATCCAGTTTATGAAGTTGTGTAGAAGGATACACGTTGTTGTTGTTGTTGTTGTTGAGTTATTTAGCCTTGACAATGTTCACACCTGGGACATATGGCCGATGAGGATATCCCAAGGATGATGATGATGATGATGATGATTGATGTTTTACGGCCACTTTTGTGCACAAGGTAGGCTAAATGGGCCGAGCGACTTCCAAAGGTAATGAGACGAAGTGAAAGACGAAACAACCTTCAGATATGCCCACGCCGGGATTCGAACACGGGTAGTAGTGATCTGTCATCCAGCACGCTACCGCTAGACCACGGAGGCGCCCAAGGAAACAAATCTCACAAATACAGGTATGAGCCGGATTCAGACCCACAGCTTGGAGGTTTACGGCGCAGTGTTCAGACCATGTGTTATCCAAGCATATTGGAAAGGCAATACGTGTAGCAGACTAACAGGGTGATCAACTGTGTGTACATCACAGTAAGTGGATGAACATTTAATTAGACAGGCAGGCCTAGGCAGATGAGAACACATACTAATGAGATAAATAAATACACATACTAGATAGGCAAATGGGCATGCACATACAACAGCAGTAATTCGTTTTACTGCCGTTTTCCTTTCTTACCAGGGGAGTTAGCTGTGCACATACGCATGTGCTTAGTTAGATCAGGATCAAAACAGTATCGCCTTTTCTTGTTTTGCATCTGTAAGAAATTCCCTGCCACACAGATAACCTTCTTAGGTTAGTCCAAGATCACGGCTAAACATGGCTAAGTATGATGTTGGGCTCGTCAGTCAACCTTTATGAACAAACCTCCAGAATGCCACCTGCCGGTTGGATACTTTATTATATAAAGTCCCAGTATAAATCATTCAGAACAGTAGTCAAACAGCCAGACGTTAATAACTTGTATACTAAATGTCAGTGTTGATTAATTGTCCTGTCAGTCTGTGAGGACACAGGACTGAGGTTGGACAGTGGACAAACCTTACTGGGCACTAAATCAATATAGACAGTTGTAATATAAATTACTGATCATATTAACAGTTCGGCAGGCGGATTCCTGTTTTTTTTTCTTTCTTCTGTGTGCCTTCCTTCTATCATAGCCAACCAAATATTCCCATCATTTGAAGTATGCCTAAAGAGTAAATGAGTTTTCCGGATTGGTTGGCTGGCGATCCAGAAATCCTGATGGTGTAAGATGGGGGGCCAAGTTTTAAAAGTATCCAGTTCCTTGTATTCCGCCAGATCTGATCCGGTAGACAGTTGGTGGCTTTCCTAGCAGCTGAAGAGAAGAAAAGAAAAAAAACTCACGTGGATGACTCATGAATCCCATGACATGAGAACTTAGTAAAAAATAAGGATTATTATGATACTGATAATGATGCTATAAATGATGATGAAGATGATCCGATAGATGTTGGCAAACGGGACACTTCAGTCCTCACATACCTCGGGTTACCAGTTTGTTTGTGGCTGGTCTCAATATTTTAGAATCAACAGAGAGAGAGATGGATTTTTCACCCCTTTAAACAAACCATCCCGGAGGAGCTTAGGTTCGGTCAGAGTAGATTTGCTGAACACTGATTGATATATGGGATGAAGTCTATATATTTTCATTTATATACTGTATGATATAGGTGATATATAATTTTGTTACCAGTCTTATGGCGCGTTCTAATCTAAACTGCTGCCCTAGGGCATTAAACAGCTGTTATCGGTAAAACAGCTGGTTCAGTAGAAACATGACAGTTGTTGTGTTAGTAATGTGTGTGTGTGTGTGTGTGTGTGTGCGTGTGTCAGTTAATACACAGCTTTTAACTTTAAGTGAAACCATCCAGGTATCAGATTACAGAAGGCGGCCAGTGTAAATGTTCTGCTAGTTATATAGGCAATAGTTTATATAGGAAACTAGCAACACGTCATCACAGTCATTAAGGGCTGTCACATCAAATTTAATCTCTGATGACTTGACTGTGTACACTTAATGTGATGTTCATTTTGCGGGTACTTTTCTGTATGTATAATAACTAAGTAGGTCAAACTATATGGGTTAGGTAAAATAAAAGTTGCGTGTGTGTGTGTGTGTTACAAATCTCAGTTTGTCAGTATGTTTAATATGTAGATCGGCTCATGTTATCGCTATGTAAATCTGCCTTTGTTTTTTCTTCTTGTCGGTATCATGTTTAGATAGCATCTAAAGTAATCAGAACTGTGTATATGTTCATGTTGGTGGGACTCTAGTCACATTATGTTAAGTAGTCAGTATTACTATTAGGTGTGGTGTCATTGTGACCATATGGTAGAGCCTAGTTAGCTGGTGTGTATGGTATTATTTTGTAAGTGGTGTTGTAGTGAGACATGTCAGAAGTGTCAGTCTGTAAATATTAACAGATTGTATACGTAGATGTGTGTGTGTGTGTCTTAGTAGACTATCAGTGTTCTTGTTACTCCCGGTCTCCCTGAGTGTGTACATGTCTGGAGTCAGTTATTTTAGTTGACAATTGCAGAAAAGTAGAGCTTAGTTCAGCCACCACTTAAGTGATGTCTTCCAGAAGACAGTGGGATCTGGGTTTAGTGTGTGTGTTTTAAGGGTGTCTGAAAAGGCAACGGAAATATGAATCATGGGTGATTCATCAGGGAATTGGTTTTGCAGTAGTAACTGTTCATGCTAAGACCTGTAATATTTCACCAGTTTCTCTCTCTCTCTCTCTGTGTGTGTGTGTGTGTGTGTGTAAAGCTATACACAGTTAGTTATTCAACTTCTCTGAAGAGTAAGACAATGGGTTTCTTCTATATTTTAGTGAATATAAATTCACAAACTGAATATGCATTCATTTACACACATACACTCACGCACATACACACACACGCAGTATTTATATATTTGCTGTACCATTCATACGATTTGACCCATTATTACTGAAAGCAGTAGTAAAGACCAGGACATCCCACCTATGATGTTTTTCTTCACATTTTCTTGTACAAGTCGAGACGTCTAGCGTATGAATCACAGTCATGTGAGTTCACTCCTCCTCCACAGGCATTCGGTGAATCATGTTATGTAATGCACAGCGCAGACTTTGTGTCATGCTAGATATAACAGTTTATTGGCCCACATCCATCATATGATGACAATACACCAATAGTGCCTTCGAATAAGAGTTCAAAGTATGTCAGATATGGAGGAAAAAAGATTGACAATAGTGAGAAATGGGTTTATTTAGCATTCAGTTATGAGTGCGATTCAAATGGTCAGCTGACAACTAGGCGTTACAGCCTGTGTGTTAACAGTGACCTAGATTGGGTAGTTCTTCAATTCGCAATGTTGCACTGTGGCGTTAATTAGCAGTCTAATTTGTGGAGCTAGTTTTGTTGTTATTTTCATTCTCTTCAAGTCTACAATTGCCATCATTAGTTTGTTTATCAGCTATGTCCATACTCGGCCAGCCATCATCGGTGTTTTTGTCAGTGTGTACGCCTATAAACCCTTAGGGCGTGTTTCCCCAGCTTCTGGCACCTTAAGTTACACCAGCTTCAATCAGAGTTTTGACATAGCTACAGGTTTTTCCTGGAGACATGGCAACAGCTATTTGCAATGGCATCTGCTTTAATCAGGTGTTACAGTGAGTAAATGGACGAGATATTGATCCGCAAATGTCCCATATGCGATAAAAGTTTGTGGTTCGACCAGCACCAGTGTTCTAGTTCATATTTTTGCTGCAGCATATTGTATATGTGTTCCAGTAGAAAATAGTAACAAATATATGTTGCTGCTTTTTGCCTGCCATTTATTTACATTAGATTTATTTGGCTGTAATGGTTTTTATATTCACTCAAGTTGTAATCTTCACTGTGCTGTCAATGGCTGTGCAATTTTCATTTTTTGTAAATGGCGGTCAGTCTGATGCAGACGACGAGTTTAAAAATATCCTCTAGTAAACTGCACACAAATACAGTTGTTTGACTTGTGATGGAAATGTTATAAACAACCTGAATAAAAGATGGTGAGCAATTATAGAGCAGTTCTGAGTGTGGACATTGTTTGTTTTATATTTCACAAATCATGATGACAGCCTATAAACCATCTTCTCAGAATTACACCTATCAGTGGACCAGTTCCATGTGATGCCAGCAGTGGACAAACTGTCTGTATTTGACAAGTTTGAAAACCTGCCAGCTTTCACCAGCCATTGAAATGGTCGAGCCGTGATGGTGCAGTCAGTTAGGGCATAGGACTTGTAGCCAACGGCTCGCCAGTTTGAGGCTTCAGGAACTCCAATGATTTTGTGTAGCAACTGGTTCACTCATCCATGAAAATGAGAACCTGACAGAACGTGATGGCTGTTGTGTTTGAGTAACGCTTTGTGCCTTTAATGGGAACATGCGTTGTATGCTCCGTTGGGACGATGGGAGTTGAGGTGGGTGCTGGATTGAAGCAGTTCTGAGTCAGGGATAATCATATTGTACAGCACCTCAGAACACGGCTACCTTGTTCTGGTGCTATATAAACATGCATTGTTATATTATGAAACAAGTGAATTTGATGGACCTACAGGCCAATACATTTGGTTGTGTTTTTGTTACTTAGTAACAGTAAACTGTAAAAGACTAGTGCTTTATTTCTTTATATCTGTAATTGTGTAAGTGAATCATTTGTATTTTAAAGATATCTTTGTTATTTTCATCATTGTTAAATTAAGTGTTATACACTGATGCTTTAATGTGTCATTAATAAATATGGACAAAAGCATTCCACATAATATTAATAGAATACCATTGTCATGTGCCAAATACTTAGTTTTTCACATAAATTTAAGATTAAGGCTGGAAAAACTAAATCCCATTCTTTTGTTCGGATACTACATATCACTTCCTGAATGGGCACTGATATATATATATATATATATATATATATACTCACCATTGTGAAAGGAGGTTATATTTCCCACATTTCTTCCATAACCTGTTCTTTTCAAAACAGGACGTTTTCTTGTAGGCCTATACAATATTGAATGTGATAAATATGTTGAAATAGGTCTTTTGCTAGATGGCAAAAATCAATACAGTAATTTCAATATCAGCAGCTCCTGTTCTTTTAAAGATATCGTGTATATAATAAATGAATGTGACACAGGTGCTGCAAATTTGTACAGGTGAAATGAATCACGATATAGATATATATATATATATATATATATATATATATACCCTGAGTCAGAGCTGGTGATATAAAAATTGTCAAACCCTCTGTCAGAATATAAAGAAGACACTTTTCGGAAATTACACTTAAACGTCTGCCAACTGTCTTGGCCTGCACTATTTTTAGCCAAATGGACTAAGACTGGCAATATGAAATGCTTTGTTTACATTATATATGGCTTCACCTTACAAAAGAAAGATGTTTTTGTACAGTTTGATTAGTGATTTGTGTCTATAATACGTTTCTGTTATTTTTTCCTTAACACCACTACAGACAGTTGTCTAGTTTCTTTGGTCGTCTGTCCTTAGGGCCGTCAACGAATAGTATTCTAACTATATCTAAAATATGTCTGGTATTTGTTTAGTTAATAGTGACAATTGCGTATGGAGATGATCGCTATCGTATCTAATGATAATGTTACAGTTATCATTGATTTCCTCCCTCTCCACGTCTCATATTTCAATCGTGTTATTAATATCAGCAGACGGTGGTCATAAAAAATGATATGATTATTATGACATCAGTGTATGTTGGTCATAGGATTGACCAAAAAATTATTACTAGTCTATAAGTGTAATAATAATATTGTTGGTGGGTCCAGTTTTTGTCTACAGTGACTGATGTAGTGTCATGTGTTATCAATGTGTATGTTGTTGGGAAGTGAGAAGCTCCGAATGACTGATTTTAAATATATATATATATATATATATATATATATATATCAATCATAGACTTGATCTGTGGACCGATACCAGATCTATCTGTAATATATCCATATGTTGATAATATGTAAACTATATGTCTTCCTGATAGATGGATGGGTCTGTAGCTAAAATTAGATTAGTCTAATATAGTTACAGACTGGGTTATGAGATCTATTTATTGTTTTTTTTTTTTTCATTTTGAGGAAAATATATTGAGATGCAGTAGGTGTATCATGATTTGTTTTTATAAACAGTGTCTAGTAATGATATTAATGAGTTTAATTAGTATTTATGCTGATCTGTATTTTTAGGACTAGGTTTGAAATGTCTTACTCTGATGTTGGCCAACTCCCTCATAATACGGGAAACAGCCTAAACAATTATTGTCATTGTTTTTGTAATTTGCTGTTGTAAATTCAATGGAAAAAATATATTGAACATATTGACAACTAAATGTATTGTTTGTTAAGTATCATTAAGATGAATCCATATTTTCCATTGTTCCAAAGAAATGTGCTGGATAAACCCTTATAAAACTGCATGACAATTGAAAGCTGAAACATTAATGTCACAGATATCCTAATTATTTTAACTTGCGTATTTTATAATCTAATTTTTATTATACAAATGCTTTTAGTAACTCTTGTTTTGTTTATTTTTAGACCCGATTGAGTCAAGATTATGAACATTTCCTCGTAATCCCCCACGGGCTGCTGTATAATGAGGTGACAGCATCTAACCTACTCAAGGTAGACATGAGAGGTGAGGTCTTGGATCCTGGCACAACAGTCCTCGGTCTTAACAAGAGAGCATTTACCCTACACGCTGCCATTCATGCTGCTAGGCCAGACATCAGGTGTATCATACACATCGGCAACCCGAGTGCTGTTTCGGTGAGTAAGCTCGTGCACGGATAATGAGCATCGGTGTATTCACGTAATAACATCGGATCGTAAACCCACAGACTGTTTTAAGCGAGCTCTACCAGCTGTTGGCTAAACATTCCCACTGTTTCTGTGTTTTGACCAGAGAAACATATTTCACAGGCTTCATTAACCACCTAAAATTGGGCACGTTTTTTACTCTCTGATCATCGGGACAATTTTTGGCTGTGAGAATACTTAAATATCTCCAATTTCCTGATCTTTTACTCTTTTTATTTCCTCCTCCCAAGTTATTTTGTTGCTGTTGTTATCTAGGCGATGTATAATGTCTTTTCAGGCCATTGATGTTTCAGAAGTACTCGTTTTTGCAATGCCGCATCGGCTAAAATCATTGAGCTTTTATTATTAAGTTTATTGCTCCATGCACTCTTTTTTTACAAATCTTACCGACAATTTGGTTTTTAGTTTAACTTCGTAGTTGTAAGTCTGGCTCTGCCAACAACTGATACACCTGTTAGAGTCCTACATTTACCTCACAGTTAACAAAGCGTAGTGATGTGAGCTGGTTTTTAGTATAGCTCGCCGTTTGTTATGAATTGGGTCTCTTACAACAATAACAACAACAACACTTTTACTTGGCTGCCAGCCAGGTACGACTTCTCTATAGAGCGTTTTATTTGAATGCAGCATGTGTGTTGACTGTTGGGCCATTTCAGCATTACATTGGTTGGCCTAAGATGTGGCTGTTGTGGGTCAAGATGTCTGTAGTCTCAATGCTCATCATTTTTGTTTGATGATAAAATAACAAGATAATGTATTTTGTGGGTGTAATCAAACTGTCACAATATCTGAACATCTGTCTAGTAGTAGTGTATACATTTTATTGTATTCTTATTTATATGACTAATCTTGAAGTACAACTCTTAATATATTGTTGTATATATACACAAGTGACTTCATGCTATTGTGTAATTTCATTTTACAGCATTTCTGAATGGCTCCCATTAGAAAGGGCACTTTGTTAAACTAAATTGTTATTATTATTACTATGGTGCCTTATTGAGGTTAAAAGTTTTGCTTTATAACCGAGTCCATTTTATTCTTAACAATTATACTCAATGGTGTTTGAGGTGTAAAAGAAAACATAAATTAGCTTCCCATAAAGTTTCCTATCCAAATCACAAATCTGAATTTTGAGCCAACTGCTATACAAATTTCCATTGGAAATTAATTATATATGACAATTCCAATTAAAAATAGCAAATCCATTTAATAGCTATAAATGTGAGGATAATGCAGATTAAACGTCATCATAGCTCACAAGAGGTTTTAATGGGGTAAAACCCCAGACATTAATCAGACATAAAATGTATGCAGTTGGCCAGTTGCTCAGTTGCCAATTAAAGTGATTCCCCATTTAAATGCCTTGGTGCAGTACTGTTTTTGCTACTTCCAACAGCTGCATTTTAGTACATTTCACACAAGCAATACTTAAAGTGAAACAAGTGGAAAAGATTTGTGGATTCTCATCCTGGGTGATCATCCATGTATGTCATTCAACATCTAAGTACTATGTTGGTGCATCATAGACATAGGAATTCCTTTCTAAGGTCTCAGTACACATATCCTTATAACAGGCAGGGAAATAAATTATTTATTTCACAGATTCTATGTATCTTTGCCAAACATTCCCAGTTTTTTGGTTGCATTTAAATTTTGTCAAGCAGGTTTTTTTCCATTTGGATCCAATATAATAATTCTTTAGTTTGCCCAATTAATCATGATAAGCATTTCATCCTTTTATTTTTAATGGTTAAAAGATGTCTTATTGTGCTCAGCCAATGATTGCCACTGACCTGGTAAAACCATGTGCACTGTTATCCACATTTAAACAAAACACATGCCATTTTGTAAATAAATTTATCACATGTCATTGCAATATAGACCAGGATTTCTTGATAAAAGTAGCTCAGGCATGATCTGATAGACAGCATGATACCTATTCGGTGCTAAAGTGCCCTGAGTAGCTGATTCTGTTTTGGCTCTTTTTGTTATAAAGTTCACTTTCTTTGAATCAGAGTTTTCCCACAATCATATGGTGGTAGAGGTCTTTAGTTGTGAACAAACCATTATAAGAAATACACAGTGTAACACGAGCAATTCCGATTTGTAAATGACTTCTCTGGGTTACGTCACGGATCCTGGAATTGTTCTGGGGGAAAAAACTAGTATTAGTGAACAAGAGTCCATAACTGACTACAGCCTTATTAGGTTATTAAAAAGTAATTTAAAATTAAATAATTCTTATTGATTCCAGCTACTTTTTTAAGTTATGTTCCAATTATGATTCTAGAATTGGTAAAGAGAGAGAGAGAGAGAGATGTATAGAGATATCCCTATATTCTGTTAACATCCATCCATTTCATTCTCATCCACACTAGGTGTCTGTACAGAACTGTGGCCTACTGCCTTTATGTACAGAAGCCATGTCACTTGGCGAACTCAGTCATTATTCATGGAGTGGCTCTCTTGCTGACCAAGAGGAGAAGGATAAGTTGACACGAGCTCTAGGTCCAAGCAGCAAGGTAATGTGATGATGATGATGATGATAAATATTTATATTCTGGTCATATTATATTTCTAAGTCAGATTTTATATTTCGCTAGTCATACTTGTATTTTTCCACTTGATGTTGAATACTATTTAGAGGACCAGTGTGGAAATAAGTTTTATGATTTTTGTGGTATCCGGGTGGTTTTTATTTGTGCAATATTTACTATGTACCGTTCTGTACTGTGTACATATTTACATATAAGTTTTACCATATAAATCAAATATAAAAATATATTAAGCGAATTATGCTTCAGCTGTAAATCAACTCGCCAAAATTGTATTTTGTTAACGGCTAAAATTGTCATATGTTGTTATTCGTACTTCATATGATGTTAACGAAATATTGAGGGATTAATTTCATGTGCAACATCATAATTGCGCTACGATTTATCTTCAGTGTTGTCATCAACAATAATGATGATTTTATATCAACAGGTGATGTTCCTGCGTAGTTATGGTGTTGTTGTAGGAGGAGAAAGCATAGATGAAGCGTTCTTGCTGGCTCATAATGTAATGACTGCCATCGACACTCAGGTATGTTCGTGTTAGAGAGTACATCCGGATAATCAGGTTTATTTGTAGTGTTGATTGGTGGATGTTTTATGAGGTTGGCTGGTGGACAGGTTAATTTAAAGATATCTTTATTCCTGGCAGAAGTATCTTCTGTGTCGATGAACCATCAATGGTTCACTCGAGTTAAACAAACATTAGTCAGCTCAGAATGCTATGAAGCACTATCCGAGACCTCCAGTTTTGAAAATTTTCCTGGTGTTGAATTTGCAGAACTTCTCTCTGGGGGAAGGCACTCTACATCGTAATTTTGTTTATTATAAATTTGTAAATGGGATGGCCATAATTTCATTTCTGATAATGTACATGTGTGAACCATCTCAATAAAAAATAGTTCATGTCTAAGCATGTATAGATAACACCAGGTTTGATTATCTAAAGCCAATGATGTGTTCTGTGTTATGTAGCTAAAGGTGTTGGCTATATTTATGGAGTAATGTGAGCCAGTGCCTGTCTTTTGATTTGTTCCAGCTGAAGACCATACCAGTTGGATTAGATAACATCTCTATGCCATCCGAGGAGACGTGTAAGATGGCTCAGGATCTGGCCCAGACTGCATCCGTTGGTGACGAGAGTGGCAAGAAGAAGTGGCGACGTGGAGAGCTTCTTTTTGAGTCCTATGTTCGCTTCCTGGACAATGCAGTGAGTCGCGATTGGTGGGCTGTGATTGGCTAGTTATTATTACTTGTCAGTAGATTGAAGACTGTATTAGAGTGTGTGTGTATTTTTGTATGTATTATTTTGTGTGTGTGTGTGTGTTATAGTCTCAAGATGATTCATTATGTGAATGAAGCGAAAGAAGCAACTTTTTGTGCTGAGATATGTATAATGTCTTACCAATTGCCAAAGTCATTGTGCAATAAAATGGCAAAAAGTTTATTGCGTACAGTCTTGAGTTACATGCCATTTCAGAGCATGGTTGTTTTGATAGTGTGTGTGTGTGTGTGTGTGGGACTCCAATGGCTGTAAGGTTTATAATTGACTTGTTGTGTCCTGTTCCTGTAAGTAATAACTAAAGGGCTGCAATGATAAATGACTTTTTTGTGTTATCTTAATTGTTCTCATCTCATTTACTTGTTTATGTGTGTGTGGGGGGGGGTATGGATTTTCAGTGCTTTTCTGATCACTGGCAGACTTATTGACCTGGATAATGGTTTTCTAATCTTGGAGTTGATTTCACATTTTTTATTGACAGTCTTTATATGCCAACTCATAGCTGAATATGTTTTCATTTCTGCATTTATTACTTGTTGATTTTGCACATGTCATGCTTTGATAGCATCTATATTTCATTAACTATCAATCCTCTAGGGATATCGCACTGGACACGCGTATCGTGAACCAGTTAGCCGTCGCCAAGACAGGCGCGAGCGTGCCAACAGTGACGTGGAAATCCCTCCAGCATCAGTATCTGGTGGTGCCTATTATGAGGAAGACTTCAGGTAATTTATGGCTATTTTGAGGTGTTCAAAAGTTTCAGCATGTATGAGAATCTATCATAAAAAATGGTTGTTAGGCGTATTAAAGTAATGAATAGGATGAATGTTTCTCGTCTAGATCACCTCTGAAGCAGCACATGGAAAGACAGAAGAAAACCTTTAGAACTGAGTGGTTGAACACCCCTAATGCCTACAAGAAGGAAGAATTCGACGAAATCGGAACACCAAATCCCAAGAAAATAACCAAAGTAAGTAAAGTGTAATGAGTTATTATGGACTTTGTCAGTAATGTCTAGTGACTGGAACAAGTTTTTATCAGGTCTGATGTGATCAATGGGTTGAGGAAAACCAATGTTACAAAGTTTATTGCCTCTTCATCAGTATCGTGATGAAAAGTAAAACATCCTCACATCTCTCAGCTAATCCTCATCAAGTATCACTCTTTCTCACCTCTCATTATTTACTGTTTATGTCACCTCCAGAGGTAGAAAGTTGTTTAGATAAGATGTGTTCAAAGTAGGTGTTTGACCTGTCCTATTTGTATGTAGTATTTCATCGGTCGGATTTTAATTCGGCATTCCTGTACCAGAACCATATATGGGTCAAGCACTGAATTTTAAGTGTCTGTTTGTTAATAGTAGGCTTCAAGAGATACACTATTATTTCTGTGATATTTCCTGATATCCACTTGTCTGTTAGAAGAAAATCTTCATACATTAGTCACATAAATCTGTGTGATATTGTATTTTGTTAGAATCACCATTCAACACCTGTTCCTCTCATTAGCCAAAAATAAATCATTTATTAGTCAACATTCAAAGTGAACCGATAAACAGTTCTAACATCAGACCTCTCATCTTAGTAATGTTATTCCTTATTCCTCAGTACACATGGGGTTTTTCATTCTCAAAACCATATATTTGCCATACAATCTCATAAACATAATTCAATCACCCACTTGTGTGTCTCAGGTATAACATATAGTTTGATGCATTCTGTAACTAGATGATGTAATTTATGATTTAACAGTGGGTTAAGGAGGAAGACCAGCCATCCTCACCATCAGTTAAGGTTGAAAATCCTCACCAGTTCGTACCTCCTAGTGGTAACCCCAAGGAACTGAAGGAGAAATACAAGGAGGTATGTTTTGAGTATGGATAGTCTGTGTGTGTGTGTGTGTGTATGTGTGTGTGTGTGTGGACCAGAACAATTCTTATTTATAATATGAACATGCTTTATTTAAGATTCGTAAAGAATATTATGAAGACAAGATAGATGCTGGTCCCCAGTCCAGAATCTTGGAGGGCATAACCTATGAAGAGGCCAAGCAAATGAAGGTAAAGAGAGTGTGTCTGTGTGTGTATGTATGTCTGTGTGTGTATGTATGTCTGTGTGTGTGTGTGGAACCCTTTATGAAAATTCTGCTTTAACAGGGTTATATTTCTTATTACTTCACCCGTAATGATTCTGTTATCAAACATTTTCTGACTAGGATGGTCACATCAGTGGCACAACTGATACCAGGATTGTAATCGGTGCTGCATCAAAGGGCATCATTCAGCGTGATCATCAGCACAATGCTGTCGTCTACAAGACGGTCTATGCAGCTAATCCGTTTGACAACATGACCGAAGAGGAGATCATCAAGTACAAGGAAGATATTGAGGGTAACAAAGCAGGTCAGCTCATGTGAGGTTAACATCCAAATTGAGAGTCGTCATTGGGCTGTTTGTTCTTGTATTGGGTGTCAGAATTTTTTGGGGATTTGTTACAAATTTGGGTTGTGCTGGTGAAATGATTACGTACAAATTGGAGGCTCTCAGTTCAAAACTATCGAATTGGATGGAAGTCCCATGTGCTCACTGATTGAATTAATAATAAATTGGTATCTGGTTTGATGGTGGTGATGATGATGATGGTTTAATTAAGCACACTTATCTGTAAGATTTAATCAGAGGCAGTGTGCAGTAAATGCCATAGTATGTTATACCTAAAAGCCCTCCTGAACTTGTATAAATGTTACATAATCTAAAATCCTTAGAGTAGTGCTGCTAGGTTTGGAGTACAAAAGTGGTTCTGTTAGATGTCATAACTGGCATATAATCAGATCAGTTAGGAGTACATTTTCCGTTCTTAAATCCAGGTGGAAAAGCAGATGTCCAGGAGGAACCCGTCAGTCCCGGTCCAGATGGCCGTCTCATATCTACAGAGGAGAGGATGGAACAAGTCCGTAAGGGACCAAATGAGACCATCATAACCACAACTGTTGTCACGAAACAAGTCAAACAACAAGGTATGTCTCTGATCAAAAGGTTTAAATTTGGCATGATCCAGTATTGACGTTTAGTCGCATGGCAGCATGTGTTAACTGATTCAGTGTGACATTCCACTGAACTGTGTCTATATCATGATTGTACATGTATACCATGACTACAACAAATGGTATCAGGATTACTAGAAGGTTGTCAGTAGTATTCCATGGATTCGTGAATTTCTGAGCTGTTTCTGATCATCTGTACCATTTTTAGTGCTGTGTGCTCAGTTTTCAACATTTGCGTAGTCTTGTCAATTTGAGTGGATGGTTTTTGTTGCTCACATGCATGTTAAAACATCTGCGTGGCAATACAGTGACATCTGTGTCTAGGAAATACAAAGGTAGATGTTTCTGTTGACTTCGATCTATAAATGTTAGTCGGTTTTCAGTGTTGTTGGAATCTGCGGCCATTTGTCAAGCTTTCTGTCGCTGTTTGTTCTTAGCGTGCATTCTTTTGATCGTTTACCGGTGATCTGGGCTGGTAGGGTTTCTATAGATGGAAAAGTCATAGGTAACCTGGAAAATGATCCAAACGTGAAGAAAAATCTGTGAACCTTTTCAAATGCTGATTATCATGAAATGAAATAATGTCATGATTTCCACGTAAATGTTTTTGCTATTATCGTCTACTCTACTACATCTACTGAAAAGTGAACATATCTGATAATTATTGCATTGGAATAATGACCCACGAAGGCAACATTTTGGTCACATAATAAAAGTTGTCTTACTTAGATATGCCTTTCTTACTATGTGTAATTAAGATGCTCCAGGTAAAAGTCACGGAAAGTTTTTCCAGTTAATAGTTTTTCAAATTTGTGATGTTATATTTGTCATTGCTAGCGTGAAATAAAACAAATCTGATGATTTAGTGTTGTTAAGCTGGTTATCAGTATCGGGCAGATTATGGGTTTTGTTCTATTGAACGAGGTAAGCAATTCAGGTCTCTATTCCTTGTGAGTCCATTGCTTGTCTTGACATATAAGCTGGCATTATGTATCGTTGTTACGGACAGCACTGTCCAGAAGTTATTCGTTTTGTTGTCTATAGCCATTGTCGGATTTGTTGTGATGAAGATGAAGGTGGTATGTCTTATTGTTAGATTTCTAGTCTTGTTTGTGTCCTACCTGTCAAAGTTACAACACCTGTCCGTGCACATCGGGAATTGAGAAGATATTATACGTCTTAGTAGGAATGGCCACCATTCTTGATTCTAACCCCATGTGGATCATTTAGGTGATGTGGTCTAACTTGATTTTCTGTGCCAGTGCCATTTCGTTCACTGCTAGCACACACAAACAGACACAAACACATACCTACATACATACATGCACACGCAGTGCATTAAACACAATCTTGTGTATACATGTACCTGTCAGTTTACATTTACAGCCGATTGATGCTTTTGATCTGTTATTAGTTTTCTGTCTGATTAAGATGTCATTATGTGATATCTTGTCTACCGTCTGTGAGGCATGGCTTTGTGTGTTAATGTGTTGTAACCTAACAGTGTGATATTATAGTGTATATACTTAAGATAGACTGACTATGGGAGTGTGTTTACAGTTCTCGTAGAACTCTTCCTTCTGTTGTTCTGTCAGTCAGTTTGTTCGGGTTATTTTCTTACAGGACTTCTGACCATGCTGTTGTGTTGGTGTCATACCAATGGAATTATGTTTGTCTCTAGCGAACTAATTTGTGTGTATACATACATCCGACTTGGGTCAGTTACTATCCCAGGAATACTGAACACGTGTTTCCCCTGCAAAAATGACAATTCCAACATATGAATTCCAATTATATAAATTTACTTGGACGCTAACCGAAATTTCTCCTCCTTTGTAATTTATACTAATTTATTGATAGCCATTATAGAAACCTAGGGACATTAGAAATACATTGCCTCGTCCAATATCTTTTTCAAATTAATTTTCAATAACAATATTTTAATTGGAATTGATCGACCTTTCAATCGTTGTTGTCCCATAACTGATCCCAAGTTCGGTGTCTGTGTGAGTGAGTGCGTGAGCGTCATGGTGATGAGGGACAATCTTCCTAACTAACAACCATTCATCTCTTATCAAGAACAACCCCCTCCTCAGTACATGGAGACATCACTTGATGAGCTAACTGATCATTTTAAGTCCGACTCGGATGTGGTAGATCAAGGTTTGTATGACCAGTGTACAGGTAGTTAGCTTGTCGATGGAAAAGTTTTGCTTTTTACTTTTATGTATGCTTCTACACAACACAAATTTGAACATGTGTTCACAGACACAGGCTAAAGACCACCCAGCCCACTATACACACACACCATTGTATGCTTTCCCCGCAGTGTAAGCTTTGGTTGAATTGTGTATATCGCTGTCATTTATGTTAAAAATGGTGTCCAATTCTTGTACATTATGCCATTGATGATTGAATGATGCTGATTATCACAGCCTGACAAATGATTTGTAGGTATTATTGCTTCCTGGTGTGTGACTTGCCGAGTATTTATCTTGAATCATACACGTGGGTTGCCTGGTATATTCATCTGATTCTTCGTTTTATTTGCATGCTCTATGAAGTAGTGAATTGGGGATACACTCTCATCCTTGCATAAATCAGTTATGCCCTAGTGTTTCTTATAATAGTTGGTTTGGTTGTTCCAATTTCCACCAATAAACATTTGGGATAACTGCTACAGTATATCTAACCTGTTTGGTGAATGATCGGAGCGGGACATTATTGGGCAAGAGATGACTTAATTTGCGGCTGTTCTGGAGATTGATTTAGTTGAATGTTAGCAGCATGATGTCAGTTGTTGGTGTGGGATCTAGATCAATTGTACCAGTATCAAATATCTTCTCATTTAAATACTTCCTATTAACATAGAGAGAAGGTAGGTAGTGGTACTGTGATATATTAATATGTTATCTGTGTTAATTCACTTGATTGCTGCACACACACACAAACACACACACAGTCAACTGATATTGCAATGAGGTGATCAATTGTTTCTCTATGTTTTCTTTGCAGCTTTTCACTAGGAACATTTAATTTTATTTTGATTTTTTTTAAAGCTGTTCAGTTGCCCTGTTATTTATCAGACATCTGTCTTGTTTTGTTTGCTGTACCACGATTGTGTACCACGTAGGAAAGCCGGCTCTCTTTGGTTACGTTTTGGTTGAATTTTGGTTTTTTTCCTAGTGAAAAGTTCTGTGCCAATCTAAAGACACTTTAGCTGGAAACAGAGCGTTAGGATCACGCATTCTTCATCTTACTGCTATGATGTCACCAAAACTAGTCTAGCTTTTAGCCGAAGATTTTTTTTGTATTTGCATAGTGTACAAATTGTCTGGATGTTGATATAAAATCAAATGCTATAACAAATATTTCTGTTCCCAGCTAAACCGAAATATCGCAGCACTTACTTCGATTAAACTTTGTGTTGTGTTTGTGTCCTTGCATTTGAAACATCACTCCCCGCTAAATGTTTTTAGTACCGAGTTAATGGGACGCATTAACTCTTGAGCAAGTGGATGTTATTGCTGTGTCGTTGCATGTTTGCACTGTGCTTGTGGATCTTAGCTCTGTGCTAGTATGAAGTTTGTACTATGCTACTCTTTGGTAGTACGGCGTACCGGACCCAGTAATTTGGCACGCTATCGCAGTATATAAGTATGCTAGTTAGGATGTGTAGTAGAGGGTGATTGGTGGTTTTATAATCAGTTAAGTATTAGTTAATGTTTCTGTATTATCGGATTTATTTCCCTATTATTTAGCCTCTCGTCGTAGCGTAATATGGACAGTTATTCTGAGACTGGTTTTGAATTCTGTGGCGTTTGAGTGTTCATTGTCACGATCGTTTCTTTGGGTAAACTGGATTATGGCTAAAGAGATGCCATAAAGCTGTTTGTTATCAAAATTTATCCACGTTCTCAAAGTAAGATAACCCTCAACAATGTTTTGTTGTTTGGCCGAAGTGACCTTATTTTAAAAACATTCTATTATTATTTTGGAATTTGTTTAATTGTTCGAGCACCATGTTTACCACTTTACCAGTTTAGTTAATAAAAACCCCGACCATTAAACTTGCTTCTCTGTTTCATTGTTTCAGTAACTGTCAATTTATTTTGAGAATACAACTATCTTTTCTTGTATCAGCATAATGTTGTGGTGTAATAGAAGTGAGTGCTGTGTTGGCTGATCTGGCCTGCATCTATATTTAAATGTGTTCTTTTTTCTGTATACGTTCCGTTTGCATCTTGGTTTCTGTCCGCATGCATTGTGTCCCCTTGTGAATCCCAGAACCAGAACGTTCATCTAAAAAGAAGAAAGCTAAGGATGAGGCTAAGCCAAAACGATCGCAGTCAGCTAGACTTCCTACTAAAAAGAGCAAGGAATGTGAGTATCATACACCTTGGTTCAGAGAGGTTTGCCTTTAATATCATCCCCTCGTGCAGTTTTTCATTTGCTCACATTTTGCTCTTTGTTACAGTAAGTAGCATTCCTGTTGATCCGTAAACTGAAACCCGAAATGTGTGCCGAATTAATATCCATAGAAGCAACTTTGTGTTCATGTTCTAAGCATCCGATTGGCAAAGAGCGATCCGTTTCCTTCGTTTAAGTTATACAGCTAATGTTTCAACTGTTTGGGGGGTTTGTATCTGAAAACGCATCTCGGGATGAACTGTACTGATAACGTCAGGTTTCATCATATGGTGTCTTACTGTGTCAATGTTGCCCGTTTATTCACAGTGGTGGCAGAGTTACAGCAGAATCTAGAAAAACGATCCAAGGATGGTAAGAAGGACAACGTGCACTCGGCACATAGTGCTATAATACAGCAAAATATGCTAACATTGCTTAATCTGTACACTGCGTACATAATACATGCACACTGACACAGACGTACAGGGTGTTGTTTACCTTGGTGACAGTCCCTATTATTTAATCGCCACACACGTAGTGAGAAAATGATTTACCAGCTCTTAGCACACTTCATCTGACAGTAGCTAGTTCCCAGTTTCTAATGTTAATAGTACTATTATCAAACTCTTATCCTAATTTACGTAGTTACACGAAGGTTTCTGTCCTACCTCTATCATACACTGTCATATAATGATATATTAACTATATTTTTGCCTTCATTCAATAGAGTAAATTTACTGTATCTTCCGTCTTGGAAAGCTTATTACTTTACAATAATGTATTTTACTCATGGTGATGATGATGATGATGTAAATTGATGCTTCTTGCTTAGCCAGGCTTTTAGTTAAAGAATCATCTAACAACCAATAATAAATTTCAACCAGTAAAATGTTTATGGATGTGATTGGTAAATGTGCCTTCAACAAAACAAACGGGTATCAGCTCAGAATGCTATCAAATGCCATTCAAGACACCCAGTTATTTAAATAGTTTGTAGAATGTGCTCCAGAAGCACAGTGGCTAGAAAATTGCACTGCAAACCTCCAGTTGTGGGTTTGAATCCAACTTATACCTGCGTTTGTCAGATGTTTTCTTTAGGGAGTCACCCCTTAGCTAAATACGTCCCTAGTATGATCAGTGCTGAGGAGGCTAAATAACTCAGCTCAACGATTACCAAAAAAAATTGTAGAAAATCAGGAAACTTGTGAAATCAATTATGGCTAAAAGCCATCAGGTATCCTATATTATTAATAATTTATATAAAATATTCTGTGTTCAACCCAGATGTAAAATTACTGGTACCACCATGTGCATCTGATTCATTGATATACATCCTTGTGTACAAATTTCAGCGCAGTCAATAAATATTACATTATTCGTGACAATGGTCAATGTTTGTATAATGCAGTATCTAAATACGGGGTGATCTCAGGTACTTAAACTAGTAATTAATGGGATAAATAGTAAGAAATATTGAATATTAAATGATGTTTTGGATATCTTAATCTTGTGATACTTGTAAAATAGATAATTTGATGCTACAGTTATGGGCGTATATTTCATTAATGTCTCATTATTGCAGTAGATCATATTTTATAATATTGTTGGCGATTCGTCATTATGCGTTTCCTTTTTACAACCATCATAGCTGCTTTATAACCAAATGGTATTGGTTGATAGTCAGTCTTTAAGTGAAGAATGATAACATTTTGCCTTTTTCTCTTATTTGTATCAATATTTGTGGGGTGTAGGGTTATAGCATAGTGCTGTAAAGGTACAATATATACGTTTATTGCTGCTTCAGGTGATGTCTGGCTATTTATCATACAGCTTTCTCCTGGCTTCAGTTCCTCTACACTAGTATTAACTCCTTATCAAATCCAGTTGCTTTCCTCCTCACACTAGACATGTACGTCTCCGCTTTTGACATTTCAGCATTTATTTGTCTTCATTTCAGGAAATTGTTCTGGTTGCATTTACAAATTGCTTCTAGCTGCGGCCAGCTCCATATTATGTAACACTACCTGCAGCACCATTTTAATATGAATATTATATGCAGTCAGCATTTAGCATGCATGATTTTTGTGTGGGTTATTTCTCTTCGATTAAGGTTTTAATAGCCATCTACAGAGATATCTGTCTGATTATGCCAGAACTGTCTCTGGATTAATTGATCGGTGCACGTGACTAGTTTGAAAATGATTATGTTTATTTATTGCATAAATATTTTATATTTACAGCATTTTGTGTAGAGCACTTCACTTTCTTACACAGTGTGATTATATCTTGCACATGAATCATAACATTGGTTGTAGAGTAATTTGTATTTCAGGGAGTCAGTTTGATTTTAGTTAATCAGGTGGTAATAGTTGTTCACTGGCCATTGAGAAATATCATTGTTAATAATACTTTATTAATAATACTATTAATAGTAAAAACATTAAATAATAATTGAACTGTCTTGTTGCTCCATTTAATATAATTTAAATTAATTAATCTCTTCTTATTTGTGTGTGTGTGTGTGTGTGTGTAGAAAATGTTGATTTTAGTTTTTCACTGATATTTTTTATGAACTCATCTTCATATATGATCTATTTCTAGATACTGCGATCGGTTCACCAACTAAGTCGACCTCTAGTGCTGAAGGGACTGTCGATGAAACAGAGCATACCAGCAGAGAGGTATATTATTATTATGTTCGTTTACATCACCTAATTAACACTGATAAGTTTGTTGAATATTTAAAAAAAAAGTTCATTCCCCAGTGTCCAAACAGAATAGAAACATTGTGATGAACAAAGCCAATGAGATTTCTTGTCGGTAATAAGTTTGTACTTGCTAAAAATAGCTTTAGACAGGAAGGAGGATAGAAGAAAGAAATATTGGGGGGGGGGATGTCAATCCTGGTTAAGAGAAAGATATTTTCACAAAATATATTTAGGTATTCTGTCTGTACATGTTCAAATGGAAATTTATTGTCAGTATGACTCCTGCTGTAGTTGTGTTTATTTTAGTTTACAGCAATTAGTATACAAAATCAGGTAAAAAATGTTAATGTAAATGTTGCTGTTTTCAGCCACTTTTGGGCATAATGGTCATATAGTCTAGGTGGTAGAATATATATATATATAAATAAAATCATATATAATATTGATGTTTAGCAGATGGTATTAACTTAGCCACTTATTATTACAGTTAATTAGATTGTCTTGTGGTGTCATAATAAGTCAAATAATGTGTTTCCCTGCAATAGACCTTTTAAAACTTATAGTACTGCTCTAGCCGTCACTATAGGTGTGTGTGCGTGTGCATGCACGTGTGCATTGCCTAAGACAAACACGGACCACGATCAGTTATGATCATCGTTTATTACAGGGCTCTCCAGCCAAAGAGGCCACTTCCGGCCACGAATCACCCGAGAAGGGTAGCGACAAGAAGAAGAAGAAGTTCCACATGCCTTCCTTCTCCTCGAAGAAGAAGGAGAAGGAGAAGAAGAAATAAATGCCTTGCTGCAGCTCCCTGACCAAGATTGGCGTCATCGTGGCGTCACCGGCTAGGAGAGACAGTTGTTCTACAGGGACAGAGCCTATCCTATTGTCACCATCACTAAGACTGTTGTACAAAGGGTGCATTGCTTTCATGTTGCAAGATGTCATTTCTATAATAATAAAAAAGAGGAATAATGCGTATCGCCGTCTGAATAGAGACGGCGCTTCCAGGTTCTGTGTATTTTGTTTTTGATTTTTTTCCGTTTCTTTTAAATATCGTAGTTTATTATTATCGGCCGAACACGTGATTGTAAACCTCTGATTATAATGGGCGTTGAATGCGGAATTGTTAGATCGTTAATCACTCGTACCAATCATTACGGCGCTTTGGGTCATGTGGGTTTTCTATTGCCAGTTCAGTATCACAGATTTGACAATACCGGTTCTTAATGTTCCACTTTTTATACAGTGACAGCATCGATGTGTGTGCGAGTGTGTGTGTGTGCGCGCGTGCACACACGACGTCGAATGTGGGCGTGAAACATTTCAGCAAGACCAGTCTCCATTTTGTTTTATGTATGTCTTGGTTGGTTGTTGATGCAGAACGATTTGGTGCTTTGTTATTTTCTGTAGCTATAGAACGATTTTAACCAGATTTAGTTAGGGTATAAGCATATATATTTTTGCAGCTAAACATGTGTTATGATTTAGCCAGTTCATAGTTCTGTTGTATATTCTGTAGATACAGGGACATTGTGGGGGTTGGGTCGGGGGTGGGATAAGTGTCGTGAGGTGGCCGTGTTACATTTGCGTATTTTTCCTGCCTATGTGGGGTTGTTTTATTTTATGGCATGTTTCAAGTAGTAGTTAAGCAGCAAATTTGTAAAGGTTTTTGCCAATCTGTGAAGTGTCGTATGTTGTAGATAAACCTGTGCTTCTCGCTAGCTAGCCGTCTGAGCATAATGCCCGTCTGACTGGTCTCCTGTCTGTATTATGCCTTGGTATATCTTAAGCCGCATTGCCATGGAAGTGTTGCTTCCTATCTGCTGTGTTACCAATAATTTCTCTCAACACTGGAGCCCTTTACTAGGAACTTATGCTCTGTACATAGCACTCTCGTCTTCGGCACTTGAATATCATCATGGAAACGAAAACGACTATTCAATTTTGTGTCATTTGTTCTTTGCATCACTGACATAATTGGCCCTTTCGCTGCATGCTTAAAACTTTCTTATTTAAAATGTTTAACTCTCATTGAGGAGGATGTCAAATTTGACAGGAATCAACCTGAAATTTCTATGAAGCCTTTCCGCTGCAGTCTCTAATAAATTTTATGTGTACGAGTCAGCTATAAATATCTAGTGAATATATACAGTTATTGCTTGTGTATTACTGGACGTTTAGCCTGATTTCACTGTACAGATAACTCGCACCATATTTTACTCACAGCGTTATCACTGGTGGCTGTCAGTGTCAGTTTTAAATGAGCAAAACTTGTCAGTGTCTGTAGGTGAATATTTGTCATTGGCACTGCTTGTAATCTTCAGAGTTCGGTGCAGAAATTGGTTCTGTATATCTATCATTGTGTGTGTGTGTTTGTTTGTATGTCTCTCTGTGTGTGTGAAGCTTACATAAATGGTGTGAATCTTGTAGAATTAGCGATCTTAATACCATGGTCTGAAGTGGCCTAACCATTGTGGAGAGGATTGCCAGCAAATGTAATCACGTTGCTGTCAGTAACTGCATGTTATAAGCTTTTTTGTAACTGTTAAACGTCTCCAATGCCAGCTTGTAATGTTGTTTAGCCCGGATGATGTTTTGACTAGAATGTTGTATACTTGGCACTTTATTACAGCGAAAGATTGGTCAGCCGACAAACTGTGTGTCATCTTGTTTGCTTTTGCCATAAAGATGTTTATTTACTGATAGATCAGCTTAAATAGCAGCGATGATGACGGTTCTGTTTTAGTTTATTCGAACATGTATTGGTTTCTGCCGGAGATCCATCACGGCCGATGTCTTCGTGCAGTGAGCCATTTTTGCTTGTTCCACATGATTACGTCACCTGTTCATTAATAATTAGAGTGCAAACCACAATGGGAAGATCTGTCCAGCAGATGTCAACTTATTGAGTAGATAAGTCACGTTCCAGTTTGCCATTTCTACTACGTGATTGCTACGAGATTTTCATTTTACCTGTTTCTGTACTGTTGCTTTGTCTAATAAAATGGACAAGATATCTTTTAGAAAATGCCCACGTGTTTCACTAAATTGTCACTTTTCGAGCATAAAACATGAGTGTAAGTATGCAGCACCATAGTCCAAATTTGGTTACTCCTAGATGCCGAGAATTTTTACGGCTGTGTTCACATAATAATGATCGAGGTATTGCTAACCAAAAATGTTTGAATCACTGGCATTCCGTCGGTAACCATCATTACATAAGATGTACTGATGTTTATTTGACCAGTTGTAGTCACCAGTTAACGATGATCTTCAGTGAAGCATCATGTTTTATTTTTTTTAAAGTATTTAAAACTAAATAGAATGAATTCAGTTAAAGGATAAGACTGATGTGGACTCAAAATACTAATAAAAACAATTAATTTACTAGTATTTATTATGGGAAAACATTATACACATATATATATATATATATATAATGTTACACCATGCACACAATACATGACCACTGTTGGTCTTCAGTGCACATAACAAGCAAGGAACATTACACCTCAAGCATACAAATGCAAAACTGAAAACAGCATGAACCATCCATTGTAAAACATGCTCATCAATTGTTATATATATATATATATATATATATATTTAAAACACAAGAAATTTGAATACAACACATATACACAGTTCTAAATCTTTCAAAATATGCTCTAGTTTAAAATGTCATCATTAGTTATAGACATTTCATATATATAATGTGTGTTTTAGCGAGATGGAAATATTGAATTGTTCTAGAATTATTTGATTTTAGACGTCAGTGATCTATTGTGTCACAAAAGATTTTTTAAAAATTAAGTAAAACAAAAGTTCCCTTAAGATAAGTATCCAACACACTAAAAAGAAACCTTACCAAATATAATTTACATTAACATTACAGAAAATAAGAACCCGCCTCTGTTATCTATATCACCCTGTATGACTAGACTAGATGTGAGTGTGTTTGTGTGCATGCGCGAGCATTCATGAACATGTGTACACAGATCTCTCGGACGCCTCGTCAACAATTCTTGATCACTATTGTCATGAAATCTGAACAGAAAGTGGACTCGGAATATACAAAGATGTATGCTTCGAAAGCAAGACATCTGTTACAAGCAAAGCTCTGGAATGATAACATTAATTTCTACATCTAAATAAGGCAGTAATTGCAACAAAACTTTACTGTTTCAAAACAATTATTACATACCATGACAAATCAGACCGAGATGTGAAGTATTTTCTTCTTCTGTGGTATGCACAAAGCATAGTGCCACAAAGTTACCAAATATTTATCACATATTTTGTATCCGACTACGCAATACGTTTCACGATAGCAGACGAAGCACACCATTAATGTTTTTGCACTAAACATGATCATTAAATATTTTGAACATGACACATTAGGCACAGCTCCACAAGCAAAGTTTTCAGCATATTTTAATTACATATTCATAATTATTTGAGAGAAATGAGTGACAGCATAAAATTCAATGTAATAGGTTCTACTAATATGATACATAATTACCAGAATCAACTAAAAAACAACATAATTTGTCCATACCTAAAAAGAAAACAACTCAAAAACTATATTTATCTGTTATGTTCATCAGTAACACAGGACCACCTGTGATAATTAATTTCTGGCAGAACATGCATACCAACTGCAAATAGAGAGAAGCCAACTCTTATTACATCAAAAATGTTTTTAAAAACGTAATGGATCAGGCTCCACATACGACCAACCCATCCCAGACTATCAGAAAGAGAATTAAGTTATGCAGACAGCTAACAAATAAATAGAAAACAAATTAATAAAGACTTTAGTCGAGGTTACACTTATGTGATTGATTATGGTTGATTTGTTCAAAATGTCTTTCGGTGAATGGCCTTCGCTCCATCATCTTCATATTCCCGCTTTGAGATCCACATCTTCTTAAACGTGTCCAAAGAAGCTAAAATTGATCCACTGCAAGGAAGGACAAGCCAGCAAGTTATGCATAGAATAATATCGAATCTATGTGACTGACAACAATTGAACAAGAATTAAAAAAAACATTAGACCACTGTTTTTGAATACTTTGTTTTATGGAAAATTTCCCTTCCAAAAATTCGGGTCAGTCAGACGGGACAAAACAAAATCACTGAAAACACTGACACAAAGTTCTAGTTTCTGAAAGATTTGCCAGATTCAGTACCCAACCATTTACAAATGCCCCACGACACATATATTCTGGATTACCCTGGTTTTGTTTTATTGTTACATTGATATTCAAATTCAGTTTGACAATGATATCCAGCGTGTCTTCCTCAGAAATCATCTGACTCACGACAATGTTTTCTAAAACACATCCTTCCTTTAGTTAGGATTTAACAATCTTTCCAATAGTTTTGCTTTTTTTGAGCCTTTATAATTTTCTTTTGATTGTGAATGGTCAGCAAAAAGTAAACAACAGACATATCACTGTCAGCCTAATTCAAGATGGTGACAGGTCAGTTCCACTTTGAGATTATTTCAGTTATTTCTACAGTAAATCAGTCTTCAAGCCTAGAAATCTTGCAAATTTAAACTAATTATAACTCCACTCTCACTGAGGAACACATAAATAATTCAAACTTTGTGGAGGTCTACTTACTGCCGATAAAAGAATATGTGCACAGAAGCCTTATCACAGCGATATTTTTCATGGAGATTTTAAGTAGATCTCTGCAAAGTTAAAACTATTTATGTGTTTCTCTGTGAGGGGGACTTCTAATTAGTTTAAATTTACAAGATTTCTAGGCTTGAAGACCAATTTACTGTAGAAAGAAGTGAAATAGTTTCGAAGTGGAACTGACCCGTCACCATCTTGGATTAGGCCATGTGGTAGCCTAATCTGCTTCCGCATGGTGTTCAGGCGGGTCAGCATAAAAATAATAATAAAAGTCCTGGCGGCAGGTTTCAGTTGTGATAGGTGGCTTTGTCAAACAAGTATTAAAAAAACAATGGCTTTATGGCTAATTCACTTTCATAATTAACAATAACATTAGGTTTTGTTTTGCCTTTAAAAGAAACTTTCCTTCAGTAATCTCTAGTTAATTATAGAAGAACAAAATACCACAAAAGACTACTTGAAGATGTTACAACAAACAACATTCCAACTTACCCAATCCATGTGGAGTAAAGTCTTTCTTGTGGTGCTGATATCTGGAAGACAAAATATTAAATAAACTGTAAGAGCATAATTTGTTTACTGTATCCATATGAATATGATCAATGAGTCTATACTTTATATCTGTGTGTGTTCTGTGTATCTGTCTCTCTCTCTCTCTCTCTGTGTGTGTGTGTGTGCGTGTGCACATGCACGCATGTGTGAATATCAGTCAAGTTTATGAGTGAACCTCCCAAACAGTTTTATGCCGGCCATTCTATATAAGAGGCTTGAGATTAAGAATGCTGATCTCAGCCAACCATTACAATTTCCCAGATTCTAGTTAAATGCTGAATTAGTTGTGAATATTGTTTATTACATTAGCACAGCATTTAAAATTGAGTGTTCCAACTCGTACGTAAACCATCAGACTTGGATGTCTATGTAACATTGGAATATTTCCAATGTTGCTACAAAGATAAAGACCATTCTGAATAATCTATGGGCCAGACACAAGCAAGCTCCCCCCCCCTCCAAAGGAACATACAGTATTCACACACACACACGCACATCTTTATAGCTATCACTATCAAAACGAAAGTAAAGAACAAATATGAAACAGAGAGGTTGATTACAAACTAACCAAATTTAGGTAGAATATATTTGCATATCAGATCTTTACTGCTTAAATCTTGCACTCTACTTACCCTTATTTTAATGTCTTTGGGTGCCAACTTTTTAACTTCACTTAGTAATCGGTCACCAAATCCTGCAAATAAAAAACGTGCACTGAGAAAGTTTACACCCAGTTATAATAATAATGTATATTTAATAATGAGGCCTTACTAGCAGGAGCTATTCAAAGGTGCTATACAAATAATATGTAATATAATAATTCCCTACATAATATGTCTGTAAAATCAGATAAGAGATTTAAAAGATTATTACTGTTTATCTGTGAAAGTGACCCTGAACAGGTGTGTTCTTAGAACGGATTAAAAAATTTCAAGAGACGACGCATTTCTAATATCTGCCGGCAACCTATTCCACAAAGTGGGGGGCTGGAACACTAAACGCACAATCACCATATGACTTGAGCCAAGATACTGGTACCTGCAATAGTATCTGACTGGATGACCTGAGTTACCAAACTGTGAGACATTAATTCTAGTCAAATAATGAGCAGTGAGTGAGTGACTGGTTTGTTTAGTCTCAGTGCTAGTCATACCTGGGGACGACTCCTTAGGGAAACATCCACCAAATCCAGATACAACTTACTGGGATTCAATCCCACAACTTTGAGGTTTGCAGTACAATGTTCTAACCATTAATGAGCAATGAGATTATAACTATCTGATGTTCAGTATTAACACAAATTATCATAAAGTAATAATAATAATAATCAGGCAGCAACAACACTTATATGTTATTTATGAACGTGTTTATTTTATAACACCATCTCAATATTGTTCCAAGGACTCTTTATTCCAGTTAAAGCTAAAGGATTCACTTGTTTGCATTTTGCCACCTGTACAACCTATCTAGGTGTATACTATACCTGGCATAATCCACAACATCCCACCATCATCAAATGACACTTACTCCTTTACAGTTCAGTTATTTGGTGGATTTTAAATGAGATGCTGCCACTTTCTAAACTCACCACATTTACCACTGAGCCATCATAATATAAAAGTACTTAAAATCACACACAATGTTGCACTTATGATAAAGATTATTAACTTAAATGAGTAAGTAAGTGAATGAGTGATTCGTTTAGCCTCAGTGCTGTCCTATTTGGGACATACAGTGGAGGGGCATTTTGTGAGTAAAAAATTTACATGTTGCTGTTTTACA
Organism: Paralvinella palmiformis; assembly: GCA_025642065.1. NCBI lineage: Eukaryota > Metazoa > Annelida > Polychaeta > Terebellida > Alvinellidae > Paralvinella > Paralvinella palmiformis. Next base: position 218,933 of record JAODUP010000516.1, on the reverse strand, counting down.
GCTATTTTTGTGCACATGATAAGCTAAATGGCTGGGCAGCTCGCTTGTGAAATATCATATAAACAAGGGTTGGGTACTTGATCTGAACCCTGACTCGCAGGTTTGCAGCACAGTGTTCTGAACCACTTCTATCATTGTGCCCATACTTCAGAGCTTAAACTTAAATTGCTCAAGTTAAGCAGTAACCTAGCTAAGCACATGTAAACAATTTGTACAAAAAGAGTGGTCTACGGCCAAAATTTTTTGCGGTCCACCATAGTATTTACTAACCTTTGAACAACGTTGAACCACCAGAAAGCACAATATTAGAGAAAAGAGTTCGTCTTAGATCTATGTCTGACTTCAAGATGGCTGAGGTGAGGATCTCATGGATACCGAGACACTCTTCACCGATTAAGTCTGGTCTAAACAGTAACTCAGGTGCACGATATCTTGCAGGTCCCACCTAGATGATACATACATGAAAAGGTAAATGAGTAAACAGCAGCAGCTGGACTTCTGGTTAAACACTGGGAGTACATAAAAAGGGCATTGAAGCTGATAACAGTGTCACAATATAAAACATTTTATGAGCCTGATATTATAGATATATTACCTCTAGTATATTGCCATCTGGCAATGTGTATGATGCTTTCTCTGTGTCTATTGTTTCATCTTTCTGTGGACTGATTGATAAGTAACATGCGCGCTGTGTGTGGAGAATGGTGAAAATTACATCTCAGTTATTAATACGTAACATTATAAAAAGTCACCACCCTTGTTTATTAATTCCATCCACAACACGTCAAAATCACAATAAGATCAGTCGCTTTCAGCCGTTTACCTCCTTAATGGTTTTGATTATTTCAAACTCAGCCGTGGTATGGAAGTCGTGCCCTTCCTTGCGTAGAAGAAGTTGTAAGTAACGCGTCACATCTCGGCCAGCAATATCTGCTCTCATGATGCTGTGTGGCATAGCGAAACCTTCGTAGATCGGCACGGCGTGTGTGACACCATCTCCGGAATCAAACACCATTCCAGTTGTTCTACCTGTTGCATATCTGAGATGGAATGATTCTGGTCAGTTGACGTATGACAACAGTTCAGTTTATTTCGGACACCAAGAGAATATTAACAAAGATATTAATTATTAGTTTAAATACTGTTGCACAGAAAAGAAGCATACCTATAACTGGCCAAGAAGAAACTGTGCGATACTTACAGACTCAGAACCGCCTGCATTGAGATGAACAATGCTGGAACATTAAATGTCTCAAAAAATATTTCAGCAGCCTTCTCCTTGTTTTTCCTCGGGTTTAGTGGAGCTTCAGTAAGCAGAACTGGATGCTGGTAAGATCAGAAAGAAGATAGCACAAAAATGACATTGGCGGGTTTTTGCGGGTGCATGCGGATGTTAGAATTATGGGAAAAAGTAATTACCTCTTCTGAGAATGTCTGTAACTGGTCTTTTGAGTAGATGTACTGCCAAATCCTCTCCATGTCATTCCAATCTTGTACGATGCCATGTTCCATGGGATATTTAATCATTAGCAAACCCCTGTACTCCTGAATTATAATGAAATTGTCTTGTTTACTGTTGAATTATGTACAACATAACTAATGTGGTTTTAATATGCTGAGAAAAAAAAATACAGAAGCAATTTTGTTGACCTTTTCTAACAAAATTATATTCTGGAGGGATATCAACCACTCATGGCAATATTTTGTTTTAAATTGTACTTGTATGAAAGAAGCTTTTTCATTGAACTGGCTGAATATTTTATTGATAATCAATTAATTATAATTAGGATAATTCAGAATGTTTAGGTCCTAGAAAAATATCTCCTTCAGGGCAACTGTCATGAGACACTAAATTGCTTTTAAAAAGATTATTTGGATGGGGGGTTAACATAAGTTTTGACGTCTTTTATGAGGTATTTGTCCCTTAATTTGCTGATTCATAAAACAGTGGATTTTTCAATAAGAGATATGCTTCTAATAAAATATTTAAAGGAGATTTTTGCAGTTATGAAATTTGAAGAGATTCTTTCAAATAAAGATGTGGATACACGTAATGGTCTCACTTGGCCTCATTTTTGGGGGAGGTCACTCAGCCCATTTAACCTACCATGTGCACAAAAGTGGCTGTAAAACATCACCACACACACACAGAGAGAGAGAGAGAGAGAGCTAACCTCAGCTTTAGGTCCTATGAACACATCTCCTTCTAAGGCACCTGCCATAACACGAACATGTTTTGGTCTTCCAACACTATACAGTAAATATGAATATTAGATTAAGTTAAAAAATATAACTAATATACTAGAAAATCCATACTCAAAACAGGTAATTTTTCCAAACACATAAATAAAATTAAACCATTAAATAAGCAATGCAAATTACAATGAAATATCTCTCACAAGTAATTATTACAACATAACAAGTTACCGGTATATTTACAAACTTAAATCAGATAGCTATTCAATTTTGTAAAAGTGAGCACAGAATTTAGTTTTCTTTAGAATTATAAAAAAAACAAAAACAATAATAAACTTACTAGTTAGGGAAGTGATACTTAGGTACCTGATCCCCAGCAAAGCCAGCTTTGATGACGCCAGAACCCTGAAAAAATCCAGTAATAGTGAAATAACAGACCTGTGGATACAACACACATTCGTAAAACAATATCTATTATTAAAGTCACATTATCAAATATAGTCATGAATAAGAAGACATCATGTATACAAAGAATTGTATTTATGGCCACATTAAAGGAAGTTGTATCAAACCTGTGTACAAGAGGAGTGACAAAGCATGATTCGATTGAAACAATTTGTCAAAAGGATCTGTCAAATTGATGTAAATATAATTCCTATGATATATAGGTACTTGTGGAAATATTTAATTGTAGCAATTTGTAGATGTGGCATGCAGTGCATAGAATGTAGTCTAAAATACATTCACGATACAATATATATATGCAAATAAATTATTTAAAACCAAATCTGGACAGTGGATTTCAAAGATGAAAGGACAGTGAATCTATTCACTTTAGAAGCAACAACTAATAATTTGAGATACCATTTGATCAGCCAATTGGCGTAAGAAATTAAGCTACACTTGCCATAATGTGCTGGACATTTTTTGCCACCTAAAGTTTATCCCACCAAAATACAGGGTCACGTGATGTTGTATGTTAGTATGGAAAGTATGAACCGGTGGTGAGTCACTACTGTGGTTATAATCCAAAATGTAACATATAAAATAATTATGCTGGTGACTATGTTATATAAAATATGATATATCAGTGTACAGACAACCAACGATGTCCATTTCCATTATCTCCTATGATAGTTTGGTTTGTTCATTGATATATCCTATCAAATATTTACACCTTTGGGTGTTACTCATGTATAAGATGGATAGCCTTATATTTACTAGATTATAGTATTATTTCCTCGACTTACATAAATATATATAGTAGGTATATAAAATTGAATATTGTTTATTTTAAATGAATACCAGTATAAATCAATAAACCATATATTTATATTATATATATATATATATATATCAGTCTATATATCTGATAGTAATAACTGTTACTGTTATATAGTACATACCAATTTTCAGTGTTAAGCTTCTTATGGCAATTTATACTGATTAGGGTATTCTGCAAATCATCATAAATAATGTTATCAGATACTTTTGGTGCATATCTGACAAAAAGCCCACAATTCATTTTAGGTGAGAAATAAAATCGGAGTATGGACAGTTGCTCACCCAGACAGTTGCTCACCCAGACACTTACTCACCAAGCAAATGAAAAAGTGGACACTTGCTCACCAGTGAATTTTTAATGAGTATGAAATATGTTTTTGTGTATGTGTACACTGTTGTCATATTTTTTATAACATATCATAATCGTGTTATATTTCCAAATATTTTGGTATAATACATTTGGTATTCATAAAGGTAATCAGACATAACCTCACCGTGAAAAAACCCTATGCTTATTTAATAGCTCACCCAGAAAATACCCATTTCACTCATATTAAACATTATTTATTTATGTACTTTTATTGACAACTGGCATCACATATTTGATAACATCATAAATATTACAAATATAACAGAAAATATAACATTCTATACTATCATTTTAAACAGGATCCAATATCTCTAAGTGCATCCAAAGGTGACTTGGTGTCATCAAGTCAGGTCATACAAAAATGTGTAGCCTTGTCTGGCCCTCACATATCAGTTTTAAACCATCCAAATACCAATTAAGGAAAGCCATCTGTTACTGAACAGCTTCCCTATAATATGCTTTCAGGGATAATCACGTTGGTTTTCTTTTACTGTAAAAACCTATTTTTTGCATTACAGTGTAAAAAACCCTGTTAATAACTGTAAAAAAACATCAAAAATGTTTTTTTAAATCTTCAATCATTATAAGTCAACTATATTAGTCCTATTGTATGTTATTAAACACAATTATGCAATAGTGTCTTTACTTAAGAGTTTCAAACACATTTCATATACATTAACTTTATTAATACACTATTCAGTATTTGGCACATATTAGAAAATATTTATTCAACTGATGCCGATGAAGCTGGGCATAATAACATGACAGCTAATTCTAGAAAGTCATTTGGCACTCCACAACATCTGATAGCCTTCCACCAATTAATGTAGATAGAAATGTAGATGGAAATCGTTGTGCCTGATTCAGTGACTGTTTATCACCGAGGCAATGAAACTATGGTCTTTCATAGTTATCCATTTGTTGGCAGTGTCTAACCAATTTGCAGTCTATGGTCTTTCACAGTTATCCATTTGTTGGCAGTGTCTAACCAATTTGCAGTAAAATATACACCTTTGTGTCAACATTGGATACAGGGTTATTCTCAGAGTCAGACTAGTAGATTATCTGCAGTCTATACAAGTAGTAATTACCCACATGCCAGATATCATTAACAAGTCAGTGAGTCAACTAGACTGGGCATTGGGTTATCATAATGTGGATTAGTCTGTTAACTCTATTGCTGTTTATGTATTACAGTCATGCTGTAGTAGATGTTGTTATCATTGAACTCCTTTTTAACTACATTTTTGAAATAGATTTTGTTTACAAGTCAGTGTAAAAACCTGTTTTTTACATGAAGCTAAACGTTAATTAGCACTGTTAAAAACTTGCCCGACCCTGGGGATAATCTCCCTTGATCTCCTAAATAATTAATTTGGCTACTCAGTAATTAAATAATCCAATTATCATAAAAGATTATAACCTTGCAATCCACCATTAATGGCTTCATTAGCAATCAACTGAACCAAAATTTTAATAAAAACAATCCCCTTGCAGTGAAATAAGAAATATAATTGTAACCAAAATTATTACTGTTTTCACTATTTCTGCTAATATATTTGATAGTGTGGTTTCCCCAGATTCGGATAAATGAGTAGGCTTTTGACCAAGTGTTTGTTTGGTCCGAGCAGGATTTTGTCTTGAATTAATTACTAAACTTGTTCTCTATGCATACTATCAGTACTAAGCAGGGTAACATCTCTAATATAAACAACAATTTAAAACTGACAAATATAAACACAAGATGGTAAAAGGACAGTACACTGTGCAAAATATGCACAAAGACACATATTAAAATCTCCTTTATGATTTGCATATTCCCTGTTCAGGAAATATTGTTTACTTCATGCTATTGCTGAAATAGGTATCTGTAGCTAGAAAAACATTGTTACAATGGCTCATTCAAAAACAAACAAAAATCCCACACAAAATAAAACAGTTTTTTAATTCCCAATCCTTGCATTTAATTATTTCTACTTTTTTACTAAATAATGTTTACCATATACAAATTACAATTCCTCAGAGTGCCAAAAACAGACCAGACCGGACAATGTCATTGATCCATCAGCAGCCTCACCATGATGATATTATTAATGCCCTGGTTTTTATAGCTAATTTCCTACTCATGGTGAGCATTTATTAGTTAAGCTGATCTGACACTAATTTTGAGATTTTCAGTGAGTGACATAGTGCACATATCTGACACTATCTGTAGACATGTTACACAATGACACATATAATCCGCCTTTTCAATAGCAGGCAATGTCCGAAGCTATATCCGTCTATTTTAGATTTCCTCGTTGCCTATTATATCAGAAGAAAATTGGTCAGCTACTTTGGTTCTGGCAAAAGTGTCTAAGAATGCATCAAATACTCCACTTTTTCAGGGGAGAGCCCAATGGAGAAGGGTCACTACTCTGTTAATGTGACTATCACTACTCCACGGCCAGCCCTTCACTAACACCCCTCTCCACATCCATACCTCATTGGGACCACAGGTGAGCTGCTGCCTACTTTTTGTAAGGGGTCATCTACTCTATTCCCTACTGAAAAGGCTGATAATATGTGTGATATATTTGGCAAATAAATGCTACCTGAACTGCCGGACAGCTGCATGTGCTGATCCATTTAATTAGCTGATACTGTACTAGGTCAAAGTAGGTGCATCACAGACCTCAATTTGTAATAATAATAATTATTATTAAACATCCAAAGCAGATTGCATATAGAAATCTCAAAACTGTGTGCAACAAATTTGAACATTTCTCAATATCTTGGATCCACCCCTAATAGCTTGTCATACTTAATTGCACTGAACACTTAAAACTTATTATTGTTGGTAATTACAAATAATTACTATGATGTCAGTTTACAGAAAGCCAATTGTCAAATACTAATAAAATACAACTGAGAGTCACTTTGATAATAAACTAAACCAATCAGTGATGACTGGCCTCAGAAATTTAAACCTATCATCGGATGATTCGCCCCATATGCTGCCCCACTTAATAAATATAGATAGTTTTCACTAATACATACAGATGCAGCTGTCACACCAATGCCTACTCTACTTCACGTACTACTTAACTACATACAGACCACCTGAACATAACTACATACAAGACCTAGCCCCGAACAGTGTGGTTCATTTTTAACAGAACCATCAATACCAACAATGATTGTGAAGGATGGCACTGTCAGCTCAACTCCAAAGTTTGTCGCCAACTGATCAACGTCATGCATACAGAAGCAAACATGATTGACATCCAAGTACAGTTCATCACTGAAGACATAATCAGATGCAACCAGTGCAAAAAGACAAGGATGCATCATGACTGCTTTCGAAGATGGGGACACCACTCCAAAAGAAATATAAAGAATTGTTAGCTCAATTTATAGACTGTGTGTTTGTATTTAAATGTGTTTGGTAGTTGTCATGATCATTGCATAAAGTAAATGTTTTTATTCTGATTGAGTGATTGCATGTTTTATTTAGATTTTTTATTTGCATTAAATCACAGCTTTTAATACTGTTGGGACTAGTTAAGTCTCTGACAAACTCTTCTACATTACAAAAAATCATATTACTTTTACAATTATCTCACAAACTTAAGTACATTACAGCACACACAAACACATATTATATATATAACTTTCAGATATCATAATGGGGCGAAGCATCTTGAAAATATGGGACGATGTGTCTTGTGTGGCGAATAGTCTTGTTCCCGTTTAAAAACAATTTTCAACCTCAACCTTGAACCTGCAGTTTCAAGTTTGCTGTCTGCAAAATTGTTACCCTAATAAAAATGTTGTAACAGTTCTATTCAGTAATGATAGAATAACCTAATTACGATTAAAATATCTGAATCAGCCTAGAATGTGGTCCGGTCCGAATCAACTTGATTATGTGTATTTATCATTTTATGATCTCTAGATCTAGACCCTAGTAATTAGTAGATCTAGTCTAGTGTAAGAAGTCTAAGTAATAATTAAATAAATGATCGCAAACTGCAGTGGTATGATTTGATTTGCAATTCACTGTCGTAATAAACGCATATTTCTTATGCAAGTAAATAACACTCACGTTATCTATAACCACTGGCTGATTGGCAATAACATCGTACGTTTCCATTTTGAGGGTTTTTTAAGCTAGATCTATATAATATCTGCCACAATCTGGCAGTTCGCTGAGTAAACCGGAAACGGAAATCTGTCTGCCAACTATTAGTCATTTTGGGAAGTTGGATGTTACCGGTCCAATTTAACAATAATAAAAATTTAAAAATATAATTGAACACTACTCCATTAATAAATATTGCAATTAACTATACTATGGGAAATAACGTTTAGTCGAGACCTACTGGGTGGTCCGGAAGTATATGGCTATTCTAAGGAGAAAAAACCCACAGGTATCCTTAAATGATTAATTGGTTTTGGAACAGTTAGAAAAAAGAGAGGTTGATTTTGTATTGTCTACCAAACACTCTTTGTGTATCTCCATTCTTTATAATGTGAAAGGATGAACACCTTTAGGATAACCAACAAATATTGTGAAATATATGCCGTACAGTGGGAAGCTGTTTACTAATGTAATAGCCGTCTAAACTTGCAGAGTCCCAGCTAGATCTAGTAGCCAACCAACATCAAAATGGAAGGGACGTCGTATATGACTAAACATTATGCCCATTACCCTATACCACACACTCCAGTAGGAATACAAGCTATATACAATGCATGTCGCAGGCTATATCCAGACCAGCCTAATCCCTTACAGGTTACCGCAGTGCTCAAGTACTGGTAAGTACTGACTAGATAAACTCATGAACATGAATGATGAAGTAAAAGTTTGCATAGATAATAAAAATATTATTTCAATATAGTCTAGAATCTAATGTTTGTATGTTCGAGTTGACATCAGTTTAGATTAAAGCGTTCATTGGTTAGATGCCCTTTTAATTGACATTTGTATCTGTGTCTATCGAAATTAATGTTCCCAGGCAACTGCCATATTTGTTTGTTATACTTTTTACATAAATTTTACACTATTAGATCTACACTTAGTTACAGTCTTACTAAATTGATCTACAGGGAACATGCTACGTATCTATCAGGGTTGGGGTAATTGTAATCAGTTACATGATCTCCAGTAATCGTAATCTCCATTACCAGATGCAATGTAATCGATTACATTGTAAATGTAATCATAATCAATTACATTGTAATATAATCATAATAGGTTACATTATAATGTAATCGTAGATCTAATCAGTTATTACTTTCATGATTACACAATTTGTTTGATTATTTACCAACCATGTCATATCATGCCAGATATATGGTTTGGCTTGTAAAGCAAAAGATAACAATAGAACTGATTTACACATTGACAAGCTACTGTCCCCCACATCGTATAATGGCATCAAAATCTGTTGTACATTTTTATTTCAGGAACATACAATAAAGTGTGTCTGGTTCATACATAAGCAACATGTATCAGTATTAAACAATTAACTGTGTGAATATTGATGAACATTCACATACATGTTTGTGTTATATACATTGTAATCATGATTGTATTTATGATTACTTTACAATATAATTGTAATCATAATCGATTACATTAAGAATTAATGTAATCATAATTGTAGTCATAATCATAGTATTCTCAAGTAATCGTAATCAATTACCTTGGTCCTGTAATCACCCCAACCCTGGTATCTATATCAAACTGTGGCTGAATTTATTAAGCGTTTAATATATCATAAAATTATTCGAGTGTATATAACTATATTGTTATACTAATAATTATATACTATAGTTTGTGATAGTTGATGATTACTACTTACAATTTACATTTTCATTCTGTTTACAATTACAGTATCATGATTATGCAATGAATTTGGCATTTTAATTTATCTTTTTCCATCTTCTTTCACAAAAAAAAACCACACACACAACATGACGCACAACATATTTAAGGAGCTTTTCTTGGACTTGGTATAGAATTACTATTTATATATTGTCTACATAGACAGTTTCCAACTAAATGTTCGCAATATTCTAGAGAGACTTACAATTACATGTCATAAGAGGCAACCAAAGGAGAAGTCCTTTAATACATTTTTTAGTAGGTATACTATAATATTAATAATAATAATAAATATTACTTGTTCACTGACATCATGAACCAGACCATTTTATCTAGGCCTACAGTTAACCTTTCTTTATACTTATAGTTGTGTGTCATGGCTGGAAGAATAACAATGTTATACAATGTTACCTATATTTTTTGCTGGTTTAAACCTTCAGCATAATTAGATGACTAAGTATCAGTTTTGATCTTTAATTCGAGTTAAACTGGTTTTTCTCCAACGGTGGAGGTTGGACCTGGGTGTTACTAGTTAAACCTGGGTGTTACTAGTTAAACCTGGGTGTTACTAGTTAATATTATTGTTGACTTTATTACTATTTATTTAAGATAATTTTCATTTACACCATGCCACTGTACACATTATGTAATACTCATTTGTTTCTGATTGGTCGGTGTAGCTAATGTAATTAGTTATCCACCAATTGGAGAGAACATCTAGATAGAAGTAATTTAATGTAGGAAATTGACACTGATTACTTGATGGTGTCCTCGTCAGTTTAGTTAGGGGGTGGAGTTAATAGATCAGTTTATTCAGGAGTGCATAACGACACAGTAGTCATCTCTTAAGCATTGGTTGTCTGTTAGGTGGTAGGGGAAGTTATTTGTCATAGTCTGTCGTGTCATCAACTAATGCTGGTGGCTCGACAGTACTGGTCTCTCAGATTTTTCATGGAACTTTAATGGCTTCATTTAATCAACCATGCGACATAAGATTATTATATTCCGCTAACATGGCTTAGCTTTGTCTTTCCATTAACATAGAGTTATAAACTGTGGTTTTGTTCATTATATTCTTTATGTGGTCTGTCAAAATTGAGGTCTAGAAGTTTATAATCATTGAATATTTGAGCAAAAGTGTGGGGTTAGTTTAGCAAATTTCTAGTCATATTATAAGTTTTATATTACTGTATTATGATAGTTTTAAGGATGGTAGAACTAGTATAGTAGTAATCTTGTTAGGCAATTGTTTTAGAAATTGAATGGAAGTAAATCTTTCTTGTGATGATGATTGATGTTTTATGGCCATTTTTGCACACATGCTAAGCTAAATGGTCTATGCGACCTCCAACTGTAATGAAGCTAATTCAAATATGAAACACCCTCCAGCTATGCCCACCCCAAGATTCGACCTCAGGTGGTCTGTGATCCAACATGCTACCAGTTAGACCACAGAGGCGGGATAAAGTATCCAAAACACCCTTTAAAGCCAACATCAGTTCATAAGAACAGTTTAATTATAGACAATAGGAATATTTAAAAACTACATCATGTAGCCCTAGAGGTGGAGAGGTGGTCTCTTTAAGTTTAAGTCACTACAGATTTTAGTAGATAGAAATGCTGATACACCTATTACATAAAGTGATAAACTATCCAAAACAAGTTGAAAAAAAGATCTGATTATCTTAAATCCCACAGTTAACTCAGAGAAATTTTGCATACATTTATGCTGCAGATTTTTGAACACTCGGCACTAATAAGTTTTGTCAGACAGTACCAGATATATTGTTTCAAACATGCAATTACTAAGATAAGTGACTATAATAACCTGATAGTGATAGTTTCTGTTATTTCTGACTTGCTGTTTGTCTTAGTTTTGTCTCCAGGAATAAATATGAAAGAAAGCTTTCACATGGATTTGATGTATTCTTCCATCAGCATGTCTGCAGCCCATTTAGCCTACCTTGTGCGGCCCATTTAGCCTACCTTGTGCACAAAAGTGGCCGTAAAATCATCACCATCAGCATGTCTAAGGCTGAAGGGAACTTATTTTATGAAAATATAGAAACTGAGAACACTTCAGTAAAAAAATATAAGCCAAAGCCTGTTATGAGTATGTAGTGTGACTAGTGATATATAAAATTGTAATTATCATTTAATATTGCATTGCATATATACTGGTTATGTAATCAACATTGCTAATTGACCATGAGTAACACTAACACACTAACAGCAATGTGATTGAACCATATACAAAGAATATTTTCATATCAATCTGGGTACCATGAGAGAAGTTATATTTATCATATGACATATAGGTGGATTCCAGTCAAGGTTAGATGTTGGATTCTGACAGATATCTAACGATAGGCTTCTAATTCTAGGCTAAAGTATGGCATCCCAAATGACCAGATTTGACTCAATCCCCGAACTTTTCATTATTAAGCTTACTACGTGTATTACATGCACATATTTGGAATACAGTGTCATTACAAATATTAAATAATAATGATTTATTTGCTCGAAGCAGCTAAAACAATCAGACACTTTCTGTCAGTTGAACTCTACTCTCTAGCTATTAAATAATGTTTTATTGCCTGACAAGTAGTGGCTTGACCAGCCGCTTTTCTGCTTGATCACATTCTCTGATATCTCTTTGATGTCATGTACGAATAAAACAGACCGTTTAGATGTATTCTGGCATAGGCTAATCATGCCTCATGATCTGTTCAGAATTTACTGACGTGTGACCTGACACCTTATGTGCTAACTGCTGATTCTAACTGATGAATGTCCCATCTCATTTGCTTTCTGTACATGATCTTGCTTGGTTGCTGATGACCTGCAATTAAATTTATTAGCTGGAATGTGCTTTATGGAGACCAGGTATTCAAGCAAGTGAGCAGGGCTCTCTATGCTTTTAATAGTATGTTTATAAATGCAAAAATTCAACACTAGCCCACCCTGGATATTTTTTTGCACACCCTAAGTATTAATTCTTGGCTAGGCTCTTTTTGGTAGCTTTGTCAGCATATTGAAATATAGAAATAGATTGCCTGATGGTGAGATTGTGCCAGTCTGATTATGTGATAGCAGCAGTGTTCTGTGGAAGACTTTTGCCAGCATCAGACTTGAAATATCTGTTATGGCATAGAATGTGTTTTATACTTATAGGTTTTGTAATAAACAAGTTTTAAGCTTTGTATGTTATAGTCTGACTTGTTCATAGTTCAGCTTCTGAGATAGTTTTGTTAAAATATACTCGATGTACAAAACACGTGTAGTGTTCTGTTGTAGGATATTTTACAGGTCTATCAGACTTATGTGTACATGTGTTGTTAGATGCAGATGTTTGATTTTATTTTGGTGGTTCTAAAGTTACAGGAAATTCCTATCATATTTGGCGATACAATTTTGTTCATCTTACGAACTAGGAGAGAACAGTTGAAAACAATGGAAAGTCTTATGTGATAATATGGTGCTAACCGACCATTTCCACATGATTTTTTGGGGGACTTGGGCTAGTTTATGTTTAAAAATATTGAAATAGCAGTTTCAGTATAAATAATTTGTTTTTATTATTTTTACGCTAAGTTAATTAATCATTCTGTCAGTGGTTCCAGATAAAGCTAACGATAGCTATGTCATCTTCTAGCCATTTGACATTGGAGCTACAGATTTCCATATTATGTTTGTATAGATCTGATGTTTATCTTTTACAAGTATGAGCCTGTAGATATTTCATCAACTTGATGAAATACAAGTTGGGAGGGGGGAGAGTTCCGTTTTCTTGTGTTATAATATATTGTTGCAATGACGTACACAAGTCGTCATATATAATAAATACGTGTTTCGTGAGTTTTTTTGGTTGTAAATGTTCGAGTGCTACAACAACCATAGACCAAGATATTAAATGGAGTCATGCCTGAGAACTGTAGGTAGCTAGAAAACCTGCCACAAGTGACAATGAAAACGTTGCAATTTGTTTGGAGGCTACCTATGTGATCTTAGAATATTAGCTAAGTTCTCAGTTGTCGTATCGTGGTACCTTAGAGGTAGACATCATAATATGTGACATATTGTGTATTTTATATGCTAAATTGAAAATTTTTGTTCAGCCCTGTTCTCCATGAAGATATAAATATTATAATAATAATTTATCTAGGGCCCTATTCAACTTGAATTGCTCTAAGGTGCTTTAGATTTAAAATATAATTAAAACATGTTCTAAGTTCATATACTAGCAGTTAACACAAGCCCCTTTTTATACACAGAAACCGTAGTTTATTTATCATAAATACTCGGTAGGCTAATTTAAATAAGTCCGTTTTAAGAACAGAAAAGATATTGTTTACTTGCTGCAAGTTTAATGTGTCTGGGAACTGATTCTCGGAAAGATTTCTCTCCATACATTGCTGTGCGGCTTTTTGTCATCGTCAAAAGTGAACAAGACTCGGGTTGCAGCAGTTTCGCTGATATATACTTTTTGACCAGATCACTTAGATACACTGGTGGTGTTCCACTTAGTATTTGTTGTACAGTGATCTGAAACATACAGGAAACCAGTGCAACTGGAACAAAACTGACATTTTATGTTACCTTTTGCAGGTGTGTTTCACCAGCTGTGCAGCACAGGTCTGCATTCACTGTAGGCAGTTTGTCGGACTCAGAGGGGGGGGGGGAATTATATAAGAGTGCATTGCCAAAGTGCAGTCAAGAAATTATACGGGCTTGGGAGTCGGAGTCTTGCATGTCTCATCATTTTATGTATGTGCTTAAGTTTCTTGTTTGATAATAACAGGACTTACAGAAATACATATATATAGAATTCACCTGCTACTCCATTCCTAGAATATTATCCAATATATTATAAACCCTATATTTCTCACAGACATGGAAGATTTTGTATAACGGTATCCTACCTTAAGTAATGCGGAGATTGTCAGTTTTCTCCAGATGTTGCTTGGATGAGAAAACAGTGATTTTCATATTAGCCTTATTCAATTTCAGAATGTTCACTCAAATACTTATGTCTGCAATACAAGCTTTAGTTGAAGATGAAATATCAACTCATTTATCACATGGTTTTGAATTTGTGTAAACTTGAGCATCATTAGCATAACAGTGATATTTATTGTGTTATCCAGTTTAATAAGTTGAAGGCTGAAGGGCCCTAGTTCCAGAAGACCTAGTCTGAAAGGCTCCAGTTAAAACATTCCATTCACCAATGTATTCATGTACAGTCAGGTGTATTGTTTTCATGGTTGTTAGATGAACTCTGTCGGTTCTGCAAGATATTTTTCTGGATGCAATATGGTTGTGTGTTTTTCAAAGTGTGGGTTCAGACTGAGGAGTTGAAAGCTGAGAATGTAGATGTTCAGTGAAATATCAGTGAAGAGAAAAAGAAATATGCTATCAATTGAGTTTGGTTAATGAAGGGTGGTTTATTTTCTTACCGGTAGATTTAAGAGATTTTATTCTATTGGTAATTAGAGGCTTTGGATAATTTATTTTTTATTGTATAAATTCATATAGTTCACACATTGTTATGACTCCTCCAAAAAGTCCCAGTGTAATAATGCCAGTATTTAGTCATTCCTCAGTGCCTGAGTATGTGCTGCTGCCATCTTGCAGATTTGATCAGCAGTCATGACGTCACAACTGGACTTATTTTTGATCATTACATCAATGTGTGGCCCTGATATTTGGATCAGTTTGTATCTCTGGATAAACCTGAACAACTGATCTCATTGGAGCAGACAGATACTGTGGCACTAATGTTGTTTCATCTTTGACGTCGCTTCATTACCTTTGGAGGTCGCTCGGCCCATTTAGCCTACCATGTGCACAAAAGTGGCCGTAAAACATCAATCATCATCTGATATTATAGGAGTTGGGCTGGTCATGTTGACATTTGATGGATAGACAGTAGGGACAGCATCTTTCTTCAACAAAATGTTCACTACGTATGTATGCTGTGCTGGTGTTATGTTATTTGTCTTGTTTTCATTGGAGAAAACACGTCCAAGCCGCCCTCAGTTTTTTTGGAAAGATGTTGGGGAAATTCATGAATGTAAACCTTACTTTCCAATCTAATATTCCTTTATCCATATACAGTACATCGCCAAACTAAAATTATACCAGTCACAACACACAAAACAAGATATTATATATTAGTGCACATCGTAAACAAAACCAATTCCGTAATAAAACACTTGCTACATGGTTATGTTTGGCTTCTGTGATGTCACAAGCTTTATCAATCGACCCATTTTTGTGCACTTACATCACCTACTTGATGAGACTGGTGTGACACATTAAATTTGTCCGAGGCCTTTTTATGTTAGTGGATGTATTAAAACATAAATTTTAAGAAGTCATAACTTATATTAAAAGGTGTCATCTGCATGGGGTTTATACACAATTACAGTTTGCAGTAACTAATCATAGGTGTCTAACCCCAATTACTCTCATGTAACAATAGTTTCATTCTTAGCCATATTGAGTAGAGATTAAAATATAATTCCTTGCATTTATACTAATATATTATCCCTGACTCACAATGGTTTATTGCATTGACAGACATACCCTATCATGGCCCACAGGAAGGACACGCTTGCTTTATCATGTCCCACAGGCTGACTTGCTTATCCAACCATGACTCACTGGGAAATTTCAACATGCCCATCAGTGCTATTAAATAAACTGATCACACCGTAGCCCACAGGACTGACAGACTTATCCTACTATGGCTCACAGGGCTGATTTGCTTATCCCGCCAAGGCCCACAAGTCTGACAGATATATCCCACCATGGCCCACATGCCTGAGGCACCTCCGTGGTCTTGTTGGTAGCGTGTTGGACCACATATCACTCACTACCAGCTGAGTTCGAATCTCGGCGTGGGCATATCTGAAAGGTGTTTCATCTTTGACTTCGCTTCATTACCTTTGGAGGTCGCTCAGCCCATTTAGCCTACCAAGTGCACGAAAATGGTCGTAAATCATCAATCATCATCGCCCACATGCCTGACAGGCTTGATCCATCCTTACCAAACAATAATCTGGAAGCAGCTTAAGACATCTGTTGCGGTGAACAATCGTATTTGTGTCCACTTCTAATTCTAAGTTGTATACTAATATTAATATCTATACAGTCAAATCTTTATTAGCCACAGGTGGATGAATGGATGGATGAATGTTGTTTAACGACACATCGGCACAATTTAGACCATTCAGTGTCCTAGAACTATAATAATCAGCCTAAGCTAGATATTATAGCATAACTTGAGGGTCAAAGTTATGCTATGATATCCAGCTTAGGCTGATTATTATAGTTCACTATTGTACGTTGGTGATAAACAAATAATGTAAAGTGATAGTTATGTATATTGCTATAATCAGTAAATGTTATGGCTGTTTAGAAACAAACTGGGAGCTTATCTTTGGACACAATATGGTTGCTGTATTGGTATTAGACAATATTGTGCCTTTTTTACTTGTAGGCTTGGTGGTCCAGATCCTTTGGATTATATCAGCATGTATGCCAATCCAGGCAATCCAGACGCCAACATACCACCACACTGGCACTATGTGACTTTTGGCCTCTCGGATCTACATGGTGATGGACGAGTACATGAGTATGTTATGGCAATACGTGTTTTGTTTAATATATCCCTCCTGGTGTGTATGTGTGTGTGTGTGCGTGTGCGCACATAGTTAGTCAATCTTGTTTTACCAGTCTCGTCTAATAGTAAAAAGAAATAAACTGAACTGTTATGGTGGAAAAAAACAAGTTTGTTGATCAGATCATGCTGTGTACATGGAGTGCATACTATTGTAGGTTCACTGGCCATGAGGGACCAAGTGGATTTGGCTTCGAATTGACATTTCGTCTCAAGCGAGAAGATGGAGAGACAGCGCCACCTACTTGGCCAGCTGCCCTGATGCAGGCTTTGGCACGTTATGTCTTCCAGTCAGGTAACGTGTTTGAATTATTTCATGACTGAATGTCTTGGTATGAATGTCTTGTACGGGTTTTGTTTACTAATTTAATCTAAGGTAGCTTACAGGGTTTAATTATTTTTGTACATTTGTAAAAGTTATTTTGATATAAACAAGATTGTTTTATTACCAAAAAAGAATGGTTTATTTTGTGGTAACATTTATAGTTAGGTTACAGTGGTCTTCAAATTGAAAATGAATGCTCATACACATGTACATAGTTTGTTTATATAAATAAGATATACACAGGTTCAGGTATCTCATCAACAAATATCTCATTTTCTGTGATGTTCTTGTCCATCATGAAATATAATTGCTGTTATAGTTATATACATACAGCCCTTTTTTGGCTGTGGCAGCTATGAGTTTCTTGAAATACTTTAGTAAACTGGAACCACTTTTGCTAACAGTGAAAAGTGTTGTGCAGTTTACAGTTCCTCCAAAGGGTGAGAATTACAGGTAGATCTGATTTTAGACAGGGTTCACATGCATCCTGGAAAACCTGGAAAATAACATTCATTTTCCAGGTCCAGGAAATGTCCTGGAATTTTACAAAATCAGGAAATGTCCTGAAAAAAAAATTGCCTGTTAAGAAATCCACTTAGAACAAAAAGGTCCGCAAATAAATGTTTTGCCTGTAGAACTAGAAGAAAACAATCGTAGAAGAAAAAGAGTACCAGTACATAGTCTTAATATCCTGTGTTAGTTAAAATTTCAATAAAAGTGGGTGGATCAACAGCTAGAAGGGGTGAGGAGGAGGCTGTACCCCTAAAAATGTCAATAATTGATCATACATTGATTAAATATATGCCTTTTTCACGCATATCTTGATTTATTACCTTTAAATCTTGTATAATTTGTCCCGGAAATGTCATGGAAAATAATATTTCCATGGCTGTGGGAACCAATGTTAGAGTATTACAAGTGGGCCCATTTGTTGACTCTTTAGTAGCGATGAGTAATATCATTATCAGTGTGACTGAATTTAACAAATTCTAAATTGAATTGACACGGTACTTTTATAGTGAAAGATGGCACTAGATACTTTATACACTGCAGCCATTAATCTGTTTGGTTCTTAGTTATAGATTCTTTGGCATGGATATCAGTATTGAATTAGTTATATTTAGATCATTTGAGTATGGATAGAGACAACTATAGCACACGTCTAGTTGTAGTTAGTTATCTAGTACGCTATCAGTTTAAATATTTTACAGCCTAAGAAACATGTTATGTTAACTAATGTTTTGAGCAGCTATTAAATCTTCCATTGAAAAAAATGGGTTTTCGTCCACCAGTGCATATCTTCTACCAAGTTTATGCGTGGATGTCTTTTTTCAGAAATGGAATACCTGTCTGTGCTCACAATAAAACTAATGCCAAAGTTTGTAATTTTCATATTTGCTAAGGTTATTATAATATTAATGTAATCTGACCTCGATTGAACCAATTCTCACTAAACAGCAGAATGTTGAATTTTTCATTCTGACTGACTGGGGTGCCTCCATGTTCTAACCGGTATCGTGGTTGTCCATAGATCTGTACAAACCGAGTTCATATCCTGCCATGGACATGTCCAAACGGTGTTTTATCTTTCTCTTCTCTCCCCATTATCTTTGGAGGTTACTCACTCCATTTAGCCTAATATGTGGACAAAAGTGGCAGTAAAACATTAAATATTTCATTATGACTGCTAAATGTAGATATGGTATACTTGTTTGATGGGCAATTCTATATCTATAGGTGTAGGTTTAACTATATCATATGTGGCATTTGTTCCAGAGAATACATTGTGTGTTGGTGATCATATACCCTGGCACAGTCCACTCGATGGCAGCGAATCTCGTATACAGCACATGTTGATGACTGAAGATCCACAGCTGAATCCCCTCAATACACAATTTGGTTCACTGATCTTTGTACAGGTTTGTCAAATTTTCTCCAGTGTTATGTCCGTCTGTTACAAATTATATTGGTGCTTGTGATTAATTGAAATGGTATCTTGTGGTAAACTCTGACCTCAATGGACCATCAGAAATACTCAGTGTATGGTCAAAAACTGTTTTACAGTACTAATAAGGCGTGATATATGTAGAAAGTGTAAAATGAAGGAATATAACAAAACTTCTACTTGAGTCAATGTTAGGAGACAGAATCAAATATAGTAATATAACTAACTGAGCTTTACACACACTTCAATAAAATATGTTTAGGTTAAAAGGTAATTCATACCTATTTAAATGTTCTACTGGACAAATATTGTCATGCTTCAGTAGAACATTAAAAAAAATAATACTATTCGGATCTTATATAAAAATGACAACTTCCTACTCTGTTCACTATACCAGACATGGGGTCAATTCCATTTGATCAATTCCACTCGATTCCAATTCCACATCAAATTATCAATTCCAATTTAGTATCAATTCCAAATTTTTCAATTCCAATTCCTTTTTTTAATGACTATTTTTTACCTACTACTTTTTACCTACTCCGAGTATCTACTTGGAATACCTACTCTAAGTAATTTATATTCCAAGTAGGATTGTCATGGAAGAAATATTTTTGAATTAAAAAATTAAATGATAAATTAATTTGTGGATTTAATTTTTTTGTAGGAAACTTCAATTCAAAATTTATCAATTTCAGTTCCATTTTTTTTTTTTTTGGGTTAAATCAATTTTGGAATCGTAATTGACCATCAATTCTGGAATTGAATTGGTCCCATATCTGCTCTATAGTATTTATATTTAGTAATTGTTGTACTTGTGTAAGATAGTTAAATGTGTATAGACTGCTAACACATGATGTGTCTAGTGGTTGAAGGACTTTCATATTTATTCCAGGTTGTTGGGGTTTGTGCAGAAGAGCTTCGTGCAGCTCAACACTGGAATGGCATAGGAGTTCTAGATCTGATGAAGACAATTAATGTGTCAGTAACTTGTCTTGATTTGTCAGTAATTCAGAGATTTGTATATAAATAACTCTTTTGTGGTATAACATGACATATATATTGATGGGGATATTGGTATTTAGTACCATTATGCTGATGGTAGACCAGCTGATGTACAAGATAATTGTATGTGATGGATTTTAATATTTTGACTTTTCTCAAATAGCATATACAATCTGGCTCTAATATATCTTACATGTAGTCCTCACAAGACGGGTTTATATGTATCAGTGATGGAAGAGGATTACCAACAGTGTGATTTTTTTCCATTATCCATTTTGAATCATGAGAACAATAATAATCTTGCATTATTTTGGAAAATTAATCTATATATTGTCATATTTTCATGTTGACGACTTAACACAATAGTTTTAATCCAATTAGAATGACAAATTGTATTGAATAACTAAATACTTTTTCTTATATATTCATCAGCTTCAAATGTCTTCATTGGCTACAAATATATTTTTCATTAAATTGATATTTATTCCTGTTATCTATTCCGTGAAGAGCATATTCTGGTACACTATTATCACAGTACACTCTAGCTCGCAATTTATCTTGCTGTACAATTTCCTTCTTACAATTTTTTATTATTTTATATCTGTCTTGCTTTAGATCTATCATCGTGCTGTGCATTCAGTTTGGGGTTCAAAATTTGATATAGCAATGATAAAAACATGACGGCTTTCGTGTGGATTTGTTTTCTCTGTGTGAAATTAATACAAAATGGATAAAGTTAATTGTAACTGAGTAAAGTTATTCAAATACAAACAATCAGAATATTTTATCATTGGGCTGTCAGTGGCCACATGAACAGATAAAAGCATTCACAGTGAGATGTGTTTTTCTGATGTGCAATGCTGGTCAAATAAATGTTCACGACTCCCACTTACTTAAGTACTTGACAGATTGGATAATCTGTTGTGATGCGCTGAGCTCTAGTAAATAATGTTTTTTGGGTTTATGGCCTATACTATGCGCAGATTTTCATTTAATTTACATCAGAATATATTAAGAAATATTTTATATATCTTTGATCCAGATAATGAGGAGGCAAGCAAACATTCTGCCTTATATCTGTTTTATACTATACTACACTGGTCTTTAGTTGAGCCATATTGTATTTTAGCAAAGTTATAACATCTGAAAATGGTGTACCACTTTCTTCAAGAAAACAAGTATGCATAAATATATCAATATTGGTACATCATGATTTGCAGTGATATATCTGTCACAAATAAATATCATACCAGTATTTTCTCACAGGTTTCAATGGCACAGTGATTTTTATGAACATGGTTTTCTTCTGTTGTTCATTCTACCTGTTCACCAATTTAAGGAGCAAACAAGCAAAATTTGCAACTGGTTTCATACTGCCATGATGGAATTAATGACTACATTGAGCAGGCATGAAATACTAAGACTTTCTCACTATTTGCATTCTGCTCTTCTCACCAGTAAATACTCCAAATAAGCAAAAAGTATTTTAAATCATCGGATGTACAGTGTACAAGTTTGAGGCTTTGGTTGTGCCTCTATTATAAATTGGACAATAATTGTGGGTCTTATCGTAGACTTATAAATTTCATGTCAGTAATTACTACTTGTAATTACTAATTACTCAGGGTTATCTTTAAATATTATTTCTCTTTAAATGTTATTTCTCTGTGTTATTTAGTGCTGGTGATTCATGGCTGATAACAGACATGAGACGCGGAGAGACCATATTTGAAATAGATCCTCATTTACAGGTCAGTGTCCTAACATAAACCACAAAAATGGTTAGTATTAATATATTGTAACCCACACTGAGAGGGTCACTCTAAAATGTAACGAAAATGGTGCCGTCACATTGAAACTTTAAAATTAATTTCATATTGTAGTCTCTTAATATGATTTTTTGCAACTGTTGTAAATTTGAATAATAATATTCTAGTATATAGGTTTGATTTTTTTGGTTGAACAAATGACTAAATAATTAATTGTGTATTGCATATCAAATTGGTGTAAAGAGTGCAAGTGTAGCTCAGGCTGTAACTTTGACCTCAAGAAGTTATCAAAATTTAATCTCATTAAATCAACCTGGCCCACCACCTGTGTTCGAATATTGGCATGGGCATACCTAAATGGTGTTTCATCTTTGATTTCACTTCATTAAATTTGGAGGTCACTCAGCCCATTTAGCTTAACATAGGCACAAAAGTGGCCATACAACATCAATCATCATCATCATCAAATCAACCTGGACCAGTGATGGTCAGTTATTTATATATTCAACCACTTACTTCACCCAGTCTTTGATTCGTAAGAATTATATCCAGATATCATATTTATTGAAAGATTGGGTTTGTTTTCCTTCTTTTTGTATATTAGCTCTCTTTGAATTATTCACAGTGAATTATACATGTGATGATATTTATTGACAGGACCAAGTAGATGAAGGCATTGAGCGAGAAGGTTCTAATCTTAGTGGCGTTACTAGCCAGTGTTCGTGGGAAGAGTACAGTAGTTGTGATATAGGGACATCTAAATATGATGAGGACAAAGAGAATCGTGCTGCGAATGAGAGCCGTAGCAAGAATGACAATGACAAGCCACACATTTCATTATTTGGTTAGTACCCATGTTGTGTTAGATTTGTGGCTACCTGTTCATGGAGGAAAACGATTTTAATATAATGTTGGGGATGCCATTACTGGATGCCACCATTTTTATTTCATAGTTTAGTGATGTTTGCTGGCTGTGATGGAAATTCCATATACAATATTACCATACCATAATATCAGAAATGACAACATACTTTTGCTGTGATAGATCTATAATATGGCTGCCTAAGTCTGAAAAATGCAATTTTTGAATATTGTGCCAGAATTATAAGACCAAGAACAACTGAAGCTTAATTTGCATTTAGTTGGTTTAAATAGTTGTTTTTCTTCACAATAATATGATATTATTTTCCACGAGACATTGGCTACCATGGTTCTAAAATCATTGAGAATGAGACTTTTCATCTCTACATATAAAGCTTTGGCTTGATCTTCTCATTTCTCAGACATTACCAGTACTGAGACAATGACAGTCACTCTCACTGAACATAAGATCTCATATATAATCATGCTTTGGTCATCGTTACAGAATCAGAGCAAATCAAAGCAACCCTAAAAAGAGGATTGCGTGAAACTAGGCCAGTGCTGCCACCTATCAAATCTCTTGACAACAACATTCAAGAGTTTCAACAAGACCATCAGTAAGTAGAAAACAAACATTCTATATATTACTGAAGAACCCAACTGTAGAACTGTGTGTAGTAAAATTGTTGCTGTGGTAACATAATTATTACAACCAATTTCCATGTAACTTGATGGGCACCTCTATGGTCTAGCGGTAGCATGTTGAATCGCAGATCACCACCACCCGTGTTTGAATCTCAGCGTAGGCATATCCGAAGGTTGTTTCATCTTTGACTTCTCTTCATTACCTTTGGTGGTCGCTTGGCCTATTTAGCCTACCATGTGCATAAAAGTGGCTGTAAAACATCAACCATCACCATGTAATTTGGTATTTGTTCATTTGCTCTTCTCCTCCACAGGAACAAAAATAGATCCCGCAAACAGTCATTTGACAGCAACATCAGCAGTGAGGCGCCAACTGATTTGTTGAGAACGAGAACACTAGATGGTGTTCAGTTACGGTTTAACCAAGAAGCTGCCATTTTACTTCCCTTGGCACTGAAGTAAGTGAGAGACAGCTGCTTACGAGCATGTTATTATATATCTAAAGTGTGGTTAAGAGCATAAATCCCCTTAATGTTGTGATTAAAACTGTGCTGAAATATTCATATGGCAAATTTCTTTTTTCAATTCATTCAGTTTGGCAGATATTTAAAAAAAAATTAATATAAGATAAACTATTAAAATATATTAATGATGTCTACTCTTATTGTACAGTTCCTAACAAAATGTATGTGTGCTATTGCTATACATTTAAATGCTCTGTCAATGCAAAATGCTCTGTCAGTATTGATGTAGCATAGATTATTGATTGATAAAAACAAGTTCTTATATTTTGCAAAACATTTCTGGATAAATGGATATTATGAACACACTTTTTATGGAACACTTTTAAAATGCATGTTTGATCCAGATAAATGATCAGTATTTAGACCAGTTAAGGATCAAGTAAAACTAATTCACAACGTTAACAATTAAAATCCATAATATTCTTCATCATCACTGTAGACAATGAGTCTTCCCACAAACAGGTAGTTCCCATTACCTGTTCTAAGCCCTGTATACAAGTTGCATCCAAATTTTTTTAATTAAAATTAGTTATGAAAAGGTATGACTCGTGCATGAATGAATGAATCTGATTGGTAGGTTTATTTCGTTTAAATATATCTGATTATTTTAGAATTCTACACGTCTGTTATTGTTATGTTGACAGGGGACGCCTAAAACACGGCCGACACTTCACATTTAAAAGTGTACTCAGTGACACAGCAATCACGTTTGTCTCATCAAGTGTTGTAGGTTCATTCACTGATGAACAGAACCCATATGCTGCTCACGGACCTTGGCTACAGG
Organism: Paralvinella palmiformis; assembly: GCA_025642065.1. Classification (NCBI taxonomy): domain Eukaryota; kingdom Metazoa; phylum Annelida; class Polychaeta; order Terebellida; family Alvinellidae; genus Paralvinella; species Paralvinella palmiformis. The sequence continues at coordinate 193,669 of JAODUP010000516.1, read as the reverse complement.
TGAGCATAAAGAAATTGCTGTCAACCAAAACTGAGGTTAATTACTAAATCTCTGTCTTAACAGGGATACACTTCACTAATTTTATTGACCAGCAAAAACAGGTCTTATTACTGGTACCAAGTAATATAGTTTCAGGCTTTTAACCTGAAATCACACTGGTCCAACTTACAGATTTGCGAATCATAATGACATTTGATCCTCCCTTTGTGGAAGAATAGGTCTGGGGAATGTTCCCAAGCAAAATATTTGAAAACCGATTGTCTGAATTGCTTTATTCCTGTATAAAAGCTTTCTGTTGTGTAGAAAACATCTAATAAAGGTAGCCTTTTCCTAGAACTAACACAAGCTTGTTTTTGGCTGACAATTTGGATGGCTGGATTATGAAAATAAATGTATGCCAGAAGTGTCATTTCTATATGAATTTTTTTTTTAAAACTATAACACACCAGTCTGTAGTAGTAATTGTATGTGTATGGACACACACACACACACATAGGGAGCAAGAGGAATCTGGTTTCAGAAGTGAACAATACTAGACTGGGAGAAGTCACTACCTGTTGGTCCCTCCAAAAAGTAATTATCGCAGACCATGTTTTCAAATATTTCCAGGACTGATGAATAATTCTCAGCCAAAGGATTTCGTGTTTTGTTTGTAAACCTTTCAAATGTAAGTCTAAATTTGATGATGAAGTGTAGAACAGTTTTCACCTCCAAATGGCAGTTCACTCAGTTTATATCTCTTAGCCCCATTAACCAACGTCTGACTGCTGATTCAAAATTAACAAATTTGAACATCGTGAAAATGAACTGTGTGAACTGCCATTTGGGTGTGAAAACTGTATCTTGTAGTGTTATGACACTCTGTGGATGTGTTGATGTTTTCTGTTTATATATGTCTTGTTGTTGATTTCTTATATTTTTTTGTTTTGTTTTTAAACAGGTTTTGTTGACAGATGATTATATAGAACAGATGTTAGAAGATTTGTCCGAGTTATCCGCATCACCTGATGAGGTAAATTTTCACTGTAACATTGAAGTTGCTATTGGCTTCTGGGTAATAATAATAATAGTAGGGATACTAATCATTATTGTTGTTTTCTTCGCAGATTCAGGTTCCTAAGACCTATAGCTGGACAGATCGAAAACTTAGTATTACAATAGTGATGGATGAATCATGACACCAAGGTGCCTGTAATATTTGTTGATTATCACATCAACATCATCATTATCACAAAGTCATCACATTGTTAACACAATCTCCTACTAATGATGTACTGCTATCGCTGTACTGGAAGTGTTTCTGGAGGATAATACATTCAGCACATTTAACTGCTCTGAGGTTGGAGAACAGGTGAAGATGTCTTACAGGTTACTAGTCAGGAGGATTGGTGAACAAATTCTGGATGGTTACCATAGTAACAGTACAACATAATTAACTAGCGAGTCATCCATATGGATTACCTTTATTGTGAAGAACTAATTGGCTCATTCATTGGTTTCTTGACAGTGTGTGTGTGTGTATGTGTTACATAGTAACTCGTTGGCAGATTTCAGTTGTACTATCAGCATGTTGAATGTTGATAGATTCTCAACTGTTTTTTAGCAGTTTGTATAATAAAGCTATTATTATTAATGTTTATTATGTTGAACAGAGTGCTGGCTGTTATGTGTTAGATAACAACAGGAGGTGATAATACGTTTGTTCTAAAAGCTTGTAATATAAACTTATTAGCATCTGATCTGGAAACTTCAGATTGATATTCCTGCATGCGTGCTTTGACTTAACGTGCCTTTTTCTTGCTCTCTATCGCATGCACTCTCTCTCTCTCTCTGATGCATTCTCCTTAAAACATACAAGTTAAAGTATTACGATGTACTGCTATCTGTCAGCGTGTGAAAGATTGCATTTACATAAAAGCGTGATGTATTTATTTGTATCGATATTCATTTATTGATTTGAGGTTCATTAATGGTAAAGGATGATGATGATATATATATATATATATATATATATTACAGTTAATCTGTATAATTAGTTAATATGTATATTACCTGAAATTTTCAGGTAATCTCAGTCAGCAATAGACGTATTAAATATATATATATATATATATATAAACAAACATCTTCATAACTGCACTGAAAAAGCTTTGCTAAACGTATATTGTGTACATTGATGACTTCGTTTAGTGTATCTACACTGCATATTGAGCATCTGCAGCCAGAATGTTTCATAGACAACGTAACTATAGGTATCGTGTGGAAATACCATTGGTTGTTTTTGTTTATCAGTGTACAGTCTATTTGTTTATCATATTTGTGACAATATGAGCAGCTTTCAGTGCAAGACTAATATTTTAATTTTCAAACAAAACTGCATCCAGTTTTGTAGAAGTGGTTCATTTACGTCTTTATTAAGTTTTATCAGAGTTGTTATCGGTGATGCTTTGTTTTGAGGAATGTTAATCGTGTACTTGTTATATATATATATATATATATATATTCCCAGTTTCCAACATCGCACGTCTTGAATTAATTTCATTATCCTTTGATATAATCATCAATTTATATTGGGATGTTTTAAAACCTGAAAACAAGGACTCGTTAAAATAAGAGACCTGTGAAGTTGACAATCATATATTTTTATGATCACCTTCTGTTGTATTATCCGCACTCTTAACTAATAAAATTACATGTACCATACATACATCCATAAAGAAGTACGATATTGACTTCACAGATGATCCTAACTGCACCCATGTGTACTATAATCAATGTTACTTATAGATCGACAAGCAAATGTATTGCAAGTAATTGCTGCTGTATTTGCATCTTGAATGAGATACTTATCAGTATATCTGTAAAGGCTCAAGATGTTGGAAACTGGTCATACATATATATATTATCTAGTGCCTTAGGATGTGTATTGTACACTCTGGTTTTATGTTACCTGTGCCTAGAGTTATCAGTTGCTGCTGGCTTCAGTCTGTTGTTTGGTTATTGTACAGTAAACTTGGCTCTAGACGTGTCATTATGTTAGATGTAGAATGCATGCAGTCTGTACTGTATACGAGGACAAGTTGTGTAGGCATTTACTGGATCTATATGGCTGCATAATACTTGCTCATTTTTATAATTATGCGTACAAGGGAAGAACAGATCAGTGGTGTATATTAGTCTGTGTGTTTGAAAGGATAACATCTAGTGTATTATGTGGGATTTTATTAAACAGTTTCTAGTCATGTCGTGTTACTGATTTTGTTCGTGTTATTATTCCATTTCTGCATTTGGATACTCTGCTGTTGTTTGTGTTAATATACTGGATTGCATTCTGATTGGTCAAGTTAGCTTTGTTGCCAATGTAGATACAGTTGAGCAGACTGCACACTTCTTGTGTCTGTGGATCATGGTCAAGAAGTTCGGTTATAGACAAGTAGCTGGACCACAGAATAGATTTCCTGATTTTGTAAAGTTCAAGGACATTTCCAGCTCCTAGAAAATGAATATTTTATTTTCCTCAACTCGTGGGAGCCCTAACAGAAATCCTTGATAATACATTTAGGGGTAGGGCTTTTTATGAAAGAACAAAAACATTGACTTACGATTCATGCAAGAAATAACCAAAGCCAGGAAATACACTGAAAATATAATACAAATTTATTACCCCAACACAATAATGACTGATGATAATTGCTGTCAGTAGCATCTTCTGACTGTCATTAAAATTAGATAGAAAACGTTACACTAGCTTATCAAATCGGTACAAAGTAGCGTTTAGTAGTGCAGTAGTCTCCTGTAAGTCGATGTAAATTCTTAAAATTCTGGAGAAGATAATCTTTATTAAATGATTGTGCAGGTTTACAAAAGCATGACAGTTGAGGAGCTACATTAATGAGTTGCATTGTTTATCCTTGACCATGGTCACTTCTGGGACATATAGCCAACTCACTCAGGTAGTCTGGTTCAAACCCACAACCTGGAGGTTTGTAGTGCATTATTCTAACCACTGGGCCATCAGAATGCGAGGGCTGCATTAATGAAACTACGTTTAGAACTGACGATGCAAATGCGGTTACTTTAAGTATTTGTTATCACTGTCACCAGTTGCATCCAGTTTAAAACTGTGACACGGCTGATGCCAAATCACAGAGTTCAATTCAAAATACTTCTATTTCCAGTCAGATAAAAAATAAACGTACGACCGATGATTCAAGCCTTAAATTCCCCCGTCAGAATTTTCACTTGCATTTAGTGAACTGACTAATACTTTCTGAATCCCGGCAATGAGGAAATTATTGCTATCAATCTAAATGAAACAAACATGTTCACATATATTGGTGCAATTGTGAATTGTTAGCATCTTGTACAATTGTTATCAAAATAATTGCCACTCGAACGAAATTAACACTACTGGTATGTCAAAACGGATTAATTCATCAAAACTGTTGTAGACATAACATAAAAGAATTATGACCTGTACACATTGCACAATACTTTGTTTTTTTGTAAATAATTTGTGTGTTCTCATAAACAACAATGTTAACATACAAAACGGTCTTGACCTATTTACTGACTTTATATAATAAAGAAAGCGCTCAAACTGATCAATAAAATACTGTACACAAAGACAGATATAAAGACAAATAAACCGCTAGTCTAGTAACTTTTGGAATTAGGGTATTTTCTAATAGTATTTTCTAATAAAAAATAGGTTTCTGAAGGAGTTTCAAAACAAATCAAATGTTCTAGAAACAAATTATTGTTTCCTATTAAAAAAAAACACTGAGCTGGACCATGTAATATTTGACAAGACAGTTGCAAACATAAATTAATAAATGGCACTTCGTTTGCATATCTCAGAACATTTGGTCAGCAATGTGTTCATGACACATTTTGTATGGCTGTGTAACATCCTCCCAATGATACATTCATTCATTGCTTCAAACATGCATGCCCATTAGTCTGTTCGTGTGTGTGTGTGTGTATACACTGCATACACAACAAATTACTATACCACATCTGTCAAGAGTTATCCCATATCAGTCGAGTATTCCACGTATCTGTTCGCCAATTAGCTTAGATATTACAATACAAGAAGTTATCAACTGTAAATATAACCATACGTGCATTCATAGGATGCACCACTAACATGCCGAGAGTGCACCAAAGGAGAACATTAAATAAATCTTGCTGTCACATCAAATGTAATCCAACCATTCACGATTAAACACCTTTTACTCCCATCCACGTCTTGAGCAAGTGAAACAAGTGATGTGGCTCACACAACGGTATAAAACATATGTTATGGCAGATAATATACAAGATATCTGGTTTGACTTGGTAAACACCCTGATGGTAACCAACCTGACTCGAAGCAGTAAAAAAACATTGAAACTGCCATCTTTACACTATCGCTGTAATACTGTATGTTTAAAGGAAACAAAGAATGATTACATTGGTTAATAAATTAGTATGGTACATTGCTTCATAATGGAATAAAAAGTGAACAGATTTTGGCAGTAAGAGGAAAACATCGAGAGATCTTGAATCATGCAAAACTTGGTTCATCTTTCAACACTACTTCAAATGATCAATCAATTTCTACGATAAATCATACATCTATTATAATTATTAAGAACTGATAAACAACAACTTGAGTACCACAACTGAGTTCAATGTCACAAAACATTAAATCAACTTTATACGGTAACAAATTTAATAATTATATTTCAACACGAGACAAGATATTCAGCCTTAAATGGATAAGCCTGTAACACGTCCACTCAAAACCATTTCAATAAAAAAGAAGTCTTCGGTCTCTCTTCTTTACATGGGGTTTGTCTGTTGATATTCCTTCTGACACTTGGTGCCACCCGTCCGATTTTCATGAAGCAATTTTGCAGCATTGTGCATCTTCTGAACAAAATCGGGAACACCTTAGAAGGACAAAGAATATGTCATAAAAAGACACAGAAATTAATTATGTTCTATACAGTCTACCCCTAGGATTTCAAAAATCAAATTCCCTGTATTTTCTTTGTCTTATTTATGAAATTTGTGCAAAACTGCATGTTGAATGACCCACCCCATATGCTATAAATTACGTTTTTCCAAATTTAAAAATTACCCGTTTTCCCTGCAGGGACGAGTTTCAAGTAATTTTCCCTATTTTCCCTGTACTGTGGGTACACTGTTTATATCAACCACAGTTTGAGAGTAATTCAATTAAAATAACTAATATATCATCAAAATAAATTCAAGCTGAGATATGCCATATTAAAACACTGGGTCACCGTAAAAATTTACCTTCTAACTGATATATATATATATCATAATGCTATATAAATGTTTTTCCCATTAGTCAGTTTTGTTAAGACAACAGACCTGTAGTAGCCATCCAATTGTAGGCAAAAGTTGGAAAGTTTGCCTGTGGATCATCGTGATATGTTAGTATGTAGTCAAAACCATTCTGGAATATGGAAAGATTATATATATTTAATAGTACATCTTTTGTTTTCACTCACACACACACACACACACACACACACTTCAGGAGAAAGACCATGAAATAAAATGTTTTACTTCCACGGAGCGAATACAGGTATAGCAAACTGAAGCATAATTCTTAACATGATACAAGTTAACCACTAAAGTATTAGGCAACTACTTGTTTGTGCATGCGTGCCTACACACACTGCGCTTAAAATGAGCCATGTGCAACGGTAAATCTACTTATATTTCTAATGGTATGAAGAAAACCATCACCGATGGAAGTCAGCCACGTTTGGACGACTGATATGACACACAACTCACCTCATCAAAGCTGTTACCATGTGGTCTGATCACCATATTAGACATATAGGTGCTGACACGAACATATTTATCACTGGCTGGACAACAAGGATGGTCGGTGCTCCGTGAAACAATCACCATTATTTTCTTCTTTGCATCCACCTAAAACCAATCACACCTTATCAGCTAAGGTGGTTCTCATTAAATCGGATAATTAGTTTTTGTTCCATTTGATTGGTTTAAAAACTACTAATAAAGCTGGATAGGACACCCGGTGATTTAGAGTAGGTGGCTTAAGCCATCCTGATTCATTATCAAAGTAAAGCAAAATATCAAGTGTGTGCAGGGACAGACAATAACTATAACCACACACACACACACAAAAGATAAAGTGGACTCGAAAAGAAATTTAAATATTTTGTACTTATTTAATTAAAATGGAATTACTGATATTTAAACATATTGGGCAGTGTAGCAACATCTGAAAATAACCTGCTTCATAACGAACCTGATAGTTATTATTGCTACTACTGTAAATTGGCAAATGATGACGGCATTTTAATTTGGCGAATTCTTAGTTCGATGAGATTTATGGTCGAGTGTTACAATGTTTTAAATTGGTGATTTTTTGCCATTTACCAACTTAATACGACTGTCAACATTTGCCCATCTACAGTACCTCAAAACAATTGCAATAAAGGAAAGAATTTCAACTACAGTTTAATATCACTCAGGTTAGATGAGAAATGCTTGCTAACACATCTGAGAGCAAAAACCTGCATCCACAAATTTATAGACACCCAGTACACAAATTACCATTGAATTTTATTGTTGCTGGTATTATATCGTTAGCATAGCGAATAATCTGTTTGTGCAAGACTGAATAAGAAAGCCAATTGACAGTCACTAGATATTAAGTCAAAAACAAGACTGAGCTGTCCTGGTTAAGTTAGTTACATATATATGATAAAAATTTGCCAAAGCTGGTAAGAGAATATTTCATCAATTTAACTGGCTTGTGAATGTCATAGTCTTTTAGAGGTAAACTGTTCCTTCAGCTCTCATTATTATGACAATTCTCAGACCATGTCACAACTTCTGGTATGAAAGTTTCAGGCACTTGCATATCTTATTCTGATATTGCCTGCTTATTGTTACGCACACCTTTGAACCATCTGGTGCCACCAACAGTGCAAAAATCACATGTGAATAAATGTGGGATGTGCTAAGCTTTGTTGTATGAAGAAATATCACAGCTTGTAAATATTTATTTGCAGACCAAAATAACTGTTTTTAAAAGCATGATGATAATTTAACTGCAGAATATAGAGGACATCGGCATGAAAGTGCAGCAAGTTAGGACAATGATTACTGCATAATACTCACAAGTGCTCTCCTCACATAAATATACTCTCTCTGATACATGGGATACTGAAAATAGAACATGGTCAAGTTACAAAGGGCTGTAGAAGATTATGTAATGGGTAAACAATAACTGGATATGTCGAAGTACACGAGTGACACTTACTGGGAAATGGGTTATCCACTGTACGACCTCTGTACCAGACTCCTCATCTTTCTCAACAACTTCCAGCTTAACGACGAGACGATCCCATTGCTTACGGAACTCTATATCTAGCTGGATGTGGCAACAAAAAGAATTGCTACTTTTAATCCAAATGTGTCAATCACACGTACTCACAGACAAACATACCCCCACCCCCACCCAAACACAATGCATAAACAATCACTGAAAATGTCCTGAACATTGACCCAAACCATAAATCTATCTCCAGTGCTCCTTTTCTAACCTTCCTAGGTGGGGACAGTTAGGAATCCTAACTGTCCCCACATCTAATTAATCACACCATCTCCAGGAGTGTATGTATTACATGTTGTATTCTACAAGACGTGGGGCAATTATAGGACCAGGGTAATGTGATTACTTTAGAATACAATGATTATGATTACGTTAATACTTAATGTAACTGATTACAATTGTGATTACAATCATGAATGTAATGTATATAACACACAGACATGAATTTGATACTTCATCTTTATTCAATCAGCTACATATATAATACCAACTAACTAAAATAAAAACACTGGAGATTTATAGAAGTAGATTTTATTGATTTGGTGATGTGATATGTATAAAGACATGAAATGGAAAATGATTCTAAAATCATTATACTGACTTGAATGACATGGCAAATGTCAGAAAGGTATTTAAATTGAGATCAAGCATGGAATAATCTTAACCGATTAAACAAGCTCGAATAATAGTAATCGTCATTTCCAGATGCATTGTAATTGTAATCAATTACATTTTAAATGTAACCGTAATCAGTGATTACTTTCATGATTACACAAGATTTTTGATTATTTACCATGTTATATATCATGCCAAAACATTTATATTATTCGCCAACGTAATCCCTCACGTCACCTGGTCAGCCAAGTCAATTAGTAGTTAAACATTTGGCAGTGAATTCTTTCCCCAATTACCTTTATTATTGATTACAATCACATCATGCAATCAGATGATTTAACCAATTTACACACTGCCCAGAGAAATACAATGCATCATAGCATACAACGGTGAACCCTGCTAATTAAACAACCAACTGTCTAGCTGTAAGTGTCACCATATCAAACAGTGGCTGTCTAGCTGCCTTTACAACAAGATCACAGTTGGACAGACTTAGAATAGAGATAAACATCCCATATTCACGAGTGCACTAATATTCCATTTAAATCCATTATTTTGTAATTGGCATTGTTTGAATGTTTGGGAAATATACATTTAACAACAAGACACCTCATGTATGGCGTGACTATAGTCAGATAAGTTCTATGTAATATATAGGATAATTATAATATATACCATAGGCCCCAGCCATTAAGCCGACCTGGACTTTAAGCTGAGGTAGTTTTTACGCCTAAAATATCATGATTTATGGTAGTACCTTCCATTAAGCCAACCTAAAAATATGAACTTTTCCCTGCAGTATTTCCAGGTGACGTTTTGAACACAGAAAATAATTTGTTTTCATAATTCGCTCCAATGTGTTTTGTATACTGTCAATACATCAAGGCAAATTATAACGATCGTTTACACAAACTGTTAGTGCATAGGTAGGACTTCAAACTTAAATTAATGGCATGATTAAACATTCAATGAACTGCATATGAAGTCAATTACTACTGAGCATTTGATGGTATGTTTTGGTCACTAACGCGACAATAACCGAGACAATGTAAATTACCGGTATATGCGGTCAGTTAGTAACTAACTCTCTATTGAAAATCAATTAATTAATCACTAATTATCCCATTATTAGTATAAATATGCCCACACAAAATATGTAGATCTATAAGGGGGCACCCTAATGGCTAGAGTCTAGACTAATGTCTATGCCACCAAACGAGTGAGATACGATGCTCTTGGATACAGAATGTCTTGGTTAGGAGTTGTTTTGTTACCGACACTGCCTTCGAATTGAAAGTCGTGAAATGTGCTACTGAGTCCAACAACATTTATCCATAATTACAAAAATCAGATAATCTACATATAAATATTGATATAAATATTATCATCAACTTGTTTCACTTCTATTTTCACTCCATGACTGCACAAGTTTAAATCAAAATGACGATTGATCTCCATTTGCATCTAGATCTACTAGATCTAGACTAGGACCTAGGTCACTAGCATCTAGATGGCTGCTAACACACTGAAATATTTTCTCCCGATGACTGGATTTCTTGACACTGAAATAGCACCGGCCATTAAGCCGACCCCCAAAATAAGGGTCAAAATGTTGCCACAAAGTGTCATATCTCATTTGTTTGACGGCATAGACATTAGGGTGCTCCCATATGCATATTTTGTCTGGGCATATTTATACTAATAACAGGATAATTACTGATTAATTTATTTATTTTCAATAGAGAGTTAGTTACTAACTGACCTCATATACCAATAATTTACATTGTCTTGGTTATTGCCGCGTTAGTGACCAAAACGTACCATCAAAGACTCAGTAGTAATTGACAATATGTTTAATTACTTCTAAGTCATTGACTTCATATACGGTTCAATGAATGTTTAATCAAGCCATTAATTTAACTTTGAGGTCCTACTTATATGCTAACAGTTTGTGTAAACGATGGTTATAATTTGCCTTGATCTATTGACAGTATACAAAACACATTTTGGTATGAATAACGAATTATGAAAACAAAATTATTTTCTGTGTTCAAAACCTCACCTGGAAATACTGCAGGGAAAAGTTCAGAATTTTAGGTCGCCATAAATCATGATATTTTAGGTCTAAAAACCGTCCTCGGCTTAATGGCCAGGACCTACGGTATATGCTTTGGTATGATATAACATGGTAAATAATCAAAAACATTGTGTAATAGAGAAAGTAATCACTGATTATGAATACATTAATAATATAATTGATTACGATTACATTGCATCTGGAAATAGCAATCATGATTAACATTATTTGAGATTGTTTGATCAGTTACAATTACCCCATTCCTGTACTGTAGTGTACCCAAAGATTATGATAATAATTACAATGTAAATTTTTAAAAGTATCCTTACTAGAAAAAGCCATTCCACAGATTTGTACAGCGACTGGGCAATAAGATATATGTAAAAATACAATAAGATATTTGAAAGATTAACATTATTTATTAGAAAAAGGAACCTTAAAGAGATGAATTTGTAGAACAAATAACAATATCGTTGTGCAGTTAGCCCAAATGAACATACAAAATTTTTAACACGTACAGACAGGCTCCAGGTGTATGTGATTACTATCATGTAGCCATGTTTATTAGTGTGGACGTGGACCATAAGTGGACTGATCTCTAATTGGTATTATACCATGAATATCAAAACAAAACAACACTGTCAAATCTGACCTATTTACTAATGTTGTATACAATAAATGACACTGCTTACCTGGGCATTATAGAAGGCTCTTGCTGGGATGTCATGAAAGGTGCCAAAGACTGCAAAAATATGTAACACAATTAGATAACAATCATTGGATAATTACTACAGATATCAGTCAATTAAAGAACTAAATGCACTAAATGGCAACAAATGTTTTCTTCTTTCAATTTACAACTACCACCTCAATAAACATTATGGTCACTATAATAATATTACATAAAAACTATTTATACGAAGCTTTCCCATTATACGCTTTCCCATTATACGATTTTGCATAAATGAGTAATATTCAAGAATATATAGCCCATAATAAACACTGAGGATACCCCAATGCTGAAGACAGCAACTTTATATATTGCTGTCAGTACAATTATCAATTTATATACCTTTATATTCATACAAATAACTAGAATCAGGTAACGGTTTTCTATAAGCAGCCAAGTTGTCCTTATCTATAACCTTCTCCCAGCCAGACATTACATCAGACTCAACTCCCATCAGTGATGATGAGGTGGTACGACGAATCAAGCCGATCTCTTCGGCTGTCCTAGAAAATATAAACATTATTCTTCAGCGCGTAGAACAGAAAAAGAAATCTGCTCTCTGAGTATAATGATGTTTAAAATTCCACGTTCATCAAGTAACCTAGCCCACAAAGTCATAAATCCACATATACTAACAATTAATTTAAAAATAATATTGACAGAAATAAGTTCATTACAAGATACCTGTTGTTTCAGTACAATGCACCAAAATTTCATTTTTGATTCTTTTGGCTCCAAACGCTCAACTAATTCAACATTTTTATTTTGACCATCAAGCTATTTTATAACTGTTCTTGAAGCCAGTTAATTTTAATTATAGATCTACGGTTTTACAAGGTGACTTCTCAAAATGTTATAATACTTCAGTCTGTAGTACATAACAGTGCACTAGAATACTCACACTTACTTAAACTATACTAATTTATGTATCTAAGATTCTAAAGAAATTAGTAATTTTCAGATTAAAAAAATGTTAATAAAAGTAAACATACAATACTGTTTCATTGCCTTTGTACAGGAATAAGAGGAAATGTAATATATATTCTTATTAATCACTACTAGATAACAACTGTATTGATCACTATCTTCAATAAGATTCAGCAGTGTTATATGACTCAATCAGTAATCCTATTTTATGTATGCCACAACACACAGCATTTGCTTCAAGAAAACATATCTTTGTTTAAGAGGTCATGATTGAGGTCAAGTTGACCCCAACCCTGAATAAGTACTGGATTACAAGTATATGACCATGTTGACCTGGTCAACATAGTCATGAACTGGTAATCCAGTAATTATTTGAATGTAATCATGACATAAAGTACTCAACACTTGTATTCAACTATATCCATGAGGTACTCATACTTCTAGAGTATATTATGAACATAACAAAAACATGGGCTGGTTATTGTTCCTAATAATTAATCTTAACTTTGCTGTAAATTCATCTCCCTCATAATGAAATCATATCTTATCCAAATTTGGTCAAAACCACTTGAAATTAGAATCTTTATCATATAAAACACAGTGAGAAAATAATTTGTTTAGCTTCAGGAATGTCACACCTGGGACATATACCGAGTGATGATTCCAAAGAGAAACATCCTACAAACACAGCTATAACAAGGATTCAACCCTAATCTGGAGGTTTGTAGTGCCACACTCTAGCTACTCCACTACTGGTGCATCTGATCTTAGACACACAGCTGTTAATCACTAAGCCACACCTTTGTATAAATGTGCATTTTTTTCCACTAATATTATTACGAGCACGCACATAAAAACATTTGAGTGAGCAAAGCCGAACAACTGAAAAACGGTCTTGTGCCGAAGTTCTTTTCAACAGACTCATGTCCGAGTTCACTAAATACATTTTCATAACTGTACTAGTAAAACAAAATCAGTGCGTTGACACTTGTACTGAAGTACATTCCCTCTACAAGGTTTGTTTTATTTCCCAAGAAAAACTGGTAATTACAAGGAAATACTGGGAATCACTATGAAATACTGGGAATTAAAACTAACAGCCCAACAAAATCTCCCTGTTTTACAACACAATTAAACTACCTATTTTAAATTACTAACAAAACATGTAAGTTTTTGGATCAGCTACATCAGCCCTGAAACCGTTATCACTTCCAGCTACTTTCTTTACCCTCAGTTTAGATCATAACCAAGACACGTGGCTGGGTTGAGCTGTTTCTACCTGTGATGCTGGTCACACTTGAGATATATATGGCTGAGGGGCGACTCAGCTTTGAAACGTAGTATTAGATTGCTCACCTAGATGTTTCTAGGGCAATATTCTAACTAGCAACCACTGAAAAGATGAAATTGTATTTCAGAAGAAGTCTTAGTATTTCAGAAATACTAAGACCAGCAATGTATGACAATGTCCAAGTGATCAAATAATTATACACTTAGGTCTCCATCCACATATCTCTGGATAAAAGGGCATTATTATGAATATCACATTATTCGATAATTTATTATTAGCCGAATAAGTGCAAAATTTTATTTGTCTCAGTGCTGGATATATAGAGGATATAGAATCATATTGACTTCCCAGAAAAATTAAATGATAAGCCAAAACATGAGGGATGACTTCTTAAGTGTAATGAAATGATCAGATGAAACATTCCAGACATAGGAAACACTGATATAAATTTGTCATGTTTCTTATTTTGCAGTAACTATGTACACACACACATATATATGACAAGCACTGAACACACACATTTTCCAATCATTTTAACATTCAGTACCTACAATTTATTTTAAAATATACTCTGAATATCTCGATGTGAGTGGCAACATCCACTTTAGCAGTTCATCATGGTCTATGATTTCATGTCGTTAGCCATTCTTTTCAAGTTCAGTCAAGTACACAAATATCCTTCTCAATCCTTCTATGATTTATTCACATGCACTTAGCAATTCACACACATGTTAATTTAACTATAATTGACTCAGAGTGTACCTGATCAAAGCTAAATAGCACTTTAGAACTTATACTTTGTATCTATAGAAAACGTTTAAACTTATGTTAGGTTTTGTAATTAGCTGTGAACTAACAAGAGTTTATCTGAGGAGAAAGTAAACACATAGGTTTCTCTTAAAAATGGTTGTGAATTTTTTGGGGGAACAAAAGAAAAATACTTTAAAAAACCTTTTATGTAGTTTTAAATGGTTTTATTTTGACATGATAGTTTTAATCAGTGGTCTAAGTACCATACCAAATATTTGAGAACCTTGCTTACCATAACATCCAGACATGAAAAATAGTAACTGTTCAGCATTGTGATAAGGAAAGCTAGATCCAAATAAATGGTTTACAATTCCTGAAGCCATTTTATTCCAAGTAACATTTATGCCCCAAATGTGGGTTTTTCTGGTGCTCAGACATGCAGCTGAGTATCAGAACCATGTATACTGGTGATAAAGAGCTGAACACTTATCACACATGCACCTATTTTGGCTTGTTTTGGATGCTCGGACGCAGATATACAGATCAGAGCAAATGTCTTGCAATCACATCTATATAGTTGGATTGATGTGATATTTTCAAGCTGCTTTGTTTGAACATCTTCAAAGATGTCGAAACCCTCAACCTAACTTTAAACCAAATAAAAGTGTTTTATGCTCAGCTGCCATATTTTAAAGGATGTTGTTGTGTAGCCAAGCATCGGAAACCTGTTCGCTGCCGCTATAGGTCCGAGCTCTCAATGCGCATGCGCCAAATGTGTGTTTTCTGGTACTCAGACGTGGAGCATGAAGCACAGAATCGAAATCAGTGACCTGAATAGTTTTCTTTCAGGTCACTGGTTGGAACTGTGTATGCTGGTGGTAAAGAGCCAAGCACTGCGCCCTATTTTGGCTTGTTTCGGATGCTCGGACGAGGATATAAAGATCCGGGCACCTGACGGCAACCATATGTCCTGCAATAAATCTTGCAAGGAAATAACAAACCCACTATAAGAGGAACAGCAAACATGTTTCAGATGCTCAGCTACACAACCACTTCATATTTTAAAAGATAGAGATAACAGATTTGGGAGTCACTGCATGCACAAGTGCTCGCCGCTATCGTGAACCAACGCACACATGATCATGTGCATTGAGTGCACAGATCTTTAGTGCCAGTGAATACGATTCCAATGCTCGGCTACAGAACCACTTCATATTTTAAATAACACAGACTCGACAACCGAAATGATTATTTTATCGAAAACTCCATCCATACGAAGAAATGACACTAACTCTTTCAGTTGTTCCTCCTGTATCTTGTTCTCGTCCCAGTTAAAGGCTGCCACACCAGAGAAGATGGCAAAAACTGACTTTTCCTTCTTTCCACTCCTGAAGTGACGACCCACACTGGTAGCTAACTGATTGATAAGGCGACGTAGGGTCTGCAGATCATATCCCAAGTCAGAGTACCAAGCGATGATCTGGGTGGCACGACGTATACGAAGCGCCGCTATAACATGGCACTGCCTCAGATAAACCATTATAACATCGTTTACCTTTCCACTTAGCTGGCTCAACATAGAATTCAGTCGAACAACTCGGCTACCGACTCCGTTCACATACCCGAACTGGCGACTCGTAAAACGTCTCGAAGCGAGACCGAAAGGAACTCTCCAACTCCTCAGGAACTTGTAACTGTTTGAAGGCATTGCTGGCTGATTCGTCTGCCTTGATATGCAAACTAGACAGTCTTTTAACTTAATTAGATATAGAGATCTCGATGTACCCCCAAAGGAGACACACGCCGCAGGACTTATTGCAGACACTGAAGATTTCGGTAATACGGATCTGACGGCAGATGAAAACAAACCGTTTATTGCTAATAACATTTTTCGAGATGCCATGTTACTGGATGTTCGGTCAAAATACCTACGTATCTGATGGTAAACGATAATGGTAAAACAATAAAGTCCTAATCAAGATAACATAGCTGACATTTGTGGCACGAAGTTAAACCACCACGAGTAGTCCATGACCTTTCTTGGGTTATACTATTTAACATCATTTACCGTACCTCTCGTTACTAGGGGAAGGTATAAAAACTAAATAGTAATTTAACCGGGTATAAAATGTATAATAGTTTCCGAATGGAAACTTAAATGAACCTAGCTGAAGCGCTCAGGATTCCTATATTAGCGATTTTATGATTGGAATGGTTTTAATTGTATTTCTTTAGTTTTTAATTTGAAGGAGAGATAACAAAATATAGCCCTGCTAGTCGACTAAACGTGTATTTAAGTAAATATGTTCAAATGATTAATTATCATATAGTTATGACTCATGAATTACACTAGTTTGTCTAGTACAGTATTTAAAAATAGATCTATGCCAGAAGTGTAATCAGTAATGTGTAAGAAAACTTAACTCTGATTAACAACAATAATAATAACAACTCAACTCTGATAAATAATAAATAAATAATTCATATATTATATAAAAATAACACACAAAAACAAGCCCCACCCCCACAAAGAGGAGTAACATTTATATAAGTATTATAAGACATAATTTTTATATTTTTCTCTTGTATCTTTGGGTTCTTCCCAGCCGATGGTATCCTAAAGGTTTAACCCAATCATAATAAGCAGAACACTCAATGTCAAGCAACAAATTTATAGCTTCTGGATTCAAGGATCTGTCATTTGCTGAGAGACTTGCTTCTTTAAGGCTGCCTATGTCCTCTATCATAGACGTGCTATAGAGCTATAGGTGACATGATAGACATACAAACACATTTTTATGGTGTATATGCAGTAGGAAAGTAGGACAAATTCCCACCAGACAATTAAATGCTCACCAATTAAGTAGGAGAGTGGACAAATGCCCACCAAGATTTTTTTTAAACTAAATAAAACATTGAACTAAAACAACAACAATTTTTTTCTTCATTTGTTTAGATTTCCACTTATATGTCATATATAGGATAGTAATTTTTGGGCTTTAAAATATTAAAGTATTAAATGTCGACATTTTCAAATATTATATTCCCAATACTATTATTTTTGTCAATTAAAGTTCTTTACTATTGAAATTTAACTGAAGCCTTTAGAAGCCAAGGTAAATCAAATGCAATGAACTAGAAGTTTAAAGTCCTTCATGTTTAAAATTAATTGATTCCTTTGTTGAAGCTAGGCATGGCTTCAACAAAGGAACTTATATGTAGCTAAAGATTATGTGCGTAATCTTTAGGTTTATTTATATGATTGATTGCAATGCCATATATATTGTTTTTTTTATAAATTGTATCCATGATTGTAATCATGCACATAATATTGAGGGTTTCATTCATTACAATCATGATTCAGTATGTAAATAAATGAAAACAATTCGTTTAATTTTGTTGTTTATTTTTTTTTTTTTTTTAATTGATTGGTGTTTTTAACATTTGCCCATGGGGCATTTGTCCAGTGAACATTTGTCCAGTGAACATTTGTCCAGTGAACATTTGTCCAGTGAACATTTGTCCAGTGAACATTTGTCCAGTGAACATTTGTCCATTGAACATTTGTCCAGTGAACATTTGTCCAGTGAACATTTGTCCAGTGAACATTTGTCCAGTGAACATTTGTCCAGTGAACATTTGTCCAGTGCATGGGCATTTGTTTGTGCACCATATACTAATTCTAAAGTATATCAAGTCAGATAAGTCACTCACTAGTAGTCATGCACAGCTCCAAGCTAAGGAAAGAGATTACAATAAACAATATATGTTACTAAACTGAACTGAACTTTATTTTCAATTTACATATATATGCATGCATACAATAAATATAATGCAATAATAGAACACAATATTGTCAATGGAATTTGAAGGGCTATATGATATATTAGGTACAGTTTATTAAATAAATGTAAAAAAAAGAATGGTGAAAGGGAGTGAATGAAATGGTCCATGACACATCAAAGGAAGAGCTATGATGGGATGATAACATTTTTATTATAAGGCCAGCGGTCAGGTAATGTTGTGAAGAAAAGATAATACAGTGCATTTTTAAGTTGTATATGTTTTGGTTTGATAAGGATATCTTATAAACATTTAATTTTGGAACATTATTAATAACAGATATAGTCTAATTTTTATAATAATGATCACATTACTGTAATACTGCTATATCATTGAATGATATAGCAGTATTAGAGTAATGTGATAATTAACAAAATCCTGGATTATTCTCCCTGCTGAAGCAGTTATACTTATAGTGAGCCATCAGACAGACACTGGTGGCAGTACATACATAACCAAACACACGTGCGGCATACATGATGCGTATATAAGGTATAATATACTTAAACAAACTTAGACAGGCCTCAACCTGATACAAGATCTGCATAGTCTAACCAAATCAGAAGATTATCAATTTGAGTATTAGTAAGCATCAGTATTTTGTATCTCCACAATTTCTTAACTGCTCTGAAGAATGTGATATATCTTTATTCTGACGCTGGTTATGTGCACGCGCGCGCACACACACACACACATATGTGTGCCTATTTGGTGGTTTAGGGAAGTATTGATCGTGGTAGAATATTCAATATTCTCAAAACTTCTTTAATATATGGATTTTAACTAACCCAGGCGCGTTTGTGCGAGTTGGCTATACTAGGTTAGTAGGAAATTAATATACCTATATATATATATTGAGACGGCCCCTGCAACATGTCGGCAAAGTTTCACGTACTCACAAATGTTTGTCGATTTTGCAAACATAATAAATAATTTAACATGAACATATATTTTTCGGCATTTATAAAACTGCCATTTAATCACATTTATCATTGGAAATATATATGTGTGTGCACGTGTGTTGAAAATATATTAGAAATTAATGTAAAACCATATATATGATTTTATATAATTATCATGATTATCATTATGTGCCATGTTGGCATGTACTATGAGAATATGTTCATAGCGGCAATGTCTGCTAGTAGACTCTATTTGTCTTTAAATCTTAGCAACACATTTTAAACAATACACGGATGCAATATCACCAATTTTTGTTGTTTGTGAATAGCAATATTAATGAAGAACATTTGATTTTTTCCTGATTGTTTTTTCTCTCCAAATTCCACGAGTTTACCTTGTCCTCTTGCCAGTCTTGGTCTTAGAGTTGTTTGTGACCACCTGACCTACAAGAAGGGTCACAGAGTGTTTGATTACACCATGTACCACCTCCAAATTAGTTATAAATATCATTTCCACTTAATGATGGGAGTAAACAAATATTAAATCCAGTTATCGGTTTCAGATCCATGAATGTAACAACGAAGAGTTAAACGTAGGAATGTAAATATATTAATGTTGATGTGGGTCATGATGGCCAAGTTAAAACATAGTTGACTAGAAACGTTGGATGTTCTTGGGTCAATTCCACTAACTGGGTGTTAATTCTTAACATGTTTACTGCATGGTTGATTCAGTACTAAAATGAGCGAGTATACCTGGTGTTTAACAATGATGGATTATCGTGAATTATGGGCATGTAAGTAGTAGATAGAATATAGTATACTCCCAATGAAGCTGATATTTTTGCTAGATTGTACAGCAGGGTTGGGTTTCTTCCCGGAAGAAAGGCATTTCTTCCCTTCACATGGGAAAAAATGGATTTTTACTGGGAAGAAATTGGGAAGAAACTCCCAAGCCAAGGGATACAGTAACCTAACAATGCAAACTGATATGATATTCACCACCTCCACTCCACTGTATAAACAATTCAATGTCATGCCCCATTAACCACTGAGAAGATAGGTGTGACTTCATAATAATAATAATTGGGCCTTATTCAACTTTAATTGCTCTAAGGCTCTTTACATTTAAAACATAATTAAAACATATTGTGGGGTCATACAGCTGAAATACATTTCATACACAAGAAACTGGTTTAAATTAATAAAAATGTTACAATTAATCTGTATAATCAGGTAATATGTATATTACCTGAAATATTCAAGTAATATGTGAGATTTAATACAGATTACCTCGAAATTTCAGGTAATATACATATTACCTGATTATACAGATTAACTGTCACACACACACACACATACTGATGAGTAGCTCAAACATGTGCATAGGTATATGCATATATGTATCAATATGTGGAGGTATGGAACATTTTATATTTAGATTAATGTATGTATAGTTGTATTTATATTTATGGAGGTAGCTCTCAAAGGATGTTTAGATATGTTGATGCTCTGTGCCTGTTGCCTCTCTATAGGTATCCCAAAACACACACATATAAATAATGTGTATTATCAGGATATTATATACAAATAACAAATCATGTACTAATGTTGGGTAAAAAATGAGGAATACCAAAAATGAGCCTCCTTTTAAAGGGTCTTTGTGAAATTAATCAATGAACGAGTGGATTCCAATGATCAAGCAAATTCGTCAATTAGTAGCTGATAAATTTTATATGTACTTGTCTTCATTTCCTGACATATTAACTGTCAAATGATCCAACCAGATTAATTAATTAGCAATTATCTGTTCATTTGTCGACATATTAATTATAAAATGATCTCGTCTTTAATGATTTGTTGCAAACCAACAAACATGAGGCCTATATCCTATTCTATTCTAAAGTGTATGTATATGAATAGCATGAAAAATATATTAATATAGGGTAACCACAGCAGAGTGAAAATCACCTGAAATATTTCCCTGCAAAAACAGAGAATTTTTAAATTTGGAAACATACAGGGAAAACACAGAATGTTTATGCCTTTGTTCCGAATTTATAGCATTAGGGGTGGATGGAGGCTGCATTACCTAAAAGGGTTCATTCAACATCCAATTTTTGCACACAATACATGGAACTTTCTTAAATAAGACGTGAGAAAGTTCAGGGAAAATACAGGGAATTAGATTTTTGAAATCCTGTGGGTACCCTGTAATATCTGTCAAATTGTTTTGAGTTTCTTCCATTTCTTCCCAGTTTTTACCATGGTTATTACCATCCATGGAAGAAACATGCCAACTCTGGTGTACAGTGAATAATGTCATGGCTTTATCACGTTTAAGTGACCAAAAGTAATTTGTTTTCTTACACTGCTCGATTTTAAATTATGCTGCACCAAGATACTGACAGATATTACGAGTGGCCATGTGTTGGCCTTATAATTAACTTTATCAGCAAGAACAGGTTATTTTTATTAATGCTATTAGAAGAAGACAAAATAGTCACCACAGGTTATAGAGCATTGAATAATAATTTAAAAAACATATCATTTTTTCGCCCATTTTCGTTATCCCCACTCCAAAACCAATCTTTTATTTCCAATTAAGTCTAAGCTCATGACCTATATTAATCAAGTGTACTCATTCAGTTGTAATTCTATCCGTTAGCATTTAAATCGGAAAGACACAGCTTCACCATTGCATTAAGTAAATGAATGCAAGTAGATGCACATTCTTACACAAACTCAAAGCCATTAATTGCAGTACTTTATTTGCAGATTTGAACAGTGACATTCAGCAGTTTTCTAGCCAGTTGCTTAAATATTATGGGGGAAAAAAATCCTCTGGAATTACCTCACACAGAAAGAACCAACAAAAGAAAAGACTACACCAGACTACACTACACCAGATGACAATTATTGAGCATTTTTAAACTAAAGAAAACATACACCAAAGTTTGTGGCATTATCTGTTGACTAAGGAAAACCTGTGTCAGATATATATATATATAGTACTTGATAGAAATGTATGTAAAGGAAAAAAGGGTGACATGAGCTGACTCTTGTTGGCACATTAACATAAAACAAATATAACATAATTCAGTGTGTCTGTTTAACATTGAATTCACAAGTTCGTGGACCCACATATGTAATACTCTGTCTATTTATAATAATAATGATAATATAATAATACTAATTTTAATCACACTGATGATGATGATGATGATGATGATGATGATGCTAATATAAATTAATCACATCATCGCCATCATAAAGAATCTATTAAAACGATGTCACCACGAAAAATGGTTGCTAGCATATTCGTATATGAACATCAGAATAAAAGTGGAAACAACGTATTGTTGTGAGGAAGAAAATCAGTCATAACTGGTTGACATGCAAAGAAATGGGTAAGGGTGCTTATGCTTAAAATAAAGAGTTAAGAATCATGGTAAAAGGGTCGAGGGTAGCACTTCAGGGAACCAAAGACATCCCGACACACACACACACACACACACACACACACATGCAGCAGTTTACCGCAATGAAACGGGAAGACTTGGGTTATGATGGCAGCAGAGTTTACAGAACTCGGCTGACTGACTAAAAAGCTACCATTCTCCCAAGCAAAGACTAGGATGTAACACACAGACATAGAGAGCAAGTATATGTGACAGAACTAAATCTTAGGTAGATAGCAAACGCTCTACTTGCTAAAGAAACAAATACACTTTAACGTTTTAACACAAACTGGTTTTTGTTAGTAAGAAATATTCAACAACAACAACAACAAATATACATAAAAAAAGCTTGATATGCTAGCTGTTAAGGAGGTTAACAATGAAAACATGGCACTCCCGTGTAAGATGAAATTTCCTGGACTAATAAATACACAAGATATCACAGCAAAGTCATCTCAGGGGCCGCAGCAACACAGCCAAACAGATAAATCGCGGCTGGCCGTATATGACTGATTCTGTGATCCAGCAGTCATTGCGTCAAAAAGGTTCATTCATTGAAAGCGATGAACAAAAAAACGATCCCTCGACCACCTCGATGGCCAATTAACAAGCTCTAACCTGATGCCAAAAACTAAACTCCTACTTGTCCAAACAGCAAAACAGCATGGATAAATATTATGTACAAGAGCTACGGCTCTCACTGAATTATTCATTAAGTGCAGCACCATGCAATGAACATTATCTGAAATCACTCCACGTTAAATGCACACTTGACTGGAGCTGAGTTATCATTAACAAATACAAAGGTACTGTGACACCGAGAGCGACCGATTTATAGCTGAATTTTGCTCCCATTTCATCTTGGGTTTTTAGGCCAGATGACTACGGATCACCGTCCATGGCAACATCTGTGATGCATCTCTACGGCATAAATACATTCAGTATGTCAAAAACACTGAGATCACTGAGCCAGGTCCTCTTCACAGTAATGTCAACCAATTGTTTAACTCTGTAAGCAATGATCATATATTTATCATTACCATATATCAAAAGTATGCGTACGTCTGAACTCACACTCAACCTTCACATGCTCTCAGAAAAAAACATAACTTTAGAGTTTGTGGTTGTCTTCTTAGGAGAATGTGTGGTTCAGGGCTATCTAGCCAGTGTTGGGCCCCGATAATCTCCCCCCCCATATAATAACACAAATGTGCTACTTAGGCTGTTTGCCCCATTTTGCCACAATACACAAACAATGAGACTGCTTAGATCTCATTTTCTTCGGAAGATGATTGATTTTTTGTGACACCCTTCAGATATGCTCACCCCAAGATTCGAACTCAGTTGTTGTGATCTGTGATCCAATGTGTTATCAGTTAGACCACAGAGGTGCCCTTATTTTCTATAGAATTTCACTATTGGCTAGATATCCCCAACATTAATTTGCACGTACAGATAGTGACACAACAACTCTTAACTGTGGCAACATCACCTCCAGACACTTACAACTAGACTAGTATTATCATACACTGGTAGCACTCTCTACTGTGTAATTCCCAACGTGGCAATATTCTATACAAAGTGTATATTGCAAGATGTAAATAATGTTACAATATTTTGATTATCAATGTACAGCATATATGAAGCAAACAGATGTGAAACTGTATTAATCTTATATGTTGCTAAAACATCGTAGCAAACCATAATAATAACATAGTGATAACATGGTATGGCATCATATCACAATATGGCAGCATCATGATTTTGTTACATTATGATTGGCAATTGCTTTGATCCCCCCCGCAAACATTGTGTATTAGAGTCACACACGCACATACACACACATGAAAGTGTATGTATGTATGTACTGATTTAACATCCAACATCAACCAGTCTTTAGTCATTCACACGAGCGAGCCAACATCGGATTCCAATAAAAATTTGATTTAGACAGTATCTCTCAATAAGCCAAACTCTGTTCTAGACTAACAATAGCCAAAGAATGTCAGAGCACCAACTTTATGCCATAAATGTCAACAATCAGGCAACAGAAATATGCACAAGAATTTTTTTAATTTTTAACAGGAATTATTCACAGATACCTGCACTATTTGATTATAGAGTGTTTATACATTTATAGCTCAACTGTAATAAAATCAGCTTCTTCTTTGCCCTAGTTCTTGAACCCAAATAAACAAGAGCTAATTTCGCCCATTATTCTCACCTAGATATTATTGGCTGAAGAAGGCTAATTGAGTCTGTCAGGCTGATATTTTTATGCACGTGCATTCACAAGTGAGTCGCTCCTGTCCATGAGTGACGTGCTGCTGTTGGAGCTCTCGCCCTCATCTGAGTCGTCAACGTCGTGGTGATGGGTGACTGTCAGAGGTGTTTCAGCACGCAGTTTTGGCAGGTGTCTGTCATCGTGTAACGGGGGGTCGTGGTGGTTTTCCAGCGGCAGGCAAGACCCATTGTCCGTTCTGACATCACACTCATCTCGGGATCGTGATGCGAGGCCAGGATTGAACTCTGACCATGATGGATGTTCTGGTTCATCGTGGTCTACTGTAGATTCATGTGGCATCTGAGAGAAAAACAAACTACTTTACTATATTATAGTGTGTGTTGGTGCATGTCTGTGTATATATGTGTGTGTGTGTGCATGCATGCAGGCTATCCATGCACATGTACTTTAGCCATGAACCTAACAAACAGTGCACATAAGTGTACAGCTGACTAATAAACATCACTGCTATCTCACAAGTCGCATACAGACAGCTGACTAATAAACATCACTGCTATCTCACAAGTCACATACAGAAAGAAACATATTTTGCAAACAAACAAACACAGCACAACAAATACCAACCAGCATTGGAGCAGCCATGAAAAGGTAACTGAATGGATAGTGTAAGAGATTGAGAAAGGTTGCTGCATATAGATCAGCATACCTAATCAACTGACTGGCAAAAAATGTCTGCCGAGAACCTGGAATCAGAAAACATTAGAACTGTTGTCAGTTCCCATCACTGCTGATGAAGGTAGAATTCTGTAATGTTGTTGCTAAAAAGAAAATCATACTGAATTATTCGTAAAAATCGTCACAGCTCTGTCATCTCCATCAGGATGCTGTGTGCTTATTAGATATGGTAATTACCTGTTCTGAAGAGACTTCCCAGCATGCCATAGGACATA
Organism: Paralvinella palmiformis; assembly: GCA_025642065.1. Taxonomy (NCBI): domain Eukaryota; kingdom Metazoa; phylum Annelida; class Polychaeta; order Terebellida; family Alvinellidae; genus Paralvinella; species Paralvinella palmiformis. The sequence goes on along the minus strand of JAODUP010000516.1, from coordinate 167,486 downwards.
TCCATGTCATGGGTCACTTCCTGTTTGTGATAAAAGAAGAAATTTGTACACGAAGTGAAGACACACACACACACTTTCAATTCTACAACCAAAAACCTTCCACATCAAGTACTAGATTGATCAACCTACTCTTATGGCTGCCTGAAGTCCGCTAATATCCGGCTTTTCTCTAGCTGAACTGTCTAGATTTCTGCGCAATAAAATACAAACAAAATCATATTACTGGCCGAGTAAATTGGGTGATGGAAATATATAAAAAATGTGGTGAAATTTGTGTCCAAACAAATTACAGATTTGCATAAACAACTAATTAACATAATCATTAGATAGCTCTGATATAATGCAGTCTATATACAGAAGTTGACATCCGATGTCGGTTTTAATTTTGTTTTAACATTGATATTATCCGGAAGTATATTTTAGTTGATTATGAACTGGTAATGTTTAGATATGGGTCAGTTTTGAAGCTTTTATGGTAAATTCACTTCTGCCGCATCAAATATCTTTTAAGTTTGTGATATAAATTCATAAAGTCTCTAGAAAACAACTTCTGATTCAGTAAATACCGATTTTTCTAACCAGTAAATTTCCTTGAATATAGAGTTATAGGTTTACTGTTGGAATGTCTGCTGACTTTAGATCAATGCAAAGGTGATTGTCTTACCTATATATATCGCTAATGGCCACCTCGAGTGTCTCCAGTTTGTTGTATAAGCACTTCTTTGATGTCCAGACGTGTAACTCGGAGGCTAACTCGGGTACGACCAGAAATGTTCTCCAACCTCGGATCTTCTTAGACTTGAGGATATCGCCGAAGATGTGATCTCCTATGTACATCACATCCTTGCCTTTGGCTCCAATCAGCTGTGAAAAGACATCACAAGAACCTGAAACATATAAATACGGCGATTAGCGTGTTGATTTTATCCCGTCTGCACTGAGGGTGAACCATCCATAAGGTCAAACAATGGACTAAAAGAGTCAAAATGTATCGGCGTTCCAGTATATAACTACTTAATTAGACATTTTATTCTAAAAACCTGGCCACATCTCAAAATGGATAAGTGAGAATTGGAGCTGTTTATATACCTCAAACTAAAAGATAACATGACCTAATGAATAAGCAATAATAAACCAGGAATAATAAACAAATAAAGGGCATCACATGATGTAGTCACATTTGAAAATGCTAACTCGTTAATCAAAGAGTATACTATTTTCCTGTATATTTCAGGATAGGACTTCATAGATTTCAGATGCATTTTTGAAATTCTAAATAATTTAAAGTATTTTCAACACCAACCCCCATATAAATTATAATTAGACATTTTATTCTAAAAACCTGGCCACATCTCAAAAAGTTATTTTACACACATTAAACTCAAATACTGATTGCTACAGTATGATACCAAAATGATACTTTATTCTTATTTGCAAAAGAACAAAAAATTAAATTGAGTAAATTAATACGGAGAATTATCTTACCTTGGCCTTTACGCTAATTTAATTTTTAGATTTATTACAGAAAATATGACCACTGAAAAACATTTCACAGATGTGAAACACGGTCACAAGCATTTCTACTTTCTAGGGTCAAAGTACATAAGCTGAGACTGCAACATAATAAACTATATCATTGTTAGCACCATACTGTGTAAGTAAGTAATTTCTTTACACCATACCATGATAATTCAAGTACAACTTGGGCCAAATGCAATCAAAAACTGTTTAACAACTAAACAAATTTACTAACAATCAGCAATAACTGGTTTTTACTGAAGCCCAAATAAACTTTTTTTTAAACCCCAACAACAACTGGTTTAGAATTCAAAGAATTAAAACCAAAATATACTAGTGATATTTAACTGATGTAACATCACTGCTGAATAACTCCCCTACTGGACCAATCACAAACCATGTTCAAGGTGTAACTCCAATTAGTGGATTTAAAAATAATACTTTAATTCACAATTTTAAATATTAAATATCATTTATTGCAATTGTAATTTAACAATTCTGTGTAAAGGATCCTAGTTTGTGGAATTCTTCTATAGTCGAAGCAGATGTTGAGCAAAAATGAGAGAAAATGTGACTGATCTATGGTACTGTTTACTAATGCTGTTTGTGGTTATTTTAAGAACTAATTTCAAACACTGAGGTGTTTTGTCAAGCTGCCATTAAAGTGTCAGAATCAATCTTGTATCTGTCATACAATACATTCTGATGCACCTTGTCTTTAGTCAAAGATCAATCAATACACAGTGAATTTTGAATGACAAGAAGTACCATATATACTGAGTTATATCACACTTTTTATAATCTAAAAGCAACACCAAGATCGACTTGTATGCAGGTCAGACCAAAATGGAGGGTATATTTGGCCTAATTTAGAGGAAAATACAATAATACTGATTTTCAACCTTAATAATGAAAATATGAACAACAAACGAATTATTAGGTGCGTTTTCGCTGTTGTCTTTCGAAACCAAACTCAATCATGATAACCGCCATGATTATTTAATCTGATGCGCTAATTAGTGACGTGATCACAAAGACGTGCCATTACTATCGAAATATGTGAACATGTGTAATTAAAAGGAAGAGTAAATGAGACCACTCAAAGAATGACCATAGTCGTAGAAGGGACATCAAAGGAAAATGAATACGGCAAACACTGTTATTTACTTCTAAAACTGTCACATGACAACTACTAATATAAGTGTACTCTTCCCAGCATTACAAAAACGTAATACTATAGATGAGATATCCTCTTTCATAACTTCATATACTTGTTATATTTACCCAACGACCATGTCTGGAAATCTAAAACGAAAGTAACGCGCATAGGACTCAGATTTTAAACTGAAAGTTGTGCAGTACGCTGACAATTGTAATAACAACAGGCAGATGGCTCGGGAGTTCAATGTTTCAGAGAAACAAGTGAAACTGGTCAAACGACCACGTCTAACTTAGCTGAAATGTCACGAGCAAAAAAAAGGCATGTGGAAGAACGAGAACTGAAAGACTAGATATGCATCCACAGACAACAGAATTATGTCGTTACCTGTGGTGCTATCAGAATGAAAGTGAAACAGATGATTAACTATGAATTGCTCTGCACGCATCATCCCGTAGTTGTCACCTAAAAGATAGATCTTGACACACTGCTGATATTAGTGCATCTTATATGCAGGTTTGACTCCAGAGTACTTATTGGTCCTAGAAATAGGTGCGTCTTATACATAGGTGTGCCTTATACACGAGTATATAGAGTAATTAAAATTAACTGTACACCGGTTCAAAATATTACAAATGATTTAGACTATTAAGTGACACCGAACAAATAACTATATCTTTGTCAGATCATATAACATGTAGCATTTCCAGTGAACTTCTCAAATCGTAACAACAAAACAAAAGTTTAGCCATAAAATATCAGAAATCATAACATGGGATGCGACGACCACTTTCTATCTTAATGATTCATAACTAAAATGACTGATTCTCGACAGACAAAATGGTGAATGACCACATCATCAATGTAAACATCACATGGACATACCTCCAGAATAGATCTCATTCACTCGTAATGGTCCCATGTGTGTTCCTATACGCTGCACTCCCGTTTTCTAAATATAGACATAAAAAATAAATAAAAAAGAGTGAAAAAACTATTACATCATAAGAAAGAATCAAGTACTATACTGATAAACAAAAAATGTTTTGAACGGAAATTAAAAATATTGCGTTTGATATCAAGACGTAAAAAAAGGTTTGTAGTAATATCTTTGTAATTTCAGCGATGTTTTATAACATTATTATATACTATATAAATACAATAGACTACACAAGAAATGCTATTGTTATTTACCTTATCAATCTGACGTAGGATTGTACCCTCCATAAAAAAGAGAGGCTTCTTGGCATCTACAACAATATAATCAAAATAGGATGTCCAATTTCTGATCATACCATCTCGCTGAAAATCAATAAGTTATTCAAGCTATTGATCAATCAGTACATAAAAAAATAATCAACTAATCACATTGATCAATCAGTACATAAAAAAATAATCAACTAATCACTCTATCGGTGAAATAATGTGATATTTTAATTACAAGACATAACAAATAAGCCAACGACGAGGTCGTTAAGAGACATATGATTAAATGAGATGACTCACCTGTGTGCTGTTTAATAGGAAGGACATAATTTTCTGTAAGTAAATTTAAATATCAAATTATTGGAAATATGGATAAACATTTGAGAAAGGTTCAACAATGTCATTTCATTCAATTTAATTTGTTTCCTTTGTTAAAAAGGCTGTTGTCATTTCTGATACTCCGACAAAGGCAAGAAGACATCGTCTTCAAAAAAACATAAATATGTTTTGGATAAAATACATCAATATTTAACCCTAATTTATGGAATCAATGACTGAGAATTTTCGAAGAAATTAACAAAACAAAATGGTCTGACAACAAGTCCTCCTCTGAGATATTAATAACCCAAAATTTGCACACAACACACGCACACACACACAAACAAATTTCAAGGCCCACAGTACGGAATTTCCTGAGGCTTTGCACCTTCCTAGAGCTATTCCTGCTGACAATCATACGCTGGAAGTAATAATTAATTTTAGAAGACGTTTATTTGTCTACTTCATGTCTGACACATCACTTAATCTGTTGTTGGAAAAGGGTCCCTGATTCAATTGCCCAAGGATACAAAATGTAAAGAATGATGGAGTAAAACTGACCTTTCTAACATTAAGTATTCAAATATTGTATGCGTACAGCTACATGTGTAAATAGGCATTTCTTTAAATTAATTCAAATACTCAATGAAAGATGTTCAGTTTCTGTTTTCATGGCTGACATTGATCAAAACATCATTTATCAACAATGACCCTGGATATTGCCCTCATTACATTGACATCCCCAAAGCTAATAACTCATAGTTCACTTATAACATGTATTATAATTGTAACCTGACTATCCTAGTTACAATGGATAAATACTACATTTAATCATCAAGTGCTATAAGGGTAATTTCACATAGTTATTTATTAAAAAACCTAATAAAATCATGATTAATCACAAGAAATTAATCTAGTAAACAGACAAATATCCTCATCCAAATGTGGGAAATAATTACCGGTAAATGCATAATACTGATGTCTTAGTAACAAAAAGATCCTTTTTTTGTTTATTACTCCAGTGAACCATCCAGATATTGTAATAATGATTTGTGACTTTTTATGCCAGTGACCTTTCATCCACTATTAAAACACACACATCTAGATAGTACTAAGGCCATTGTTTTTTGAATACTTGTTTTACGGAAACTTTTACCTCCCAAAAATTAGGGTCAGTCGGGACAATGAAAAAAAATTCACTGAAAACATAGGGTCGGTTGAAAAAATTACAATCTCTCCAATAGTTTAGCTTTTTTCGGCCATTATTATTTTCTTTTTGTCATTAATCGTCAGTGAAGAGTAAACAATAGACATGTCACTGTCAGCACCGGCATGAGTTGCCATCTTTCCAATGGATTCTTACGCGGTCGTTGATTGGTTGATTAGCACTGTCGCAAATTGATCCGCGTATTTTAATAAGCTTACAGCTGATATTCCATATATCAGTTACGTGAATCCGACAAAAGTTGAACACATTTAAACTTAAGAACGTGATTCGACATGTGCGATCTGCAACAAAACCAATCGTTCCATGTAGCAATTGGTGTGAATCGGACTGTTGAATCCAGGAGTTTATGACTCTGTCCAATTCGAGTATCTAGGCTAGCTTTCCGAAGAAAAATATCTCAGATGGTGAGATATTTGGCTGAAACACATGGATACAGCAGGCAGGGGGTTTGATTCTTAACAACGCTCCACTCCATGAGGTCATTTAGTGTGCGGGTCAAGAAGACAAAATAGGCAACTTGTTAAGTTGAGTTGCAGGCGACTTTTCAAACATACACCAAGCAAAAAGAAAGCTTTTTTTCATGTATGCCGCAAGGAAAACCATTGTGCTAATACCTAGTTATAGGTAGTATTTCATATTATTTTGATTTGTTGTTGTTTCAAAAAGATATAGGAGAAATGGCGAAGTTAGCTCAGGTGGGAAGAATAGACCACAAAATTAAAACAGTATTCGTTATTTATTACACTTAATAGTTTTACGTTGCAACATAATATATCACTGAATACTTGTTTTGTGTTTACTTTGAAGAAATTTGCAACAATACACCACCAAAAACAATTAGCGACTGAAAGTGGTCGCATCAAAATTTCCAACTGTCAAAACTTCCACTCCCGCCACTTTGCTTATATAAATAACCTTTACGACATTGAATTGGGTCACAAATCACATGATCACTGCCTTATTAGGAACATTAAACATTCAGGGATTGATAGAAAAGTACTTCTTGTCGATTGCTGTATCGCGTATACAAAGATCAAACCATCGAAGTGTAAGGTGGTCGAAATTCCCCACTTCTCCCCTAAATTAATAGAGTATATTTTAGGTTAGTAGCTCCCGAGGAAAACCTCTGAGTGCTAAACTTCCACATCTTTTTATTCTAAAATTTGTCATGAATGCTTTTACTGTTACGTTTAAGCAATGCTTCAAGCATATTCCTTTTCAACGTTCTGTATGCATTTGCTTTCATTAAAATGGTGTATTTTGAATGTTGAAATAAACAATTTGAAGGGAAAAAAAACAAGGTTAGCACCAGTCGGGTCGGCGGGAAAATAATAATAAAAAGAACAAAAGTCAATTTTATTTCCCGGCGGCGGGTTTCAGCTGCGGTCTGCGGTGGGTTTGTAAAACATGTATTAAAAAAACAATGGCCTGATGAATATATAAAAAGCACAGAAATTAAGTTATAGGACTCTCTCCCAGGGATACAGTACTACAATAGATAAATGTTAGACTGCTAACTGATTCCTTAGATCAGTAATAAAAAAAAAAAATGCATTATACATGTAGATATTTGAAGACTTTATTGTCCAAAATTGCGAATGAAATAAATTATAATTTAAGTACATTCATATTATCTATTAAAAAGACATTATAAAATTAACATAAACAATCAACATATATTAAATAAATATTTTAATAAAACAACACAGCAACACACATGAATGAATCAAATCTAGATAACCACCTAAATACACTGACTATCCATTAACACCTATCCAACAGCCCCCCCCCCCCACACACACACAGACACAAACAATGCACACACTTAGAAACAACCCCTAAGTAATAATGGCAGAAATGGCAGTTATTTAACATAGCTTAGTTACCTCAAAGGAGGGAGATGTATATTGTCTGTAATTTACTGCTTCACTGCAGTGAAAAAGATGGCATATTCGGTGGAGAAAACCTTGCCAGTTGCCTGGCTGGATGAAAAACTCCTCCTACTATAGTGCCATGGCAGGGATTCGAACCCCCGACCTCTTCCACACAGTATGACCGTGATTAAGACAGTCCCCATGCTCTTACCCACTAGACCATAGAAGCGGCATATATAAATATTTACTTACATCTGTATAATAAAAATCACTGTTTGTGAGGAGAAACGTCTTGCCATGTTGCTTCATCCTAAATGATAATAACCATTCTATAATTCTATAGTCATTAATTTAGACCAACTATTTCATTAATTAGTTACAGTTCTGTAACGGATTAAAACCAAACCTAATCCCTTTTCGTAATACGAATTACAACAGAGAGACATTTACCTGTCTAAAAGTACCGGCAATCTGCTTTCTTTCTGGACGTATCTTTCCAATTCATCAACCGTGATCTTTTTTAGATCTCCCTGAAATAAAATGGATAAAATACTCAATCAGTCAAATAAAATACAATTACTAATACCGAAAACGTCAGCCCCCCCCCCTCAATTCCAAATATACATTGATCATAATTTCAACAAATTACCAATACATTGACAGGTGAAGGATTAGAAAACTTTCTTCCAGGAAAAGTTCCAAACAATACTCCGATTCAATTACCCCTGGCACCACTACGCAGCTGAAATTCACACTACAGTCTCGGGTTAGAAGTCTAAGAATCATGGTGTTGCATGGTGATTTACGCGTGTAGTGGCCGATAAATGTCTTACTGAAAAGGCGTATATAGGCTATTTACCAGTTATATTTGGATTTTATTTATAGTAAATTAAGGGTATGGGATCTCCAGATCATAAGTTTGCGTTTAATAGGAATGGCATGGATTTCATCCAAAAGATATATGCCACTAAACTAAGTAAAATTCAGCGCAATTTGCATGGCTCTCATGGTCCGGCCTGTCTAGTTCGAACTTATGTTTTGTAGAACCATTGTCAACTGACATGACGATGTGAATGGATAAAATCAGTGATCACATAGATTATAATTTAATGGGTGATTCCTAATACTGTAACATTGGTATTTATGCATAATATCTCGTATTGAAAGTGAATTAACTGTTTTATCTTCTAAATCAGCCATTCGTGCAATGTTTACTATATCGTATATGTAAATGTCAAGGGTGTTAATACTCTAATGTAATAAAGAAATTATTTAATAATATACAGGCGATACATATATGATTTGTTCCCAGGTACAAGTAAAAATAATATTTCCAAAACTTGCAAATTGTCCTTTATATCTACATTAAATATTTTTTAAATCTTTATTAAAATCGATTTATGTTCAGCTAAAAGTTTGATTTTAAAAACATTTATTTAATTCATTGAAATCTATGCTAAAAAAATCAACACGAATAATGAAAGTTTAGCCATGTCATTCATCTGGAAAGATCGGTCCGCTCAATCATGGGGTTATATCACGATACATATTGTATTTAAATCCTTTGGAAAGACACAATCGTTCAGCTGAAATGCTAGTCTCAGTCTCCGTGTAATATGAAATAATTTGCTGAAAGATTTCAAGTATTTATCGTTAGTGAAAAGATGCCATCCCCGTATCAACAGTGGGCGTCATAGCTGTTTCTAACCCAAGACCGCAGTTGATAGCTGATGCAACGCATTTCGTCTGGATCGGTCTATTAGATGTATCAGAGACAACATTTGGTGGTAATCTGAGCTGATATTTGTTTTTGTTTGTACGATGAAATGAAATGTCTACATGATGTGTAAATTAACGAGTCGAGGTTGGAGCTCAACTAAGGTTATACTAATTTAGCCAGCCAAATGGGTTAAACCCTAGAACAGCCAGAAATACCCCCCCCCCCCGTCACCCCCCACCTCCATCAATGTCTATGACATTATTCTTGTTCATTTGCCTGCTTTATGATGGCATATATCCTGACCGTCCATAAAGTAGTACTGATGATCTTAGAACTTCTATATTTTAGATAGACATGCTGACCATCTTCATTAAAGGAACAATTCATGGTCAGATAATACAACTTAAATGTGTAATGCTTATATTATAAAAAGTATACCCAAGTTCCCCAATACAAGGAAATAATTCAAATTACTGTAGGGTCAGCGTTACGGTATCCTTGAATGGCCAAATATATTGCGAGAAGGAGAAAAGTCACATGCTATGATGTCAGCTGGGACGAGGATCGGGCAAGCAACTGGATCCAATTTCAGTAACATATGAGGCTGTTTGAACCAACTATATTGTATTATTTGTAAAGATGGGGGGGAGGGGGGAGATGGTTCCATCCAGAAGGGGATACTGCCAGAAAAGAATCCATGTTGGTACACCAGAATCCAGACATATTGAGTACTGAACATGATGACATAGGTTCCTCTGCTAATTGACACTTTAATCAAGTGGCCAGATATACAGATATCTACTAGATCTTATGTAATATATCATACAAGGGAATTGATAACCACAATAGATAAGTGAACCGTTTGGGCAGTTTTGAATGCCAGCCAGCTTTCATCAGCCATTAAAGAAAGCAGATTTAAAGAATATACTACAGGTTAAATGTTTTTGGGCTCAAATTGAGTGTGTTTTCATCCTTGAGATACTACCATACAACATTATTTGTTGGATAGCTACTTTATTTATAGATGTATGCAAATAAATTTCACCTATCCAAGAAAGCTATTTGATCTTTTAATAAAAACAGAAGAAAAAAAACTGTTCCGAAGAATATTTACATTCAAATGATAAGCCGATGCTTCAACGTGTCATGAATAAATATAGACAAAACCAATCAGTATTACTTTTAATAGTAAATTATAAGCTTATATGCATACTAAATTTAGAAATTTTACCTGAGAAACTTCTATTGCTAAGTCATACATAAAATAAAATGCCGCATTTAATTGTTTAATAAAAAAACACTTGACATTAACTTCTTCGGCAAACCTTAATAAATCATAAAGAGATACATAAAGAAGATGTTTAGTGATGTCCAGGGATATTACAGAGGTATGTGTAAGTAACGACATACAAGAAATGTAGATAAACCATATTTGATAAAATCATCATGAATCAATAATTCTTTGGTCTGCTAATAAGTGAGTACTGTATATACTTGTGTATAGGCCGCACCAGGTTTTAGGACCAATAAACCCCCCTACAGTCAACCCTTGTATAAGCCGCACTAAAATCAACAAATTTATTCAAAACCTTCATTAAATATTTGTTGTATTTGTTCACGTGTCAGCATGTCATCGTACATCTCGTCGCCTTCTTCGTCAGAGCCAGATTTGTCATGATGTTCATCCCACAATTCATCATCTTCCGTGCCATCTAAATCAGCACTTTTTGAAAGATTTAGAAATGATGGCGGGGTCGATAGAATCCCAGGCCGTTTTCACCCACTGTGTGACGACTGGTAATGACGGCCGCTTCAGGTTGCCGGCTGCTGTTTGTTCGAAAGAGCCAGATGACATCCAGCCTGACCACAGCTGACGAAGATTATACTTAACTGGATGGTTGATGGACACATCAAGTGGCTGGAGAACTGATGGCAGCCCCCCCCCCACCTGGGATGACGGCGATATCTGTGTTGTAGCTACGGGCGGTACGCTGTTTCACTTTATCGGTGAGATGAGCGCGGAATTGGTCCCAGACGAGTAGACTTTTGGTGTTTATAACTCCACCGCCTGGGCGTCTACCCCAAACTTTTTGTAACCAGATTAGCATTTTGCCATCAGTGTCCATCCACCCTTTTGGGTGAACTTAAATGATGACACCAGTGGGCATGGTCTTTCGTTTGAATATGACCATTGGCAGCAGTTTGGCAGTAATTAACAGTGTTTGGTGTAATCATTTTCCTTTGATGTGGATTCTGTGGTTATTATTACGTGACTTCATTTACCGTTCCATTCAATTACACGTTCACACATTTCAATTGTAACAACATGTCTTAGATAAACCAATTATATACATTCCAAAAATAACATCAGTCTCTAATAGTTTATGGAGGCGGCCATTTTGGTCATAGTGCAGCCGTTTTCGTACCGCAGCCAATTTGGACCTACACCTTTGTGGTCATGTCACTAATTGGAAGAATCTAGAACATCAGATTATAATAATCATGGCGGTTATCACGATTAAGTTTGGCTTCAAAAGACAACAGCGAAAAACACAATTAATTAATTAGGTTATTTCGGTGGTATCAAAAGTGCGGCCTATACACAAGTATATTCTGTAGTTTGTTTAATTTCAATAATAATAATAAACTTCTATTGCACCAATATTCTCGAAAAACAATCAGGCTCAGTGGCGCACCTAGTACAGGGGTTGGGCAAACTCATAGTCTGGGTACAATGCAAAATTCATCAACAAACAATCAGATGGAGTAGAAACTTAGGAAGGATAAGCTAGTCTGAAAAGGAGAGTTTTCAATTGGTAATGGAAAGAAACTATGCTGTTTGATCACTAAACATGTTCTGGGAGTGAATTCCAAAGAGTAGGGACAGCAATTGAAAAATTGAGTCCCAGCATGAATTTTAATCCTGGGAACAGACAGCAAGTGAAAACCAGATGAACAGATTCTCTGGGCTTGGGTACTAGAGAAGGTATGGAAAATGGATACAAAGTTTCTCCAGAAGAGTTTGATAGGCAATGGAACAGAGTTTAGAAACCATGTCAGATTGAGTAGGGAGCCAATGAAGAGATTTCAGGAGTGGGACAGGATGGGAAAACCGAGGAGACCATGTGACAACCGTAGCTAAGGAGTTCTGAAGACAGTGAAGTTTTAGAATATCCTTAGATGCGATGTTATAAAGAAGAGAGTTGTGGTAATCAAGCCTACTAGTAATGATGCTTTCACCTAAGTTGTATGGCTGATGGCCAATCCCCTAAGAAAATATAATGATTAGACAGAAGAATTTACTGATGAATGAAACAACCTGCAGACAGAAGCAACACTGGAATTATGCTGTGAGCCAGGTAAGCCAAACGCGAAGTATCTGTTATCACATCTTATGTTTTCTAGTAGTAGTAGGTGGGGTATAACTACATTCCTTGGTGGTTGTTTTTTAGTATAAACTCTAAAGTTTAACACAAACAGTGCTCCTCACCAGCTGCAACATCAAACCGCCAACATACCTTCATATGGACCCAGTCAACAGCGTTTCGAACATCCTGGAAGATAGACTTGAATGACATGAACAAGTCTCCACACTTGACGCCTTGTGGCTCACTGAAACCAGAAGAAATTGTCTGTGATTTAATCAATAAAGCCCAACAGACATGAAACTACAGATCAAACTCCAATAAAAATATCTTCGTATTGAATACATTTCAGCACATTTTTGGTGCAGTGTGAGGAGAAAAAATGCCACTGGAAATATTTTCCAAAAAAGTGCAAGTAAACCGATGTGAACTAAAATTACGGATACAAAATACTTTATCTACAGACACAAGATGAGATCAATAAAACAAAATATATTCATAAAATTAGTGACATTTGTTTTAAGATATTGATGACTGGTAACAAAAAGCTAATTTCACTACATACAGGTTCAGATAGAAGTTACTCGACTAACAGTTATTGCTGTTTTTAAAACTTTACTACATGTGGCAATGTATAGTTTTGCTTAGGTATTTATCATTGCGTTGTGCACACAAGTCCATACAGAAAACTGAATATGTGTTAACATGTGCCAAAGACAAATATAGAGCAGTTAGTGTTAAAATATGCCATAAACATCTGAACACAACAACAGAAATGTTATGCACACGTTAAGGACACACTAATAAGAGTTATAGCATGCAGGCTTAATGTGGAACATTTCTGTATTGGGCCAACTATACACAGAGGAAACTGGAGAGTGTTATATACACATACCATATCAACATCATACACATACACACACAATCATGCATGCACACAGATGCAGTGAGAATATCATATAAACACAAGTTACAGCAATAGAAACATAAAAAACACAAGTAAAGACATGAACTGCCTGGTTCAAACTGATGAGTGAGTGACTAAGTAGGACTTAATGAAGACACAACACAAAAGGATCCTTTAGTGTCGCCCCCTTTTAAGCCCCTCTTATTACATGCAGGATGATAGAGATGGTCAGTTCTGAACACAAACACACACACACAGGGGACCGTTCTAGTCAGCAAAAATAAACTTCACAACATCACTGACAAAAAACAAACCAAATCAGAATTGTGCACATCACAATTATAATGGATTCGTGTCCATAATTAGCCGAACGTTAGCGGAACAAGAACAGATCTTCCCTGTAATTAATTATAAATAAACGTGAAGACAAATACTAGACCGCCAGAAATCTAGTCGACATATTCATGTTAGTATGCAACGATTCAGCACTGAAGTGACATCTACTGTTTGTAATACGATTTGCAAGTGAAATGACTGGGAAGAAGCAATAATTATAATATTATAATAATTAATATTTACACAACACGAATATTCCAAACAACGAAGACATAAGCAGTTTGCACGAGTGCAGTGTGTCCGCTGGTCTGAGGAAAATATTTTTAGTTCTATGTGCAAGATGCAAAAAACACTGAAGAATAAGTGGATGTCGGGAGGTATAAACACCTCTTGTGGGGCTAGATTTGGAAAAATGCCACTAAAATAAAAAAATCTCTTTGTTTAATTGAATTGGCTGAATATTTCATTGATAAACGATAAAGAATATGCTGTCTATAATTACTTTTTAAGTTTTATATATGAAATATACTATGAAGCACATTTCTTCTATCGTTAGCTGAATTTTTCTTAACAAAATAAATTCTTTATTATTATCCAATTTAAAAGTGAGAATAAAAATACCTGTAAATTTCTATTCAGTTATTGATAACTATCTCAAATAAATAAGACATACTGTGATTTATTGCAATAGTATAAAAACAGGAGATTCTCCAAAATAAACGAGATGCGAACACACTGCAGTGTGAGCATGAGACAGTGTCCGCCTAGTCATCATACAGATTCAATAAAGCTGTATGTATTTGTTAATGTACAAACTACAACATTAATTGATGTTTGCCATAACTTGCTGTCTCTCATAGTAACTACCGGTAGTCACTGTAACACGAACAACATGAGAACCACAACAATTTGGAATATCACATCCGCAGCGGATATCATCTGTGTGGTGTCCTTAACATGATGACCAATCAATAAATGGTATTCATAGATAATCAATATAAAAAGTATTATTCTGATGTGCACCTATTTAGTGTGCAAGCGAGAGAAAGGGCATCCTGGTAAATAATTTGTAGAATTCACAAAAAGCTTTCTCTATTTGCATGTATTTGTTTTAGCTCATGACACAGATGAGTAAACACGAATGATGCTTTTGATTGATGATAAAACTTCAATCAGACACGTTTGAGGTGAGCCATTGAGCTAACAGGATAGGTTATCTCTTAGATAATGGTGATCAGATACTGGTAAACAAGCTATGTGACACTGCATGCACATCACAAAATGTGTGCAAATGTGCATTTGGTGGGAATGTGTGCATGTGTGTGATGGTATATGTGTGTGTGTGTGTGTGTGTGTGTGTGTGTGTGTGTGTGTGTGTGTGTGTGTGTGTGTGTGTGTATGGAGACAAAGACCATTTAACGCATACACTCAAGTGAGGGCCCCAATCAGTAAGGGACCCATATGCGGTTTATCCATTGTAATGTTAGAACCCTTGGAGAGATGCCCTTTCTCTCTCTCACCACACATATTCATTAGTACCATGTTCTAGATGTTAGCTAACACTCTGACATATACTTGCCTCGGGTCACTGTCAGAGAAGAAAGAAAGGCAAGCATCAATGGCGAAGAAATATGCTGTTAAACTTTATTTCAAAACATATACACCCCCCCCCAACCTGACACTGTCTAGCTGTGGGAAACCTAAATAATCTACACCGGATCATCAGTTTAAAAATAACAGTGGACTATCTTATGTTTAAGGGTGGGTGTAGATCTATTTTATAACTATAAAGCATGTAGGTAGTAACATCAGGTTATAGTGTGTCAAGGAAACAGCAGCACAATCATATGTGTGTGACCATCCTCCCATCAGTATATTGATCATCTAGATCATTATTACAGGTGTCTATCTGTCTAGTCTCCCAGGTACTAAGGGCAATTTAGTGCAGTAGTATACCATTTTGTGACAATGTTCACTCTACTCAAGATGACTTTATGACAAATATAAAAATATGCATCTTCCAACATTTTTGGTCAAAATGTAAGTACCTGTACTTCATTTTGGACAAGTTATCACTATACAACCTTGAACGATCAAATAAGTGGGTATTTTGTGGAAATGACCTGCAAATACAGGTATGAACCCTAGCCCTGAGTGACCCTTAACTAGTAAGTATAATATATTACATAGATATTATAGTTATAGTTCAATGCATACAATAGGAAAGTATTACCATAATCCACTGTTATATTAGAGTACACACATATTACACACAGAGTATTATAGAGTATCTAATTTGATAAATTGATGACCCAGAAACAAACACGTTCATCATAATACTGGAAATTAACATTCTCAGGAACACTCACAGTACAGAGAAACATATAAATAAAATAAACGCATAAATTATATGTAAATAATTTAAGCCATAATGATCAAATGATCCAGAACCGAGATCTAGGTGGGATAAAAAAACAATAAATGTGCTTAATATTAAAATAAACAGCATCAAAGACTAAGGATCTAATTCTGAATGTCAGCTTCACCAGTGTATACAATGAAGTATATGAGATTCCAAAATATGCAAGGGATATGCTAATTTTGAAAATCAAGAAATCCTGTTTTTAGAGAAACATCTAAAACTACCAGGTGTTTGAGTAATACTGGATATAAGAAAGATGACATAAATTTAAAATAACACTTAATCAATCAATTGTTCTCATGACATGGTAAAACTAATTACCACTTCATTAAACAATTAACAAACACACTACTCAGATTTCAATTCAGGCACATTACCCGACAAAATCACACATCCTTCTTTAATAACAAAAGCACACATAAATCTAGACATATTGATGCATCATGAACATCAGTCTCTACAATGCCCAGTGCATCATCTCCAAAGGTGATGACAAACATGACCATTTTCTGGGGGGGGAAACATCACCCACCATCTTTCATCACCAAACCCGAAACTTACAATGATTACTGTATCCTTCTAACACACAACATACTACATGACAAGTTTATGAGAGATGTGTATTTTACTTATTTGAAAACTCTCCCCGAAGGACTAAAATTTATAAGTATCAGCCACTACACTTTGCAAGTGCAGAATATAGGGACTCTTTAAGCCCACATAAATGCTGCTCTGCGCATTTTCTAACCTTCACCAGTAGATTTTACAAACAGTGATAAATAAATAACACAAGCCACATTTCAGAAATAATTACCATATCCAAAGCATCATGTTTATATATATTGGTTTACGATCATTTCTTTACCCTATTATTTCAACCTTGTAGATACTGCTCTCCCTTGCTCTCCACAACGAGACATGCAAACGATACACGGACATGCAGATACTCAGCTACATAAATAGCACACATACAACACAATACACACAAAACATGCTCCACATTCTGCACAGCAACATATAACTGTTAGCTAATGAGTTAAAACCCTGATGCCTGCGTTTACATTAGTCACTGATGGCTAACAGTGACCAATGATGGCTAAAAGTATCCTGATCTGCACACACACACACACTTAAGTTGCCTACAATAAGCCAGAATGTCTCCCATCCAGACTACCTCACCAACCACACTCACCCTATCTTACCTTACCTGATACCAAACATACAATAATACTGACCTTGTGTAATCCTCACAGTTGGTAAAGAAGTCAATCAAACATGCCAAAAGATACGTCTCTGGAATATAGGACAATACAGAATATAACATTGATAGATATCGGATAAGTCAAAGTGAACAAAGTGATGTAGGTATACAAGTCTGACTCCACTGGGATAGATACAAATATATCTTTATATCTAGGATATATGATCCAGTGATGAGTACTTGAGAAAATAGCTGACAAATATCAGGAAAAAAACGGACTTGAAAAATCCAGACACGAAGGTTTGCCGTACAGCATTATAACAACAGCACACTGCTCTAAATGCTGCCCTGTAGGAATACACTCTTAGGTACATTTGGAAAAATTATAAAAGCGTCTTTACTTTACCTGGATACCTTTGAACGTAACTGATTTTTAGGTCCGTTTAACGATCTTTCTAATATAAGCTGTTATATTATATTTACATTGAACATCTTGATACAGCTCATCAAAATGCTACGTTCAAGATGTTAAACAAAATAAATTAACATTCAAAATACATAAGTTGTCACTGATATGTAAATAAAAATCACAGACGTACAAATGTTTTCTAGTTTTATAATTACCATTTACTGGTTTATTAATTTTAATCTGAAATCGTTGATAATTTTAGTTGATAAGTTCTCATGCTCATGGGAGATAATTTAGATCATTCAGCTGATAAGGATAATGTGGCAAACACCAAAGGGCCAAGTGACATCTGATTGAATTGCACGATCAGTAGATTTTGATCAACTCTTCTCAGTGTCATTATCTTTCAATAATTATAAAATCTAATAATGAAAAAAAAAAACACCTGAACGTTATATCTGAAGTGAACTGTAATAATAAAATTTCAATTCAGAGATAAATATCACAGAAAAGCATCTGATTCATATCTTATATAGACAGCCTCAGATTCCAACCAAACCAAATTCCAGCTGTGGACCAGACATTTGAATGAATGACACAATACATAAGCTTCAGAGAGAATGGTGAATATCATTAGGTCTGAATGTGGAGAATATGTAAAGGCCAGTATTTCACACCCAAAAATCACAAGGGATATAATAAATCAACTGCCAACATTTTAAAACTAACGAAAGTCCTCCAGGTGTATATTTTTAAATATATTTATCTCCAATCAAACATGTTTTGCAAACCTGTGCATCTAGTGAACCAATTAGGTTGATCCTGAATGTAAATGTTACTGTTTTACGGTCACTTTTGTGCACAAGGCAGGCTAAGTGGGCCAAGTGACCTCCAACGGTAATGAGGTGAAGTGAAAGATGAAATACCCTATGACATAGCCAGGCCAGGGTTTGAACCCAGGTGCTATAGATCTGTGGCCAACCACACTACCAGTTAGGGCATGAAGGCGCTGAAGTTGATCCTGAAGGATCTCACAACAGACTGGAAAACAAGCGCATCTATTGTCTGCCAAAATGATATGTAACCAATTATGGAGAAGTGTTGCAATATATATATATATATATATATATATAATATAATAATAATATATATTTAATAAAGCGCCCTTACTAGCAGGAGCCATTCAAAGGCGCTGTACAAATAATATGTAATATAATAATACCCCAAATAATGTCTGTAAAAACCCTGTAATGATTTAAAAGATAATAATTATTTATCTGTGAAAGCAACCTTAAATAGGTGTGTTTTTAGAAGAGACTTAAAATTTCCAAGAGACGACGAATTTCTAATATTTGCCGGCAACTTATTCCACAAATTGGGGGCTGCAACACTAAACGCGCAATCACCATATGACTTGAGCCGAGACACTGGCACCTGTAATAGTATCTGACTGGATGGCCTGAGTTTTCGGGATGACTTTCTAATGGAAACCAGTTCACACAGGTATTCTGGCGCCATATCATTAATATATTTATAAGTTATTAACAGAATCTTGAAATGGATACGCTGTCTAACAGGTAGCCAATGTAGTTTTTGAAGAATATATGTATATATAACTAGGAAACCAGTGAAATACCAGTAATTGCCAATGAGAATTTGAGTACAAACACATCATAGCAATAAAAATATAAAAAAACTAATAAAATCTATGAGAAGATTTGGCTAAGTGTAATACTATAAACAACCAATTATCAACAAGTATGGAACAATTAAAAGTTAAGACCAGAACATGTGATAATTTATAATTATATGATGAGTACAGTACGGGCTATTAATTACTTCTGAGTATAAATTAAATAATTTAATTAAACTAAGCTCCAAGATGATTACTTGTAACACAAGTGAGTGTATAGAATCCTTATATTTTAATTTAGCAGCCAATAAAAGAAATATGAGAGTTCACATCAAGGGATATTTTCCCTTTTGGGGACACGGCCCATTGAGTATTCTCCAGGAGAGGGGAGGAATATTTTGTCCCGATATCAAAAACTGAAAGTGATTAACATTATTTAGCTGTATACTGAATTCCAACCCGATTGATTTAAACTAGGGAACTGTTATACAAAACGGAACAATATGTTTTAGAATTCTATTCTTTATGATGACGCCATTGCAGTAAAGATCACTTGGCAGTTTTAAATACGTAGTTCTATGTATCAAACTTCAGTCTTTTAAATTATGTGATTATCCTTGCACAATATGACACCACTGAATTTAAATCAAGTGTAGCATCTCTTTTCACTTGAAGCATACCAACATGATGCCAGTGGTGAAGGCTTACTCCATTCAGTTGTCACATTTTGTGACGAAGCACTCGCCAGAAACTGTCAAATCAAAGATTACACAAAGGAGACTGCGACTATGAAGGGCAATCATTAAGTCTTTCATGTGATTATGAAAATATGGGAATTCCAATATATGGTAATTGATTTAATTTTATCATCAACAATCAGAATTAATTATGCCTTTCATTAATTACTCCTCAATCTGTCAACTGTGTTAAGACTTAATTTATGTAATTAACCCTTTCAGGTTCAAAGTATTCCGATCCATTCAGTTATAAATGTGTTTTTACCTTAGATGATTAATAGTCTATGTGGAAAATGTCATTTAGTTAAAAAGTAGCATATCACATTCCCACTGAACTGAGAAGATTTTGAAATACTCTCTTCAGCCAAAGAAATTGTACAACAATGCTTCTAGTCCGATATTAAAGATAGATAATGTAGAATTACACTTTCTGTGCTAATACATTTAGAGTATAGACAAGTTTAAAGAGTGGATAAGCACCAAATATCACATATCAGTAAATAAGTGCTAAATAGGAGTTTGGGATATATGGGGCATTAACATAACCAAAAATTAAGTCTTTATAAGTAATTAGTCTTCCAAATGTAATATACAAAATATTGCACGAATTCATGCACTGACACAATTAATAATAATAATGTATATTTATAAAGCGCCAAAACCAGGTAACCCTGTTCTGAGGCGCTGCACAATAAAGAAAGAGATGTTTAACAAAATCACTAAATATAATAAGTACATTAACAATTAAAATATTGTTTGAATAGGAATGTTTTAACATGTTTAAAAAAAAACATTTAGTGACTTAGAATTTAAAAAAAAGAGTACTAGGCAACTTATTCCACAATGTTGGCGCAGCAACACTAACAGTCCATAAGTTTGTAGTTTGTATTTAGGAACGGCAAGGATCAGTTCACCAGATGATCTTAGTGTTCGAGTGTTAGCCTTCTCGTGAAGAAGTTCTGTCAAATATATAAGTGCTAGACCATTTAACGCCTTGTATGGGATCATGAGTGTCTTGAATTGAATCCGTTTAATTACTGGAAGCCAGTGAAGCTCCTTCAATATCGGAGTGATATGATCATATTTCCGACACCCTGTGACTATCCTAGCTGCAATATTTGGAATCCGTTGCAACCGTTGAAGCATTTTATTAGACAAGCCAAGAAGAAGGGAATTATAGTAATCTAACCGTGATGTAATAAAGGCATGGACTACAGAAATAAGTGCATCATGGGTGTGTATGTGAAAGTAGGACGCCTTGCAGATACCAGCCACATGAGTCTCCATGTTCAGATGTTGGTCGAAGAGTATACCAAGATTTTTGGCAGAGTCACTAGGTGAGATCCAATTATTATCAATTTGAAGTTGAAAGTCACTAGAGTGTTTGCTGGAATAGGATGAGGCTAATACAAGTAACTCGGTTTTGTTGCTGTTTAGTTATAGTTTATTTGTGACCATCCAGGACTGTATGTCACTAATGCAATCTTCTAGACACTCAGTAACTTCTTGTCTCTGTACCATGTCAGTGACATCAAACGACACATATAGTTGAGTATCATCTGCATACATATGTATCTGTATTCCATATCTTTGTGCTATCCTGGACAAAGGCATAGTATAGATGATGAACAGTATCGGTCCCAGGACTGATCCCTGTGGCACCCCGAACAGCAAACACAGACCTTCAGATAAAGCCTCTTCAACAGATACACATTGAGTCCGAGCAGCGAGATATGAGCGAAACCAGGCCAAAGATTTTCCACTGAGCCCTAGGAGTCTCTCCAGTCTACTACATATGATTTCGTGGTCAATGGTGTCGAACGCCGCCGATAAATCTAATAGGACCAGAATCACAGCCTTCCGTCCATCGATTGCCATCAACATGTCGTTTTTCAAACGCAGAAGTGCTGTCTCAGTGCTATGCCCACTTTTGTATGCTGACTGCATCTTTTTGTCAAGTCCATGTACTAGCATATGGTCGTTTATTTGTGTGACTACCAGTTTTCAATGATCTTTAACAGCGTGGGTAAGTTCGATGCAGGTTGATAGTTTTTCAGCTGTTCCGGATCCAGATTGGATTTCTTTATGAGAGGTTTAACCCTCACAACTTTCAGACTTGTCGGGAAAACCCCATAACTTAATGAGATGTTGGTAATCTTTGTTGATACGGTGAAAGAGCTAATGCACTTTTTAAGCATTTGTGTTGGTATTGGATCTAGCACACATGTAGCACTCGAAAGCTTAACTACTACCTTGCGCATCTGTTCCTCTACAATGGTCTCTCCTCATGGACCATTAACCAGAAAACCTTAATTAATTGAAACAAAATTACTAAAATATTTAGTGCTAATTACTAAAAAAATAAAGATGAGATTATCAATACCCCGTAGGAGGCCTCCGATATTGACAATAGCATAAGCTTCCCTTTATATCAATTATCAGATGATTAGCATAATGTAAACTTTATTTGGTTATCAGTGTATCATATATAAATCTTACTCCATTATAACTCGGTGTCTGGACCCCAGACTCTCGGAGTCTGTATATGTGATGATTGTTATAAGTGCAACACGAATAACAATGGTCTGTACACATTAGTGGTTGAGGGGGGGCTGACATGATAGAAATTCTTGCTGGGCCATTTTTCTGAGAACACGAGAATAACTACAACAACACAAAACATAGGAAAGTAAATCAATATTTTGTTGTAGACTTATTCAAAAGCTGAAAATAACATCAGTTATTGGTCATTAAGTTTGATTCTGAGACCCTGTTCTGATAAAAACTTGGTGTAAATAAAATAGCCATTGCCAATCTTATCTGGGGGAGATTCTGGCTTGTGATACACCTCGCTGTACTCATAATTTCTCTCTAACGGAGTAAAATTTTGCATTTAAACACCTTCTTCCTTGAGGTCTATCATTGTGTTGCGCATTTAGTACATAAATATACAGTTTTTATATGGAACTATTTTCTCTACATGTGTAACTACTAAAAGGCAAATAAAAACTGTCAATTGAGATACAAGTAATCAGAATAATTCTATGAGAAGAGTCAGGTATTGTGGATAGTGGTGAGTGGATTATCTATGCCAAAATGAACAGATGAAACCTTCAACCTGAATGAGTAATTAAGATTCAATTAAATGTTCACTTCTCTAACTCAACTACTTGACACATCGATTAATTAGTGACCATTAGTGAGAAATTGCCAAATATTTAGGAGCCAAGCATTCTGCATTATATTGGCTTCTACGGTATACTGAACCACATTATAATGGAGCCAGACTGTACTAATAATAACAACCTGACTAATAATGTTTGTGTAACATTAGTGTGCATATCACAAGTAGAAGATCCAATTGTTAATCACTTAAGCCAAACAAATATTTACCTGGTAGGTTGAAGAGTGTATTAAGCACGTATATCCGTGACTCATCTAGCTGAATAAATTTGTTCGGATACATTGTACGTATCTCTTGTCTGTAACAGACAAAAGAATAACTTATGTTAACATTTCAACAATGTCGCATTACTCATACATAATTAATGAATTAATGCAAGGTCACAAGTTCATAGTATGTAATTGATATAGTCATACATGTTTAATATAATGTGACACATACTTAATACAATAGACCCATTGCATGATGACATCAAAAACCAAAACAAACTAGACGCACTTTGCATTGTGGGATTTATAGGGCGTCCGCTGAGCGATAATACCGTGATAATCCCGCCATTTTAACCTTAAATGTCAATGTTTCGTATCTGTTATAATCATGCCAAAAACTCCTGCATGGGATGAAACACTGAGAAAGCGTTGGGTAGTTTTAATTTGAAATGACCATATGCGAGTCAAATTTTTATAATTACAGTGTCAGTGTAAGGATTGACTGAAACAGTGAAAGGCAAATAAAGTGTAATTTACCAATATTATTATCCATCAGATCACAGATAATAATATTGGTAAATAGAGTGCAATTTACCATATTATTATATCCCTAAATAATAAATTAAATTTACCAATGTACTGAACTTTATTCTTCTTCTTTTCGTTAAATATAATTTTACTGTGATTTACTATGAACACACATTTGAACAGTCTTTGTTATGTGCAATGAATATTATTGTACTATAGCTTATGATGTTGAATACCACACTTTACTATCATTTTATAAAGTAGCAATGACGGACGATTAGCATATAGTTATAATCTGATTTTCAGTTTTGTAATACAATTTTTCAACAGTGCCGACTTTTTTCGGTGTCGAAGCAGAGTTAAACGGTATGCAGAAGGTTAGTTTTTGGCATGATTATAACAGATCCGGAACAGTGACGTTTAAGGTTAAAATGGCGGGAATATTCCAGTATTATTGCTCAATACAATTTGACCTTAGAATGAGTACAGAATAGTAAAGAGTAAGTAATTATTCTTTTATAATGTATATTCAGATACAAGCTACATACACACGTACAGTGGAAATGAAAATATCGAAAAAGTTAATAGGAAAAGCCATGCTATAATGTAATGTATGTTATTAGTCAAATAATCATGATAAATGATAATAATTTTTAAAAACACATCACCACATAAATGCATCAGTGCTTTAAGTGAAATAAGTCATCCAAATTTACACAACATTTCCATATTTAACATAATCATTACTTCTACAAACAATCTGACTAAATAAATATCCTATATTAACATAATCATTACTTCTACAAACAATCTGACTGTTAAATAAATATCCTATATTAACATAATCATTACTTCTACAAACAATCTGACTGTTAAATAAATATCCTATAAGCTCAACATCAATGTTACTTACGGCCTAAGGAACCTAAAGCCATGAGTACATATCAGGATGTTTCCAAAGGAATCAACTTTCAGCAAGTTGCCAAATGCAGTATCAAACCACAAACCCCTACAAGTAAAATATTAATATGGTGAGATCTTGATATTAACTTTGGAAACAAGTAACAAATATTTGCTGCCAGTCTGTTTTTTTAAATGAAATCGATTCCTGCCAGTCGATACCTTCATGATATAGTTGTTATTTTTTATTTTGGATATAATATTATGATGACCAACCAAGCAAGAGTTTTGACAACGCCGAAAAAACTCAAAACACCTAATTACATCATTTGCATTTTAATCAATTATATATATATATATATATATATATATATATATATATATATATATTCATATTCTGAGAGAATACAAAACGAATATCAATGTGATTAATTTTTGAAAGTTTTCACTCTAGTCCAATCAATGAAGGCTATCTTAATAATTCTCTGTCTGAGTTCCTTATCATCAACATCATCATCTTTATATCTGAATCTACTCATCAACATCATCATCTGTTATCACTTATGATCCTGGCTAATTGTTGTCACAGTACTCCTGAAGCAGCCAACAACTAGTCAACTTACTGTTTCAGGAATGTTTAGGTTTTGTATGTTCTAACTGTCTTATATTATTATTTACTGCTGTCACATCCCACAGTCATTAAAAAATGTCTTTGTTTAAAAAAAAATTCAGATGATTTTAAACTTCTAGTTTTCAAATTGACACCCAACCACAAGACTGGCTCCAGGTCGCAGTTTTCAGTCTGACAATATTTCACCCACAAATTGACACCCACCCACACGACTGGCATCAGGTCGCAGTTTTCAGCCTGACAATATTTCACCCACAAATTGACACCCACCCACACGACTGGCATCAGATCACAGTTATCAGCCTGACAATATTTCAGCCATCACACCAGCTAGGTAGGTGCCTTTTTTCATTGGCAGATATCAGATCCATAAACCAACAAAAATGTGCTCTATTTTTATAAATAAATTATCAGACAGTTCTTGCACACGTGAAAAAATGTGGCACAATTATTAATATGTTGATATGTCTTACAGCACAGTGTTATTGCTTAAATGAGGCAATAAACATTTGATGCCAAACAAAATGTTTACAAAACATGTAGGATATTATGGCTCAGTGCAATAGTGACATAGCCAAAATCTAGTGGCTCTGAGTGTGAATTCACCAACTCCATTGTGATTTTCATGTCCCTTATTCATTAAACCAAGCATAAAATGAAGCTCTGTGATTGGTCAAAATAGAAAGGTAAGAATCATAAAAACAATATGGCTGAATACACTTGGTATTCTTTACATTAAGTTGGTGATGAGAACAGAGGTCAGCCCTGAATAATACATGCATTATGACAAATAATCAGCCCTGACAGATATGTAAAGTAGGACAGGTCATCAATCCTGAATGATATGAAAAGTAAGATAGGTTATCAGCCCTGTGTGATACACAAAGTAGGACAAGTCATCTGCCCTGATTGATACATAAAGTAGGAAAAGTCATCTGCCCTGATTGATACATAAAGTAGGACAAGTTATCTGCCCTGATTGATACATAAAGTAGGAGAAGTCTTCTACCCTGAGTGATACATAATGTATGAGAAATCTTCTGCCCTGAGTGATACACAAAGCAGAAGTCATCTGGCCTGATTGATACATAAAAGTAGGAGAAGTCTTCTACCTTGAGTGATACATAAAGTAGGAGAAGTCATCTGCCCTGATTGATACACAAAGTAGGACAAGTCATCTGCCCTGAGTGATACACAAAGTATGACAGGTCATCTGCCCAGATTGATACATAAAGTAGGACAGGTCATCTGTCATGATTGATACACAAAGTAGGACAAGTCATCTGCCCCGATTGATACACAAAGTAGGACAAGTCATCTGCCCTGAGTGATACACAAAGTATGACAGGTCATCTGCCCAGATTGATACATAAAGTAGGACAGGTTATCTGCCATGATTGATACACAAAGTAGGACAAGTCATCTGCCCTGAGTGATACACAAAGTATGACAGGTCATCTGCCCAGATTGATACATAAAGTAGGACAGGTCATCTGCCATGATTGATACACAAAGTAGGACAAGTCATCTGCCCCGATTGATACACAAAGTAGGACAAGTCATCTGCCCTGAGTGATACACAAAGTATGACAGGTCATCTGCCCAGATTGATACATAAAGTAGGACAGGTCATCTGCCATGATTGATACACAAAGTAGGACAAGTCATCTGCCCCGATTGATACACAAAGTAGGACAAGTCATCTGCCCTGAGTGATACACAAAGTATGACAGGTCATCTGCCCAGATTGATACATAAAGTAGGACAGGTCATCTGCCATGATTGATACACAAAGTAGGACAAGTCATCTGCCCCGACTGATACACAAAGTAGGACAGGTCATCTGCCCTGACTAACACATAACAGTCCCGGTAACAAGAAAATAAACTGTTAAAACTTATACTCTCAAGTATTATACTAATGGTGGCATAGTCTATATAAACAATAAATTAACTGGCGAACAATTTTAGTTCAATCTTGCAATTTTGGAGAACATTCCATCAGTTTAGGACTTAGACTTGTAATAGTATAAATAAGAGACTATGAGGGACTGATAACAAATACCCTTTAATAACTCAGTATTGCTAAAACCCAAACACAGCTATTTGAAGTAATGGGATCATATCTCAGCATTCTGTTTATCATTGTGAGATGTCTTATCCATCAATAAAAGTGACAGAGTGATTGGTTTGTTTAGCCTCATCATTGATCACACCTGAAACGTATGGCCGAGCTGTGACTCGTTAAGAAAACAATTCCATAGACACCTGAAGGTTTGTAGTGGATTCCCTGTAACCGTTGTATTATTAAGGTACTATCCATCAATAAGAGTCTTCATCCTGGTCATTTCATTATCCAAATATCTCAGATGATGTCAACAGAAGTCTCTCTAGTACAGAACTGTTAATTATTTGTTTACACTCCACCTGTTGTTTAGTGTAATATTATGTCTTGCTGATATACAGTTAGTTAAAGCTGTTTCCATGACCACCTACTGATATATAATAACTTTTCTATGACTACCTCTTGATATATAACAACAACTGTTTCTACAACCACCTGCCAATATATAACAACAACTGTTAATATAACCACCTGCCAATATATACCACAACAACTGTTTTATGACCATTTTGACTTTTATATATATATATATATATATATATATATATATATATATATATATATATACAACAATTGTTTCTATGACCACCTGCTGGTATGGAGCTCAAGTTACTGTTATGAGCTTCAATGATACCAGTTAAGGACACTGCACCCATTACCAAGGATCACAGGTTCAAACCAACAAAAATGTCGGGTCTATCCCAAAGAATAATTTCTCGACTCACAACACTGTGGGAGGTTGGCAATATTAAATAGAGCTGATGTCTCACTGAAAAATAGAGATGTTGAAGACCTTATAAGGGCACAATATAGTCTGGCCATGGCCACACTATAATAATAATATGTGACATTTATATAGCACCCTATTCAGCTAAAAGTTGCTCTAAGACACTTTACAGTATTATATTATTATCCCTGACTCAGACCTGTTTCCACCCAGCACATATCTCAACTCGCAAGGGAGCATACCGTGCATGCTGCCATTATAGGCACAAAGCATTACTCAAACACACAGCCATCTCATCCTGTCAGGTACTCATTTTTTTATGGATGAGTGAACCAGTCTCCACATGACAGCATTGCAGCTCATGGAGCCTCGAACCCGCAATCATTTGGCTACGAGTCCTATGCTCTAACTAACTGTGCTATCAAGGCTCGATATTTCAACTCCATCTTCCCTTAATGCTGCTGTTTGAATGGTGGGGGAAAAGAAGGAGACGGTATCAGTCAATTAATTAAAGGGACCATACCAAAACATAATGTCTAGGCTCTTGTATGGTATTTTTGTTTGTGATCAGAAATCCTGAAACAAAACAAATTTGATTCCAGTGACCTCTACTGATATATATATATATATATATATATATATATATATAATAACGTGCTTTAAGAGACCACCATAGGACATCTATAAAAGAAGTTGCTTATAACAGGTTCAATGTACAAATAACAATTAATGTTCCAAAGTCTAGAAATTGTATAGTCAACCTGAAGCTGTCCAAGTGTAGGATTGTTGACCTCAGTCACAGAGACCTTGTTTAAAATATCACAACAAACAGCTTTGTTTATTATAGTGCATAGAGTGGAGCATCACATGTTTGTCAATAAAGAAGCACACTATATATATATATATATATATATATATATATATATATCAGTAATTGCCATACTACTTTGGTCCACTTCCACTGTTACTGAATAAATTCATCACAAAAGCTCCCTCCGACCTCCTTGCTTTGAAGTACACAACAGAGGTACACCACACTGATATATGAAATTGACTAATAATAAATACATCAGCTAAAAGGGTAGATGTCTACTACAACTTGTTTCTAGGGAATGGGATGTTATACATTGTGCCAGGAATAAGCCACAATCAATGAGTAAGTGAGTGCGATTAAACAACATATCTAAAACAATACAGGTCATTCAGTGCTGCCACCTTATGGTCACCTATTATGTCAGGGACGAGGATACAACTAACATGTATGGGGCACACCGCTGTAAAGGAAACTGGCAAATATGGTGCACTCCAACTCCAAACGACAGAAAACGCCTACTACCATGTAATAGATTTAGCCCATTTCACTAATCAATAGCTACACCAGTTCAAAAACCTATTGATCACTAATGACGACAGATGTTTGTCTTGATTGACAATACAGATAATTGCCAATACAGTGCACAGACATCAAGGACAGGTCAAACTAACATCATCTCATTGTCATTTATCTAGTTAATATCCACTTCAAAGACATTCGCTTATCAGGCTTATGTAATCAATGACCCCACCCCCACTCCCAGAAATGAATATGACAGGAGATGAATAATAGATCAGAAAAAAAGATTATTAATAGTTCAGAAAAAAACAAATTAAAGGGAATCTGAATTAAACACAACAACAAAAAGACGTGGGGCAGTGATTCATTTAATCATGGTACTAGTCACAGCTGGGACTCATGGCCATTGGATGATTCTATGGGAGTTGAGTTGTTGAGCTGAGTTATTTAGCCTCAGCGCTGTTCACGCCCGGGACACATAGCCAAGAGTCAACCCCCGAGGGAAACAAATCCCACAAACACCGGTATGTGCTGGATTCTAACCCACATCCTGGAGGTTTGTAGTGCAGCGATCTAAACACACTGTGCTATCGGAGAGCCTGTGAATCCCTTTGAAAAATGTCCTATTAACACAAGTAACTCAATTCTATATATAAAATGGACGCTTACAGAGTATGGCTGTAATTGCTATGATACTGGAGTACCTCAAATGTCATAAGTATAATGGCTTATTTTTATATATAGTAATAAACAAGACGACATAAAAGAGCTGCCTAACACTAAACCTTTGTCAGACAGATATTATTATATGAAAACTGGTAGACAGTTGTCATTATGTGGAGCCATAAGAAATGTAAATCCTCGAATTATTAATCTTTAAAGGCGGCTACAAATTCAGACCCGAGGCAGTTACATTTTGTATCCAGATGTATTGTAACTGACATGTATCTAGATATATTTGTCAATTTTTCAAATGCAACTGTAACTTATCTAGATACATTGCAAAAGTATCTGAATTTAGGATACATGATTATTTTAAATACTCATATAGGTAATTGCATATTTTAAGACTAATAAAGATTGTCATTAATACTATATAATTTTAACATAGACCTTGGCAATTAATTGAGTGGCTTTTAATACAAATTATTAGGAGAGCTATGGTAACTGTCATCTTTGATTTGATCTTTTATGTTTTAAATTGCAATCGTGAACTGGAAATATGATCAACATGAATAACTTATGCTAATCATGAAAGCCACGTTGAAGTCATCAGGCAGATCATGTCATGACATTAATAGCCCATAGAGACATAGATAGGGTTTGTTTGATGTGTTCCAGCCAAATCATTTATAAACCCAGAATTGCCTGAACAGATAAATATGCACACACAAATTACAACATACACCACACAGAAAATGTAACTGTAAATGTATCTAGATACATTTGAAATGTATGTAACTGTAATGTATCTAGATATATTCATAAATTATGTATCTAGATATGTAACTATATCTGAGAGCACATTTCAATGTAACTATAACTTATCTAGATACATTTGAAATGAATCTGCCCCAGGTTTGGCTACAAAATGATGTTTAAATTTAGTAAGAGCATTTTTGTCATCAGTAAACAAAAGATGAAATGCCCCTCACACACAGCTGGGATTGGATTTTGAACCCAGGTGTTAGAGACCAGTGGCCAATTGCACCCCGAGTTAGGTGACAGAGATGTCATTTTTAAATGGAAAAAAGGTGGACGAATTAAACAAATCTGATTTGTTGATCAACTTTAGGAGCCAAATACATTCCAACAAATGTTGTTTGGAGTGTTCCTTGCCCCCAGCAGAAAGGTGCTGGCCACATTGAAAATCAATTTCTTACAGCCACCAGCTACAAGAGAGTTAAAAAAATCACATTTTAGTTGACCCGATGAAAGCAACTAGAAATTATTGACAGAAACAGGAAATTCCTTAGTATAGGCTGTGCTCTGTGACATCTGCCACATCAGAATGAGGCTGCATAAAATACCATTGGCTGTTTAAATATTCAGCACATGGCACGGATACAAGATTGTTGAAATTTGATAATCATCGTACGTAGCATCTGACATATATACAAAAATTCAAATATGTAAAATGAGACTTTCTTTCAAAAATGTTATGAATACTGCTGATGCAGAAGCCATGAATTTTGTACTCAAAACTACTGCAATCCACATACCACGACATGCATAAAGTGACATTGTGGAACAGTTCACAACAGATGATAATACATTTCAATTAGGATCAGGTTTACGTGAACATCGTGACCTTACCTGACAGGATAGGTAGGATCGTACTCAAATTCCTGTATAGTTGAAGGATAGCCTATATCAACCAATTTGTCTACAATCATTCTAAAACCAAGTGCCTCATACTCTGGAGATTTGTACACTGAAATGACAAGTCAGTTATTCACAGTACAATCGGATGTATTTTAAATATTAGAACAAAGTCAGATATACGCCATTTACCAGCTTTACTCACAGCACACCATCATCTGGTGACAGTAAAAGATTAACAAAACAACTAGCGATATATATTATATATATCTGTTGTCACATAAAAACAAATGGTTAAACTATCTTGTTGATAAACATCAGTTGTTCACTGCCAATAATATACAGCTATAAGTTTTTATGATGTTTGTTAACAAATACGATTTTTTATAGCATGTGTCTCATACACACACACACACACACACACAGAGAGAGAAAGAGGAGGGGAGGAAATAAGATAGGAAGAAATTGCTAAAATATATGTAAATTTACCTGCGAGTGTGTAGTCCATATCAAAACCAAAGAACTTGATTTTCTCCAGATGCAGGCTTCTATTTGCAAACACCCTGAAACAGGAAAAGCTAACAGGAAAAAATTTACAACTTCAGTATAACAAATCATACCTGACAAGTGATATTATATATATATATATATATATATATATACAGCATAAAAGTTCTAAATGGTAGAAATCCAGACCTCGGTTCCAGAGAAGCACTCATTATCCGACCACCATTATCACTTCATACAATATACTTACCACAAAAATAATCACAAGCATTACAAAGCCTAGAAAACGAATGGCTTTTGTCTTGAAGGAATAATGAAGGTTTATACGTGGACACGGGTGGAGGGAATGGTCCAGGATGGAGGACTCTAGTGCGCTGCTGATGTTGACGATCTACATCTGAGAACGGGTGATGGACGATGTTGACAGTGACACACACCGACCCAATCCTTACTACAGAGACAATAATCTGACCATCACCTCGTTTCTTCAGCTGCTTACCTATATCCATGCTTTCGATGCCACATAATATTGTTCATATTGTCGATGGAAGAAGACGGTCACAACAGTCGCTGCTGTCTCAAACTGAAAGTCCTAACTTCATTCACTGATAACACCTCTATCTAAACTCTTCATCTCAATGATTCAATCAGATATCGACGACAGCCAATTACTGATGAAGTGTTATGGCCACTTGAAACATTGATAAGAAACAACCCACTTTATTGTCGGATTTCTCATCGTATTAATACACATTTATTGCTGTAAAAATTACTGCTATATGTAAGTTAGAAAAGGTTCAAACACATTCATAACTTCTAATTAATGCAAGGCGTATTTAGTTTAAAAATCAACCTTTACATTGAAGCCAAACGGGTTTATTAATACATATCAGGACC
The DNA here is from genome assembly GCA_025642065.1 of Paralvinella palmiformis. Classification (NCBI taxonomy): domain Eukaryota; kingdom Metazoa; phylum Annelida; class Polychaeta; order Terebellida; family Alvinellidae; genus Paralvinella; species Paralvinella palmiformis. The sequence continues at coordinate 134,091 of JAODUP010000516.1, read as the reverse complement.
TGAACAAAATTTGGTTTTGTGTGATGTTTCTGCTATATCCGGCAGATTAATATTACAAAATCATACGGTGGATTTATATTTGTAGATCAACTTCTCCATCAGAACACATATACAATGATACAGAGATTAATAGTCTCCGATTGAAAAGAGTTGTTACTGAATTATCAACAAACTTTATTTCCATGTTATATCAACTTCCAAAGACACCATAAGCTAAATATTCACCAAATACAAAACCTGCTGAGCTGCATACTACAGTTTGTATAATGCACTCGCCACGTAAACAGCTTTCAGCACATAAACAATGGTAGCTTTATATAATTGACAACACAAGTAATATCCATATTAATGAAGGACACTTACCTTTGTTGATTTTGTCGTTTGTAGATACGATTTGGATAGTCATTGAGTTCTCCATCACCAACGCCATTGGTACTATCTACTTCCATTATATGCCTGTATAATAAATTGATAGACAACTCTGCATGTTATATATATATATATATATATATATATATATCTAGCATGACATTATATATACATATATATATATATATATACCATGACAGTTCAGATTACTTGCCAATAAATACCATTATATATTCTTGGAAATAGGTTTTCTCATGTATAACACAAACTGCCTGCAGTCTAATGGAGTCTAGATTTATTTCTTTGTCTTGTGTGTGAGATCACATTCTATGCAGTCTTGCAGCCTTGACAGGAGAAATGAATGTCTGGTAGTTGTTTCACAGTTGGCATTTAACCAAACATCCTACGTTAAGTATCTATTACTGTTGTTATAACATTGGCTAACTGATCTCAGCCATTACACAGCTGTGCATTTCTGACAAAGCGTTTGCTTTGTTTGGCCTTGCCAGTCATCAGGTGTGCGACATAGAAGTGAAACAACATTTATTCCCCACATAAATGAAATAATCAGACTGAATTTTATTTATATACTTTACTTCCCCACAGATAAAAATAGCATAGTAAATATATCAACTATAACCAGTATAATTTCATCCATGACAGCTCTGAACCCCTAAGAATAAAAAGATAAAATACGTTTTTAATCTACTGTAATTGTACTTTTTTTTAAATTACACAAGTTAACAAAGCTTAAATTTTTATGCACTCAGAATAATGCAGAACATTAAACAAGTTACTTACGGGCCATAAAAATAGTTTTCATTTCTCTGAGAGATCTTTGAAAAAATTCTCTGACTTTATACGAATGTTAATGAATAAGTGGATTTTTTTTAAATATAAAAGTGCTGATTATCATGGTATAAAATTCATATTTTTATTAGATTTCAGAAACATTATTAGCATTATAAACATTTTACACTATTTTATGTTAATTAAAAAGCAGTATTATTTTCCATGACTCAGACCTGTTTCCAGCCAGCACACATCCCAACTCCCAAGGGAGCATACAACGCATGCTGCCATTATAGGAGCAAAGCGTTACTCAAACACATAGCCATCGCGTCCTGTCAGGTACTCATTTTTATGGATGAGTGAACCAATCGCCACATGACGGCATTGCAGCTCACGGAGCCTTGAGCCTGTGACCCTTCGGCTACGAGTCCTACGCTCTAACTAACTGCGCTATCAGGGTATGGTGTTGAGTATCTATTCCCCTTCATAACTAAACTTAAATAATGGACTAACTATCTCATATAGTCCCTCCATCCAGTATCCCTATCAAGTCAACTAGGACCATTTTAAGCTAGGCCCACATCTTAACCAACTCAGCTGATAAACTAACCAACTCTCCCACAATGCAAGATGGAGCAGCCAAACAATAGACCTTGCCAACTAATTTTCGCAGACTTTTACACTTCGGGTCACCGCCGGGTACAGCCCAGAGCAGCGGAGGCAGAGTTTCATGGTTTTCAATGTAGGCCAGATTCTAGTTCTGAACATTTTGGTTTGAACAATGATCTACTGCATAATGCAATTGGAATTCAGATAGGAAAATACTAGTGATAGATTAGTTTCTTGTTGTTCAGCATATTCCATTATTAAATGTTGTTATTGTCAACAAAGTGAACAAATATGAGTAAATATTTCTTTAGCGAAGTTCACTAGTACCAGTTATTGCTTGAAAATTGAAATGGCAACAGACAGGGTTTATTTACAGTTTAAAATCAAGTCATGGTTCACATTAAGTCACGAGAAATAATACCCAAATGCAATATATCATTGCCAGATTATTGCTCTATCAATCAATACTTTTATGTAACACAATATGTCTCCGATTTGATGAGTATTTTTGATCCAAATAGCACACCTGTTTGTTTATTAGAATTATGCCACCTATGCCAGCGCATTATCACTGACATGCACCATGAGTCTGTTGCTAGACGATGGCGAACATTTTACATGGTAAATGACCATAAATAAAACAAATCGTTGAAGATATCTCTGAATTGTCCTGGTAAAATGATAGTATTACAATTGCCTTGTCCATTTTCGATATTATTATAAATGGTCAAAGATGTGTATTGAAGAAACACTATGAGAAAGCCACTGCCTATACATAAACTTTGCTACGAATACGGCAATCCTCTTGTACACGGAAATGTGTTCTGCGAACTACCACATAGAACTTACAATTTATTATATTTTGTTTACTAAATCAGTCTTCTTTGAATAGAAATATACTAAATATCTCCTTATTTTTCATTTTCCTTTACTGACTGTTGGAATCCTGGAGTATTATTACTGGCAATGATCGTTAAAATATACAAACAAATCTTGTGTACACACTAAAAAGGAAGGGTGATCCAGACTCTGTGATTAGTGGGTTGTATTTATGAGCCGATTGTAGTAGTTCTAAATCCTGCCAACAGATGTCACCAGCTTAATTGGCAAGGCCTATTAGCAGAGAAGGTTCAATGGTCAACAAATTATTTACTCTCAAATGGAAAACATTTAGCTCAGATTGATTTGTTATCTCTCTCTCTCTCTCTCTATATATATATATATATATATACACATATGTCGGATAAAAGTGAATATCGGAATGCAGAGTCTGTGAAAGATCACACATTTGTGTTTCTTATTAGCAATGAATGATCATGATTAGCTATGAGCTAGCCACAGGCAATGGAATCATCGTGTGTTGGTATGTGTGGTCAAGGACAGTTGTAATAGGTTACGATATAGCAATTATCACGTGTGGGCAGGTTAATTTTAACCATTACTGACATGTCAGGTGTGTCTTGCATGACTGAACCAGCAGAAATATTTGGCAACATTTTCATGTTGTCGGATTATCAAGGTCATTTTACATTGAAATGTCACATTCTGTTGGCAAAATGAAGTGTCGGAGTCAGAACACAAGTTTGGTGGATTAAAGAGTCATTTATAACGGAGCCAAGGTATCTGAAGGTCCATTTGCTGGATAAATGATGTCTGTATTAACAGATTCTCACTATATATATATATATATATATATATATATATATATATATACACACATACACACCTAAAGGATATATGCCAATACCCAATATTTATATTATAATACATCATGGTAATTACTATGACTAATTATACTACCTCTTCAACATTATTTGATTATATATATATATATATATATATATATATATATATATATTATTAATTAACCTGTCATCTCATCTTCCAATATAATGCTAATAATAAATATATAAGAAGAATTTAAGTGTATTTAAGAAAGCACTTTCACTAGAATGAGCCAGTCAAAGATGTAGTACAGAGATAACCTAAATAATATGTCAAACTATTTAGGGGAAAAGTCAATATATGACCAGAAAAAGGCTTCATGTGAAAATCCTATATGCAATTAATATACAGGACGGTTAAAGAAATATACAGCTTTTAGTTACAAAATTGGCAAATAGTTTGGTACTGTGCAAAAATATCATATTGAAGTACCAGTAACATGAAAAAAAGTATTGAATACTGTAAAAGTATAAGTCACTGACAAAGCTGACACACACATATAATATATATATATATATATATACACCAATTTAATGTACACAGGGTTGGCAAAAGACTAGTCAGTAAGGGTTTTGACCAGACCAGTGGTCAATAATGGTTAAAATGCCTTTTACTGGTCAATACTGGTCAATAAAAAATCCCTTTTATAAGGTGACATTACATACAAGAACCTGTCTAAAAGGCAGTAATATGCAAACAATTTCCAAACATTATTATATTAATTAATTGTTCAAGTGATACTACATAGCGTATATAACTTTATATTGTCCATCAGTATGATGTACAGCAATCAGCAAGTGTAACAAGTATAACTGTACATTTAGTTAATATTGGCACTGCCACACAATCATCTCATGGCTTCCCATTAACTTCACAGTTTTATATTAGAACCATACCTATATTGTATTCATAGGGGTGTGGTTCTAATATATGAAAAGTGACACTTTGGAGGGGATTATCACAGATTGGGAGATTCACCAGTGCCATCACTGCGCTGCAATGGCCTCCCATTATTGCTTCCAATTGGCTGGCTATAAAAGCATGGGTAATAGAATTTGTATATCGTATGTCTAAATGTTCTCATTCTTGAAACTATTGATGATATTATTCTGATAAGCGTTAATTTTCCAGTGAATCTGAATACTGTCTAGTGCTGTCAGCAGGGTTGAAAGGTTTCTCCCCAACACGGTAAAAACAACAGTAATTACCCAGTTTCTGCAGATACGGCAGAAATACTTTCTGCCCAGGGGAGAAATGGCAGAAACTAAATTTGGCGAAAATTGCCATGAAAATGCCCAATTAATAGAGACTTTAACAGTTTGAAACCAATATACATAAGCATATGTTATTTAATTATAAATCTTGTCCACATGCTACATACTTATTTAAAGTGTATGTCAATAATTCATCGTGTTTAAGATTGTGAGATAAAAGATTGAGATAATTTATTTCTGGTATCTGTGTATTGATATACATTATAATGCTGAATAAATTTTATTTTATAATGACTGCTTTGTTATGCAAGGCAACATAACACTATCAAATACCCAATCAACTATGAGGAGGGTGATGGTGTGTCTACATGTATGTATCACTGTGAAGAGATACTGCTGTGTAATAACACTCACCCACTGCTGCATATTAAATATGCAGCAGTGGGTGAGTGGTGTATGATTGTTATTACACTATAGCATAGAGTATCTGCACTGCCTAATTATAATATGGTAGGTAGACTTCATATTAACTAGATTAATGTGACACTGATGGGGGTTATCAATCTCAGCATATTAGTTAATTATTCTTGAGCAGATATGTTGGCTGATCATCAGTAGTATAAATTCACATGGCTATTGATAATGTCATCATTTACATATAGTCTATTGAGGTGCAAATATGACAAACAAATTTATACTTTGTAAATGTTGAATATTGTGGTTGGAAAAATTACTTTATCTTGCAGGTTTGTAGTTTTGTTTTGCACTTTACCACATAACATTCAACATATTCAAGGGAAGTAGACAGTGAGATTATGTCTGGAAGCACTTTGTTGTTTTTCTTAAACCTTATTAAGCAGATGAAAACATTAATAATTTAATTGTATCCCTGTACAAATGTACTTTGTGATGCCATGGCTTACACATGGTTAGTCTTTGCACCTTAAAATAAATACATCTGGAAGTTTCTCCCCAGTTTCTGCCATTTCTCCCCGGCAGAAAGGTATTTCTCCCCTTTTCTCCCCATGACAGGGAAGAAATACCTTTCTGCCAGGGAGAAAGAAAACTCTGGGTACCAGTGAAATTATTAATATTGTTCATCTGTCTTGACATTACAGCTCCAACACAATGAAGCCCAGATATCCAGTGTGGAATTTTTTGACACAGTTGAAAGCAGTAAGACCACAGTCAAATGCAAAGACTGTGAAGCCGAAGTCAGCACGAAAGTTGTCCGACTAAGCTGTTTGGTGTATTTTACATCCTACAGTACATACATGAAAACAAAAAAGTTATTATTCTTAATCTGTTTACAACTGCATTATCACCTCAGAGCTCCTGGAGATGGAGCAGGTTGATATCAGAAATGCATCTTCAAACATTAAATATGTTCTGAAAAGACAATTGTTCAAGGTTGTTTTCACAGGTAAATAATGATTATATTTAAAATCCCTTATTGTGTTTTTACAGACATAACTATGTCTATGATACTAGATATCTATCTAAGAGTAGTATTTACCTTAATTTGGGGTATCAATGCACAGTGCTTTTAAATGGCTCCTGATAGTAAGTATGCTTTATTAAATATGCACTATTATTATTGTTAATGATGAACTGGCTTCTTGGTACATATTAACTTAATAATAATAACAAAATAGTTCAATATTGCTACTGTACTGTAGTTTAAGTATTACTATCAACTATACCTTTGAAGTTTGGGTTGGTCTGAAACTGATTAAATTTAAAGTCAACAAAACAGTCTTCAGGAAATACTGAATTAGTGAATATACAGTTATAGATCTACATCTATGATAATCATAATGATCTACATCATCTAGGTCTAGTTTTTTTTAGTCTAGGACTAGACACTAGTTCACTAGATCTCTAGAATCCACTAGTCTAGATCTACTAACCTACTAGATAATACTCGTCACTGACCAATGACGATGTCTGCACGAACAGTTTTAAGTTTTCGATATAACAATTCGGAAGTTCAATCACGTAAAAATACTAAAACATCATAAAGCCAATATCAACTTATAAAAACAACATGACTGATGATATCACGTTTAACAAATCAGCTGATTCTGACAGTTTGAACAAACTGATAACTGCGTAGGATTAAATCCACTCTGCCAAAAATGTATTAAAATTGATTTATACCTATGATGTGGGACTTACACACAATTGATGGATACAAGTTTGTCACACAATAGTATGTGAAGGGTCGATAAATCCGATAATCACAAAAAATAATAACGTTCGACTTAATCCTCGTTTCTGTCAATGTGCTGTTTCACAACCAAACCAGAAATCCTTACGCTGCTAAATATAATCAATCAACTAAATTCTACAAATAAAATATTTATTTTAACTCGTCTCTTGACATCTGAATGTTGGTATTAACTTCAGCTATTTTTGTTGTTTAGCTAATGATTTTATAAATGGCTTTTAAATCTAACAGTATGAAGATTTAGTACTGTATTCCTACGCATGACGCAGAACTATTTAGCATAATTTGTTCTCTTAGCAAAATAAAAATTGGAGACCAAAGGCTTAAATTTCGAAACTAAATGCCCTACACTCTTTTTGTTTCATTTCATAATTGTCTCTGGTAGCTATACAGGGAAATACAAAATCATGGATTGTTGTTCGGGGAGAATCCCCAGGCTGTCGCTTATTCGGACATCTTTTTGGCCCCCTCCCTAAAAAAGGGGGTTGGAAGGGGGTTTGAGAAGGGGGGCCACTCCTCCCCCCAAAACTACCACTCCCAAAAAGAGGAGCCAAAAACCGGGGGGAAGGATGGGGAGTCGAAATTAACGGGCCCCCATCGGAAAAGGGTGGTTTAAACCCGCCAGAAAATTTTACGTACCCCCTCAGGTTTTTTTAACGTCCCCCTTTATTTAAAATAATTCAGTGGAGACGGCAGCGCCATTTGACGTGATTACCCACCCACGATGTTGTGAGTCGAGAAATTAATCTCTGGAAAAGTTTCGACCTCTTACGGGATTCGAACCTGTAACCGTTGGCACCAAGTGTCGGGTGCTTAACCGCTAGGCCACCGGAGCTCACTATTAAAACATATATATATATATATATATATATATATATATATATATATATATATATATATATATTTATATATATATGCATTGTAATGCATGTGTCAAAGTATGTCCTAAAATTCCTACTTATGTGTACCCCCTCCACCAAGCAACCTCTTTGATGCATCTAGAACTGTACATGGATATATCTGTAGTACCCAGCTGTCACTGCATATTGCATAGCAATGAAACTGAACTCTATACAAATACTGCTCATCAGACCTTGATACTTGTATCTGGTTTCTCTTCTAGATTCCGACAGGCCGTGATTGGGGAGTACAGCGACTGATTACAATATTATATTCTGGCTAAGACATATATGGTGGGTGGGTGGTGTGTTTCAGTGCAGCCGCATATGACCAAATGTCGGAAGTGTTTTGTTCTGTCTAATCATGTGTGCAGTGTTAACTTTATTTGCTATTTTCTAAACTCTGGAGTACCTTAATTAATTTAAACTTAATACTGATTTGATACTGTTAAACAATAAAACAGTATTTTGAAGTATATATAGTCTACGCGACTCTGTTTAAAAGCTAAATTGTGACTGTATACTCTACTAACTATGATGTAAGGTTTACATAAATAATTTAGTTCATGTGTCATTTTGGGCACCTCCATGGTCTAGCGGTAGCGTGTTGGACCACAGATCACTACCACCCGTGTTCGAATCCCGGCGTGGGCATATCTGAAGGTTGTTTCGTCTTACACTTCGTCTCATTACCTTTGGGGGTCGCTCGGCCCATTTAGCCTACCTGGGCACAAAAGTGGCCGTAAAACACCAATCATCACATTATACAGTTCCGAAATAAAATTGAATGGAAAACAATTTGAATTAAAGAGTCCATAAAACTATATCCTTCTCTAGCATGTATGTATAAAGCCTTATTACCATTATATGATGGTCCGACATTATCAAATACGGTTTTACATCCTCCTGGGCTCTGAAGATCCCAGTCTCTGATTCATTTAGACGATGGCCCTCATTTAAGATAATTAACTATCATCGACGTTTATAATAATTATTATGGTTTATGGGGGTACCACATCCTGATCTGATACGGGTATGATATTTCTATGTGGGCCGGAGGTATACACAATTCAAATATAGGATGCTATAAATAGACCATTAGGAACACAGATTTTCTAGGATCATGGAAATTTATAAAAACAAAAACGTAGAGATTTAAAAAAATAACCTGAACACAAGGTCACAATAATAAAATACAGGACGATATTATATAAGTACGCCATCAGCTGAAGCCATAACTCGCCGCTCATGGGTTACCAAGCGCTAATAGCAACGTTCTTTACCCAGTATATATATATATATATATATATATATATATATATATTCAGCATAACTATAAGAAGACATCGGTAACATCAATACAACTCGATTGTCTCCATTTCAGCCTAACTCAGCAACATACCCACCTTACGTAGAATTATCATGATTTCTTATGATTTGAGGTCTGCCTATTCTATAGATAAATATGTTTAGATTCGCTCCTACTAACTATAATCGTTGACCTTGTAACTTGGCCGTCATTTAGATGATGAAAATGATGATTGATGTTTTACGGCCAATTTTGTGCACAAGGTAGGCTAAATGGGCCGAGCGACCTCCAAAGGTAATGAGGCGAAGTCAAAGACGAAACAACCTTCAGATATGCCCACGCCGAGATTCGAACACGGGTGGTAGTGATCTGTGGTCCAGCACCCTCACGCTAGACCGCGGTGGCGCCCGCCGTCATTTAGAAGCGCCCTGTTAGAACTACGGCGGTTTTGAGTGAATTAAAGTTAAGTACAGACCGTAATTCAGCGTAAATCGTCCACGAGATTATTACGACCAACTGGCTCGTCCTACTCAACGTCGTTTAAGTTATGTCATACAGTTAATATACTAGTAAGCTGCCGTAAATAAACCTTCCTTGTAGTCGCCGAAGGGCGACGAACCGAAGTAGATTGTTTGATTGATTTTGTTCAGCCTCAGCACCTGTTGCGCTTGAGACATATGAGGCGTCCCGCAAACGCAGGCATGAGCTAGGTAGATCGGAACCCACAACCTGCAGGCTTGCACCGCATTGGTCAACCCACGGAACTACTGGAGCGCCCGCCAACCGAAGTAGAAACGCCTATTCAAAACTTGCACTCGCTCTCTGGCATAATGTATTCACGCGCTGTTGCCGTACTGCGACATGGAATTAAAGGTCAAAGTAAGCCCAATCTTTGATTATCGCTTGCACTGAAATCGGTGAAAGTATATTAGTGGAGGATATCAAGATACTGAAATATATTATATTATGGCTGGTTAATAAAATATTGAATCACAAAGGCCTTTATAACTGAGTATTTTGTTTGATAGTTTCATAGTTATTGCTTTTGTCTTTCTTCTAATTACTTCCTTTATCTTTAGTCTCGTGTAATTTCTCTTTTCTGGCATATCTAGGGTTTAAAATAGTCGTCAAAGAGGAACTTAGAGCTTCCAAAACAAAGAATATCCTCAATTTGACTCTCAGAAAGGTTGGATAACGTTGCACTGTATCCAATTCTAAAGTCCAAAACTGAACCTAGGTCTAAGTCGTAAAAATTACTGAATCCAAGGCCACCTTCTGTGTTTTTATCGCACGTATGTTTTCCAGTTTTTAAATGAATACTCTATCTGAATTTATCTTATTTTGAAACGAATTGTCTTATATTGAAACGGAAATTGAAATTTTACGTTTGTTGAAGCTGAAAAAATTGTCCCTAAACCTTACTTATGCATATAGCTAGATATATTATTTATTTAGTATGAAACCATCAAAAAGTTACAAATAGATAAATTTTTCTTGGAACATAATTTCATTCAGTTAATAACTGTAACGATATGAATCAATTTATTTGCATAAAACTTTCACGTGCCGCCTTTTACTCAAATGGCGAACCAGCATTTTGAAATTTTCAGATGCAACTTTTCTCTTGATATATATATATATATATATATATATATCGTGGCGGATACTGTTAGAGTCCACCAGAGCTTGTTTAGGTGAATAGTTGTTTGTCATGACTTAATCACAGATAATTTCTGATGATTATATTACTGAGATGTTTCACATTCTGAGGATATTAGGCCACACATCAATGTACATTTACTTTATATACAAGTCGATTAACCTGAAACGAAATATATTTAAATCCTTGCAGCTTGAAAGTTGTAGATGATCTTCCATTTTGGAACTTATTTAAGTACGTTGATGTAACTTGTTTCTGTTTTCTTCTCTTCAGATAAAGAGAAGCAATTATCTTTTTATTGTCTTGTACGAATTGCACTTTTAGTTCGGAATTTAATACGACCGTAATTCGTAATATACTATACACCTATTATATGTAAGAATATGTCACTATTAGGTTAAGATGTTATGAATGTATTGGTGTTAGCCTGGGAGTCTGTGTCTGGTTTACTTGTTTAACATCATGTCAGTGTGGATCCACATTGTTTGAACGTTTTCTTGTAACTGTGACGACAGAAGGTTCCATAAGAATGTCTTCAACATGATTACTATACCTCTGACATTTTTAACATTGTACTAGCTTAACTTTATACAATGATAAAGGTATAATGTTGAATAAATTCATCAATCTCTAACCAAAATATAGCTATTCTATTAACACATGTATATTATATCCAGCTACAAAGATATGAAGCTATAATTTAATAAGAGCGGATTTTTTTTAAATTGCCATTACTCTGGCTGGCGTTAATATTAAAAACATAAATAAATACGAACTCCTACAT